>CP032251.1:24272953-24750453 GCA_005610355.1 Gossypioides kirkii | reverse complement strand
GAAAGAATAGAAATAATATTTTGATTCTATATCATAGGAACGGAAATAGGACTTCTTCCGCTTCTGATTGTTGATTCAATGCAATAACAAGATTTTTTTGTTACAACAAGTCAGATCGCAGAATCATACAAAAAATGAGTTATTTGAGTTGAAAATAAAAAAGGGAGCCCGGCCGGGTACTGACCAGGTCGGTCCGTGGAAATTGAAATAAAAAAGTCCCTTTTGCGCGAAATCAAAGCGATATTCTTCTTTTTTTTTATTTGAGATATTTCTTTAGAGCCCTTGTTTTATTTTTTTATTTAAAAATATAAATGATATAGAATATAATATAAATGAAATGGAATTGCTGATAAAGTTCTATATATCTATAGAAAAGTTGGATATATCTATATAAATTAATCTATATCTATATAATAATAATTAAATTTAGAATCTATATATCTATGGATTAATAATACTCTATATAGATAAATACTCCCATTACATAATAAAATTAAATTTGTATTACTCTAAATTTATCGAATTATATTTGTTTTTTTTTTAATATATCCAATGGGTTTTGTCTATCTTATCTATAAATGAACAGAATTTAACAATAATAAAATAAATACTTTATATATTAAAAATCGAACTGATAATGCTGAAATAAGAATTTGTAATGATACAGGTAATTTTATTTTGAAAATGATGAAGATCGCAGTTTGGAATTTAAAAATTAATATAAATAAATATTATATTTAAATAAAAATAGGATAAATATCACTTTATCATCAATTAAAATGTGGAGGAGAGAAAATAGGCTACTTATTTTATTAATATTAAAGCTGTAACATCTCGAAAGAGACCAGCTCTACAAGGATTGATTCAACACGAACTCTAACGCACTCCACTCTTCCATCTTCATAATATAAAATAACTATTTGTTAATATATACTAATGATATTATTTTAACAACACGTGCTATTTTTACTAGTTCAAACATTTCTCTATGCTTGCATGAATATTTTATTTTCGATTGTAACATTAATTAGATAATATAATATTACCATCTAATTACTTCATTTTAAATATCTATTCCACTTTTCAACCATCCAATACAACTCACGCTTTTTAAATATATAGATAAATATTTCTAATGGAGAGAGTTAGGCATAAGTTATTCCATGTAAAATCTCAATCAATTTATCAAGAGTAAGATTTTTAAGTTTAATTCATGTCACTCTTTTTAATTTACATTATCAAATAAGCACCGGTGTTACCACAAAATTTTTAAATAGGTCTGCAATTACAATGTAAGCTTTTATCCATGATACACGGATTTCGTATTCACATTATATACAACCCTTTAAAAATAAAAATAAACATACAATCCACAATTCCATCTAACAATGTTCTAATATTATATAATAAATAATATAAGGTTTATTACAATACATGGCAGCAAGAGTTTTAGAGAACAATAACTAAAAACTACACCTTCAGTCTTCAACCTCACCTGTACCTTCTTTTATACAATTTACAAATCTCAACCTTAAAAAGACCACACAAACCCTGCAATTTTTTCTTCCATAACCTAAGTAAAAAACTAGATCAAAACTTTTTTTCTTTAATGATCATTGATTTTTTTCCCTTTTTTTTTTTTTGTGAAGAGAAATGTCAAGTGAAAAAGCTGTGCAGAGAAGGAAAAAAAAAAGATACCCACATCCCAAAAGATATTTAGGTTCTGCCAAGGGACATGTGCCTAAAAGTAAGAAACAAACGCCGGTACATAAAATACTACTTACCGAACTGCTGGCTTTCTCTGTTGTTTTTTTTCCTTGTTGGACCAACAATGGTTGCATAGACAATACACCGATCTGAACTCGAGATCCCCTGCGTCATGCTGTTGATGCCAAACTCAACCTGTTATACAAAGCAACAACAAAAGAACACCAAAAGACAGCAGTATAAAGAAAAACATTGCACATGGAACACAAAAAAAGAAGTTGATTAAGATTTCGAATACAAACCTTATCACAGGATTCTGCACAGACTCTGAATCGACAACTCCGTTCATGGACTTAAGAACCACGCCAACCACGGTTTTTGGCTTCACATCAGAAAAACAACAACCAAAAACATATAGCTTAGGTAAAGAAGTTGACTCAATGGATCAGAAAAAACATGAATTTCATCAAGGAAATTTATGGAACTTCAATCCAAAACCTCTAAATCTTTCAGCAATCCATTTTGGAACACTTTGTTCTGATCAGCATGTTCATCCTCCACAGAAGATTTTAGATCGTCACTTGAATCACTCTGAGAAGAAGATGGGTATCATCACCTACATTGCTCCCTTCACTACTACCTGCTGTAGATTCATTCCCAATATCCTCATGTGAGCAAGAGCTGATACCACTGGAATTCGATGATGTATTGGCTTCAGCAAATCTATTCATTTCATCTAGATCTGATGTAGAACAACCTGTACAAGTGCTGCCAAGCTTGCGACTTATAATCTCAGAGGAAACTGATTGATTCCTAACAGGACTCCTCCGTTTATCCAGCCTACTTTGCTCACTATTTTCTCCATCAGGATCCTTCTTCCTTTTAAGGCATTTCTCACCAGATTCAGTTTGACATGAAACACCATTGTTGCGAGACATATTGTAAGATTGCTGCTGGGGAGTAAGGTGTAGATTCCGAGAACGTTTACACAGCCATCTGGGTAAACATAAGCCGGGAGCTGCTTTCTACGGACATGGGATAAATAGATTTCCATCCCAGGCTTCCAAAACATGTACATATTTATTGAATGCCGGAACTCATCAACTGATCCACGAATATCAAACTGTTGACCTTCTAGAACTATTTCTCCATGTTTCCTTTGTAAACCCATAAAAAATGCACAATGGGCACATGGCTTGGAGGCATCTACATAACCCTGAGGATAAGGATGGCACTGCAACTTCCCATAAGTGTCACGCTCAATCTGTAAACAATATACATAAAATACAGATGAGATAAAAACAGAAACATCAACAATAATGTCTTTGTTTCATGAAGGATCACAAAATTTAAAAACCATGCTATAAAGGCACAAAAACTACCATCAAAGTAAGCTGCCTCAGACGGGATTCCACCCAGCCTTTCCAGGAACGCAAGTCATCAGCATTAGCTGCAAGAATGTCCACCTGCAGATAGTTGGTGTAGCTTTGGAAGAACAAGTACGGCTCGAACAAAGCACTCCATTTTGCTTTATTCAGCTCAATTTTCTGGATTTGAATTTTAAAGGATAAGGATCAGTATAATTGTTTAGCCAAAATTACCAGTGAAGAGGAATTGGTTCTCCATTATCTCACCTCACAAACATTGTTACCATATTGGAACTGCTCCATCATGGCTCGAAGCGTACTTGTAGACACATTATAGCTAGAATTCATGCATGGATAGGCAGGTGTGATAATTGGCATATGATGAGTCCTATCACGAGGGTTTTTACGAGGATCCCATACAGAAAATCCAAGTCTATCTTCTTCAATTGCACAAAGCATAACTGGGTTTGGCCAACGCCACTGGGTAAAGACCCTAAAAAATCGTGAAACAAGCATACTTGGAGCTGCATTAGGATAAAGTTGGCAAATTCGAGCGACTAGAAGCGCCCAGTTAACACCACCAAGAAATCCAGTCACCTGAAAATGTAGATTTATGTTAAAATAAATAAAGACTATAGACTGAATAAAATTAGAAGAGTATGAAGGAGAGGAAGACTGACATTGGAATAAACACCACGCCTTTTAGCCCAAAACTTCAGACATCGAAGAGTTGTGCGAAAATGCTACAATATTAAAAGGACATGCATCTTAGTAAATGATACAGACCATCAACAATTATAACATAAAACAGGAAAATAAACTAAATTTAATGATCAAGTATTTGATTAGCAGCACTTCACCTCAACATTTGGCACCAGTTTCAGAATTTGATCTGCAACCCGGCAGCCATTAAGACTTCGAACAGTAGGCTCATCAACATTGTACAATACTGAAATGTCAGAGATGTCCAGATCCTGTCCACAGGCAAGCATTTATCAAATATATTCAAACCATATAAAAATCAAAATAGTCTTCACCTACTTGTTCATTACAAAGCATAGAAGCTCAAACAACTAGACGGGAGTGAGAAGCAATAAAACCACCTAGAACACATTTTGACTACACAAAACTTAGAAAGGAAAACAATCAAACAAAGAGAGTAAGGGTACAACTTTAAATGCTTGTAGACAAAATAAAGATGGGATATGGAGAGAAGAGAAGCACTTTCATAACCTTCTATACAATTCTTAAAATTGAGCAAGCACAGATAAGCAATATCCAACAACAAGGCACTAGAAATTAATGTACAGTAGTATAAAACGGGTGCTTATTTCAAATAAAATTTTTAAAATAAAAGGTGGTTCAGACTCACATGTGGGACAACCAAATGAGAGATGCTTGCATAAAGAAGATCAATTGGTATTCCATTAAACTTGAACCTCATTACAGGGACATGAGCATCCGGAACTGGTTGTAACTCTGTAACTTCTTCCCTTTCTGCCAGGATGTTGTGCAGTACAAAGAAGAAATCTTCCTGGTTAAGACACCAATCAAGGAGTGAATAAATTATTCCAATACTTATAAATCAGTCAAAGAGTCACTAATGGATTAAGTATTTACCTCTCGGCTCACATAAGATGGTCCCACACATAGAGCGTCTATGTCAGATCCAGGTCCATGAACCTACTCACAATAAAACTTAACAAATATACCTTCTTGCGGAATATAATTACGGCAAAAGATATCACAATGTGTAACAAAAAAAAATAAAAAAAGTTCCTAGTAACATCACCGAGCTTTCAACTCAATCAGTCAACATTAAAGTTATGTTATAGCCAGCATAGTTATTCAAGTGTGAATACCATAAGCGCCATAAAGCAAGAAAGAAAAACATAAGACACTCACCCCAAGTCGATAAGAACCAAAAGTAAAAATGACAGCCTTTGCGTCTTCGACCATCTGATCAGTGTAACCCCTCAAACGAGTAAGTTGCTTAACCCAATTTGTCACAATCTGAATACAATGAAGAGAGATATTACCAAAACTAGGCTACATTGAACAAAAAGTTCAACATATTTCAAACCAAAGAAACAATAATAGATTCCCATTACTTAAACAATCTAATTGTAGGTAACATAGCACTAACACAATATCTAGAGGGGAAAAAATATTGCAGGCAATTACCTCTTGAATTCGACCAAGAACTTGTTCTCTCTTTGATGCTTCCTCTTTGCTCTCATACAGCCCAGCTTCCACCAAAAACTGCAAACAAATTTCCACACAAAACAAACAAAAGAACATGAATAAATAAATAAAATCAACAATACCCCCACCCCCAAACAAAAAAAAAACGATATTTCCCTACATATACCTTCTCCAAATCACGACTTCTTTGTATGTCGGCTACGGTGGGACCCGCCATGGAAATCGGCTTTGTCACACCATACTGCGTCACTGGCGCCGCTATCGGCGGCTGCGAACCACATAATCCCTCTGCGCTCACCATCTCTAATCAATAGATAACCGTTTACCACCAAAAATTGAAAACCCTAGAACTTCAGACTCGAAGCAGAAACCAATCGTTAGACGAACAACCAAATCCCTCCACCCAAAAAGAAAAATTTTCGATCTAGTAAATCAAAGAAACGCAAAAACTACCAAGGAATTAAGGGAAAGAAAGGGAAAATCTTGAAGAAGATTAAAAAAAGGAAAGTTTCTCAAAAGGCAAAATTGAAACCAAAGAAAAAAACAAAAGAAGAAATTGAGAGAGGTCGGCAGCGATGGAAGGGATAAATTTTCGGGATAACTTTTTAAACCTAAAAGAAATAATAAAAAATAGTTTAATAGGTTTAAATATCATATTTAAATAATATATAATATTTATTTTTATATTTTAATAAAATTATAATATATATTTATATTAATGTATGAGTTATCTGTTTATTTTATAAATTGTTTAAATTAAATATTTTGATAATTATCATTTAAATCTTTTAAAGAGATTATCATTTATCAAAATATATATTTAATTAAATTAAATTTTTTTTAGTTCTTTAAATTATAATAAATTTTTAATACTTTAATAAAATTAAATCATTATTTTAATTCTTAAAAACTATAATATATTTTTATATTTTAATAAAATTAAATCATAATTTTAATTTTAAAAAATTTAATCTTTAAAAGATGTTATCATCAATTTTTATATTTTAATAAACTTATTATATATTTGTATATCTCGTAGTGAGTTATCTATTCTTGTATCACAAGTCATCTTTTCTTATGTGAAATGTAAATTGTTATCGCGGTTTGCCTTGATATTCTTTTACCTTTGCGTCTCTTTTTTTGAGCTATGTTAATATGTCGTTCTGACTTGCATAAGTTGGTATTATTGATTTTTTTTATGAAGTTAGAATTGGTTGTATTTGTGATGTAAGATTTAATTGTTTTGGAATTGTTGCTATTAGGAAAAAATCGTGAGGCGTTTGATACTCCTCCAGCGAATTAAGTGTTTTGGGTTGCTGTTTCTTCGAGGATAAGTGATGTTACGCTATGTTAAGGGTTGAATTTTTATGGTGTTAAGGTTGATTGTGGTTGTTTGGAACCGCATTAGGGATTCAAAATTGATAATTCTCGTTGGCTAATCTGTGTGAAATGTTGATTTAGGTACTGGAACTCTCGCTCTTGGATTGATATAAAAAATTGACAAAGTGTGTAACGGAAAACCCGAAAAACAGTGAACATCGCAATGCTGAAAAGTTTATTATCGACATCACATGGTCGTGTGACAGATTGTATGAGTCACACGACCTTGTGCCAAACCATGTAGGTCACACGATCTAGGTCAATTGGGTCGTATGGGCCACACGGAGGTGTGTTAGGCCATGTGGACCACACGGGGATGTGGGTTCATTTTCTGAAAATTTCACCTAAGGTCGTATTGTTATGTGATTTGTATTTAGCCACTCCGTAAGGTCCGTACATGAGATTTGATAAATTGCTATTGTATGTGTTTTGGTTACTAGCATGTCTAAAATGCGAATTTTGCATGTGATCTGTAATCTGATAAATTTGATAGCATGTTTTGATGTGAAATGCATACATGACATATATCTTATGGTACTTGCATGAGCATTGGGTTGGGAATATTGATATGATAGATGAAGTGTTGTCAGTTTGATTATCTGCCTTATCTGATGGTTTAAAACCACACATATCAGTTTCGATGGCTTGATCACATATATCTGAATTTGACGGTTTATCGCGTATTATTATTTGACAACTTGACTGCATTATTTTTAAAAAGTGACATACGTTCATTTATTGGTGTGTGGGGTTGGATGGATATTTGATGCCCTAACTGGTTTGTAGGAATGGACGAAGATGGTGTGTAGCGAATGGGGTAGAATTTGATTATGTATTTGATATTGCATATGACTTTGGAATTGAGATTATATTTGAATTTGTATATGGACTGCCTCTTAAAACGTATCAGTTAATTTATGTCTATCTGTTCTATTGCTTGGGATGTGTTACACACTGAGCTTGTAGGCTCACACTTTATTTGTTTTCCTCTCAGGAAACTAGCAAACTTAAGATGGGTTGGTGTAGTGGGAGGTCAGGTTAAATTTATGTTTTAATTTTTGGTCAAGGTAAAGTTTTATTTTTAATTGGACTATTTTGGAGACTGTCAATTGTTTTGGATTTTATTTGTCGTTTTTGAATTATTTTCTTCTATTTAAACTATTTTATTTCAAACTACAATTCATTGAATTTCAACTCAAACCATGGTTTTCAAATCTCTGTATAATTTAAAGAATTTCACTGCAAAACTAAGTGATCTTATAAGTGCTTTTCTGTGACAAAATGAATTAACTTAAAAATGTGTTTTTCCTTAAAAACTAGAAAATAATTCAATTCAAACAACCATTAAAAACTCACCTCAACACCATATAATGCAAAATAACATGAATATGCAACAATTAAATTGGTCTCGAATAATAAAAATATAAGTCAAATTTTTAACTACTCATCTACGACTTTTGATTTTTCTTTTCCTCTTGACAGTTCCATGTCAAATGTTAACTAAATAAAATCACAAAATATATAATACCATCAAATTCCATCCAAATTGCAATCAATTACAAAATCAAGCATATTTTACAATTGATTCAATATAATTGCTAAACTTAGGATAAACATACCAACATTTCACAATAATTTTTATTTTATTCAATTTGGTCCCTAAACCTAAAACAGCATCCTCCCTAGTTGTTTTCTTTGTTTTGGTTGGTTGAAGAAGATGATACTTTGTCTCTCCATCCACCAATTCATGTATATATACTTAGATTAATAGTTTATTAACTTAATTATTCATGTTTTCATTTTAATTAATCACAATTTGCTTAATTTAATCAACACACATCATTTCCGTACACTATCTCTTATTTTTGCATGGTCTAATTGCTATTTTGAATCTTTGGTTAATTTTGATTTAAGTCCTCAAGTCATTATCTAATTAAAAATCTTTAACGATTAGACTTTACAATTTAGTCCTTATGCCTTAATTAATCACAATTTCAGCTGAACTGACTATCCAAATTTCAATTCATCTATATATATTAACTTTGTAAATATCTTTCTTTAATATTTACCGACTTGGTTGATGGGAACGAGGTTTGGGTTATTACAACAATTGCCCTATAAAAGTATTTTGTATTCAATTTGAGATTAAAATTAACATTTTAATGAAAAATGAAAAGATTGTCACTTTGTTACACACAAAAAAAAAACTAAATGATAGTTTTAGGTTATTTTCGAACCAATAAAATTATATAATTACCACATGTCCATAAGATGGATATGCCAAAAAATAGGTGTCCAGATCAATTGGGTCTTAGACATTGTATATATATTAAAACTATAAGTCCTTCCTCATAAATTTCTTGAAATGAAGAAAGTCTAGATAGTATAGGTGAGCAAAACTCGATTCAAAAAATCGAAAAAAAAATTTGAATTTCAAGTTAATCGAATCAAGTTATTCGAGTTATTTGAGCCAACTCAAATAAGTAATTCAAGTTTAGAGTAGAATTTTGCAATTCGAATAATTCGAATAGCATGTTAGTATAAATACTCTTTTGGTCCCTATCAAGTTTGAAAATGAGCAAATTAGTTTCTTTCTCAACAAAAAATACAAAATAATTTTTAAAATTTAAAATATTATAAAATTTTCAAAATTTATATTTTTAAAAAAATCAAAAATTTATTTCAAAAAAATCTAAAACTATATAAAGAAAGTTAAAAAATTAAAAATTTTCTAAAATAATATTTTAAGAAAATAATTTAATTAATGATTCAAGTTTATCTAAAGTATTTTTTTAATTATTTTGTTTTAAAAAGTTTTCTAATATATATTATTTCAATTTTATTTTCTCTAACATTAATTTTAAAAGATTTCAAGGATATATAAAGAAAGTTAAAAATTTTAAAATTTTCTAAAACAATAATTTTGAAAACCTAAATAAGTTAATTAATGATTAAGTTTATCATGTTATAAAATAAAATGATAGAGAGTAAATAACAAATATAATGAGAGAGCAAAAAAGAGCGTATTTTATTGATCAATAGAAGTCTTACAATGCTTTTTCAATATCTATATTTATAGACATAGAAAATATAAATGGAATATAACTCTAATTTTAATGCAACTAGAATTTAAACTTCATCCAAACTTATCTTGATCTTAATAGACATCCACGTAATAAAATATTCATAATACTCTTCCTTGGATGTCCATTGATAGATAATGTGTCTCGTTAAAACCTTTACTAAGATAAAAACCCTCTGGGAAAAAAATTTCCTAATGAAGGAAAAAGAGTACACATATCTATAATACGCATAGCATGTTGCCTCATTAAAAACCTTTCTAGGAAAACCCAATGGGGCAAAACTTCGATTAAGGGAAAAAGAGTACAACGTGTATTTACTGCCTCTCATAAAAACATCACATAAAATCTCATATTTTACATATTTAATATTGAATACTAGTCTTTCAAATGACTATTTGAATGTATTTACTAAGCATTTATATCACCATTCTTTTGAAAACCATTAGTGAGGGAAATTTTGGGAGAAATATATTTTGATCTCTTCAGGAGTTTCAACAACAATAATAACAAACTTTAATCATGATTCTTCTATAAAAACACAAATAAGTATTTTGGATCATTTTATAATCCTCCTTCAACGACTATTGACTAAATCAAATTTACCACATGTTCAATTATTTTAATTCATATAAATAAATAATTTCCCGATAATTTCAATATGCTTTCAGCATTCCAAATCTTTCAAGGATTTTAATATAAATTTTACTACATATTGATTCATAAAAGATTGTAATAACAACTATGAGACGCAAGTATGAACTGCCAGTTTAATAATATATCTAAAGATTATTGCATCCAAAACAAAAGAATATTATATCTTTTCATAATCAATGTCAGGACTTAGCGAAAGACTTCATGTTTTTATTTCGCCTTTGCAAAACTACTTCATTTGTACCCTTACAGGCTTTATACCTTCAGATATTTGGATTGTTGGTCCAAAAAACTCCACGAATTTAATTGATTTGAGTTGCGTCTTTCTATTTTGGCCAATTTATACCATATATCTATTTCCCAAGAGATTTATTCAATATCCTCCTTTTATTTCATTGTTTCAAAGATAATATGCAAAATCATTGTTGACCACTTTTATTATTGGTTCGATATTTTTTCAAATTGACATAGGTTATCGAGATATCTTATTTTCACTATTTTAATCTTCAGTTTCAGATGCTTGAATCTCTTCTTATTAGTTATGTCTTGGGTTTCTTTTGGAGCACCCGCCTTCACTATATGACCATTTAAATTTTTTCTTTTTATGAAAATTTTCATATTTGAAACTTTAATGAGTTATCCTTATTGAACTTCTGGTTCAAATTACTCTTCCCCTTAATTCATTACAAGTTATTAGTTCTCTTCTCCTAATGTGGAGAAAACTATCAAATCAAAATAATAATCACAATCATGTCATAATTGAATCTCCAATACATTTAATATATCATAATAAAAGGAGGCTCATAATTAATATATATTTCTAACTTTTTTTGAATATTCACTCATCTTTGTGCATTGTGGTGGAGCAGTTGGAACATATATGCACATACAATATTTTAAAGATGAGAAATATTTAGCTTTTGACCTAAAATCAATTGCAATGGGGAGTTTTTTAGAACTTATTAGCTTGATGCGTACAACACGTAAATCAACATAATCTCATGTTGAAAGAGAAAGTTCAGTTTTCATAAATAATAATCAGATGCGTTTAATCAATAATTTCCCTAAACCATTATGTGCATAAATAATAAACTTTTACCAAAGTTTTTCAAACTCAATCAATAACAGACTTAGATATAAACTCATCAATATTAGCAAGATGATTTGTCATAATTGCATGATCTAAAATTAATTATTCAAATAATCTTGCAAACGACAGGTTGCAAGTTGATAACACATATGTGTTTATTTTGTAGATGCATCTACCAAAATCATATAATATCAAAACCATCCACATGGTAGATTAATGGGCCCATATTCATTTCAGAAATGTAAGACATTAAATCTCAACTTTAGCTAGTGAGTTTTTAACAACCAATTTTCATTGAGAATAACCTACAAATGAGAATTCTTTAAATTAAAGAATCTTCTAGTTCTTTAATGAATGTTCATATGAATTCTTAATTAATTTTCGAATCATATATGATCCAGGATGGTCTAACTGGTCATGCCAAGTAGTAAATATATTTGTACCAGTAAATTTCTGGTTTACTTTAACATGCGAGTCAATTTGAACTAAATTGTAGCGAATTGATAATTTTACTATATTTCCTTTTACTCTGTATCCACATACAAGTACCATTGTGACATTTACTACTGAAAATGTTTAAATCAATGTGAAGTTTATAATGACACTAAGTCATATAATATAATTTTCAAATAATTATATACAATATTCGCTTCAAGAAATATGCCAAAATCCTCTCATAACTAAAATCTTTATAATTGTTATGAATTGCTACATTCACTTCAGGAAATGGAGCAGAACTGGTGGAACTAATAACTTTTAAAGCCCTTTTGCATAATCAATTTAATCACCAAGAATAATTGCCTAGATCATGTATAGAAACAAGTCTATATTAAATATATCAATAAAAGTCACATCTCAAACATAAAAATATGACATGATGAAAAACTAGCAATTTTCTCTTTCATAACCATCATCATAAATATGCATGAAATTTAATTCAATATCCAACCATTCAAGCTCATAAAACTTTTCATTTACAATTGTTCATGTCATTTCTCTAAATAATTAACAAAGGAAATTAATATAAAATGTATGAACCGTTACCTTTAACAATTCTTTGAATTAAATTAAATCTGAATAACCATAAAATTCATTGATTTGTTAACATAAATTTGCATACTAGATATATTTTAATCAAATACATTATTTAATTATAAACTTACCATAACAATATAAATAAATCAGTTAATATTCATTTTCATGAACAATAAGATGCTTAAAACAATATGTAACCCATAGAATCAAAACTTGAAAAGATCATCTCAAATATTTAAACTATATATCAATTCAATTTAATATATAAAAACGTACCTTTTTCGTTCTACGTTTAGTCTTGAAGATAAAAAGTAAATAAATTAAACTTTAGTAGTACGAACTAGGGATCTCTTGCTTATTTAATAAGCTCTCTTCCACTTTACTAATCACTTACTTAAAGAGAAATGACCAATAATTTTTCCAGCACAAAGTAAACATGCTTATTTCCAGTAGTACAAAGTAAACGTGCTTATTTCTAGTAGTAGATTTTCAATCCAATAAAAATTTATTAATAGCAAACTTTGAAAGTGGATCTTATTTTTCAAGTGTACAACAAGTACATAACCAATAACTTTTTATGCATAAATTATCACTCTTCTTAAAGAGTTCTTGGAAATTTTTTGTCCTTCTTACTTTCTTCATTTTTCCACTTTTGGTGGTGAGAAAAATTATCACGACCATCCCCATGACTATTATTATAGTCCAATTTACTACATCCATTTCAAAAATTATATCCTTCGAATTTATCACATAATATTACATTCTCTTCAAGTAATGGTTAAGTTTCGTAGTTAAAAACTTTTGTTCAACCATAAGTAATTTTTTTCATGATATTGCTATTGTAAGAGCACATTTGAATCATGAAAAACTGAATAAGTTCTCTCTTGCAAAATTCTCATCAGTAATATTTTTCATTTAATTTTAATTGATAACTTATTTTGAATACTGTAAAGTTATACTCACAGTTTTAATAACTTGCAACCTTAGGTGCATCTAACATAACGATCTTTAGATAGAATTACCATATTCTATTGCTCATATTTTTCTTCCACAATTTAAGTAAATATTTCATAGTCAAATATTTCAACTTCAACCCCTTAATGGGGATAATGACAAAAAAAATATCACAAAGATAATCACAATCAATTCAATTTATAATAAATATAAATCAATAACTCAATCCTCTTTTGATTCATATGAAATATAATGTTTTCCTCGTTCACAATCTTAATATGAAATCCATTATGAATATATTTTAAAACCAATGGATTAACCATCACAAGATATCAATATATTAGCTCTTTTAGAGCTTTCGACCAATTTTGTACTACCAAATATTAGAATAATATTGGTTTGTTTTAGTACCAAATAAGATAAATATATTTTTTTATCTATAATGATAAAATTCATTACTATTTCTCATATTCTTCCTCAAAGAATATTAATAAAAACAAAATATTTGGGCATACGCCATATATGTGATCAATAACCTTTAATACCATAAGTTATCTTTACCCTTTGAAGAGTTATTTTGAGAACTCTCATTGTTCTCTTATTCATCACTATATTCTCACTTTTAGTGGTCTATGATCATATCTTTCATTTTCTTTATGTTTGCATTCACTTCTGGGAATGCAACAAATTTAGTAGGATGAACTTATAAATGTCCTGGTAGATTATTTATTCCGTAATCACCATCGCAAACATGCGATTTCAAATCAAAATCCATCTATTCATGTTGTTATGATTAGTTGCAAATTATAATAAACATGATATAATAAATAAATCATAAAAAATATACCTGAATATATTTAACATTTTTGTTATCACCGTGACTATTATCATGAGCACTGAATAGTTAAAGGCTCTAGTAATTACTCATAGTGCGTCGGCCTCAATTGACGACTAAAAAAATAATTAAATAAAAATCATGCTGATAACGTGTTATAAAATAAAATGACAGAGAGTAAAGAACAAATAGAATGAGAGAGCAAAAGAGAAAGTGTATGTTATTGATCAATAGAAATATCTTACAATACTTCTCCAATATCTATATTTATAGACATAGAAAGTATAAATGGAATAGAATCTAATTTTGATGATAACTAAAATTTAAATTTCATCCAAACTTATCTTGATCTTAATGGACATCCACTTAAGAAAATATTCATAACATATCATACTAAAATATTTTATTTTTTATTATTTTGCTTTTGAAATATTTTCAAATATATATGATTTTAAATTTATATGCTCTAACATTTAATTAGGTATGCTATAATAATATTTTAATTTAACATATTTAATTTTTTAAATTTAACTTGAACAATTTTACTCGATTAGACTCTACTCGAATTTCATTTCACTTGACTCGATTCGAAAAAATTTCAAATCGAGTTTGAATGATAAAATAAGACTTGTCAACTCGATATTTTTTCACTCAATTTGACTCGATTCAATCGAACGCTTACCCCCACTAGAAAAACTATGAAAATAGTAATGAAATCTACACTTATTTAAAGGGTAAATGTGAGCCATTAAAGTATTTTTTTAATTGATGTGAGAATAAATATCGGTTGTATAAAAAATTGTCACATGTTAACAAAATTGATATGTTAGGTGTCAAAAAAATAGGTGTCTCTTACACCTTGTAATATAATATATATAATATCATTTTTTATTTTTAGATTAATAAAAAACAATAATTTAAAATTATAATCTATTTTATAAAATTGAGTTAAAATATGCTATATTCAATTATATAAATTTTAAATTATTATTTTCTATATTAAATAAATTTAACAAATGTTGGTTACTCTACTTAAAACAGGACAGAGCTAATTAATGTTTTTAAAATAATTATTTGTAAAATATTTAAAAGCTCCACACAACAAAAAGATTTTTGATTAAATGCATATATCAAAAGAATATAAGAAATATAATTTTGTGGTTTTTAAATGTGTAAATGAGTTAATTTAATTAAACATAATGCAATTTAATAAATGATATTTTATGACAACCTCTTTAAAAGATTAAAAGATAATTTTAAAAATTAAAAAAATAATTTCCAATATTTTTAAAAAATGTAATAATCAGAATATTTGATTTGATAATTTTCTAAACGACTATGAAAGGGATGATTTTTCGGGAAGATTTTTTAAACCTAGAAGAAATAATACAAAAAGATATTTTAATAGGTTTAAATATCTTTTATCTTATTTAAATAATATATAAAATATTTCAAACTCTTAAAGGAGTCTATACTCTACTGGATTTAAGTTTTATAATTTAAAAAAATTACAATAATTGAATATTTATTTTTATATTTTAATAAAATTATAATATATTTATATCTTTGTACGAGTTGTATTTTTATTCTATAAATTCATTAAATCAAATATTTTGATAATTATATTTTAAAGATTTTAAAAAAGTTATTATCTGTATAAACAGATATTAACATATAATCATACAATATATTAAAAAAATTATCATTTATTAAAATATTTTATATTTAATTAAATTAAATATTTTTTATTTTTAAAATTATAATATATTTTTATATTTTAATAAACTTAAATCATAATTTTAATTTTTGAAATGGTTATTGAATCTTTAAAAGAGGTTATCATTTTTTTTGGAAGAAGTTTTCTCCCCTCTTCTTTTTAGTTAATTTTTCATTTATTCTCCTTTTCCCTTTTTTTTTTTTTGTGCCACTATAAATTGTTGTCGACGCTTGCCTTGTTATTCTTTTACCTTTGCTTTTTCATTTTATGAGCACTGTTAGTCTATCATTCTAGCTTGCATAAGTTGGTATTATTGGTTTTTACGAGAGTATTATGAAGTTCGAATTAATTGTATTTGTGGTGTAAGATTTAAAAGGTAAATGTGAACTATTAAAATGTTTTTTAGTTAATGTGAGAATAAAAATCGATTGTATAAACAATTACCACATGTAACAAAATTGATATGTCAAAAAAATAAGTATCTCTTACACCTTGCAATATAATATGTATGGTATCAATTTTTTTAAAATTAACAAAAAACAGTAATTAAAAGTTATAATCTATTTTAAAAATAATGTAAGGAGTAAAACAATTAATTTTTAATCATAATCATTATAATTAATATAAAAGATAATTATATAATCAAAATATTTGATTTGATAATTAACATGGATTGCTTTAATTTATGTAATTATAATCAATAAATAATTAATTTGTCATTTAAAATTAATTAAAAAATAGCATATTTAAGGTTTACTATTAATATGTGTCTCTAATTACATCCAAATAAACAATGAAACTTTATTAATGGAACCAATTGTGTCTCTAATACACAATGAATAGGTAATTAAATACATCCAAATAAAACTCTCAAGTATACTAAAATTTTAACCAAGCTAAGCAATAAGTAGTTTTAAATTAAATTTTATTGTTGACTAATAAATATAAAACTTCTAAATAACGTAAAATACTTAAAAAAATCCAAAATTAAAAATAAATAACTAATAAAACATAAAAAATACAATATTTTGCTCATATATAATAAAAATTAAACTTAAAAATCGAATTCAATATGATTTAAACTCGAATTAAAAATCCGAAACTCGTAATTTTCATACTAATTCCGTCCAAAAATTCTAGTCACGTAGTTTTCACTAAGACGATCATAACTTGATTTCCCGAACTCAAAATCGAGTGGTTCAAAGTGTATTTTAAAGATAAGAAATAAATCTTCAAACACCATGAGACATCTCAACTTAGAAATGCATGGATTCCATCCAAAAAATTGTCACAAGTTGATTGAATTTTCTAACTTGAAAATTGACATTTTCGTGTGTTAGTAATTGTACCCTAGGCCTATTGTATGGATGCTTTATTTTGATTAATGAATTTATTATTATTATAATTTGCATGTTTAATAATAATAATAATATCCTTGAATAAAATTATTCTAAATATCCCTAATTCGGTCGTTGTTGTGGGAACAACAATGAATTAAGATTAGTATGGAATATGATAGATATTCATGTGATAAATATGTGCTTGAGAAAAAAATCATATTCATATGTATTTGTTGAGAATGAATATTGGACCGACCTGTTTTGAGATTAATACATGAATCAAAGTCATAAATTAAATCTCTAAACAGTCGTATCATTAAATTTTTAGATCTGAAATCACTGTAGTTCTCAACTTGAAGAATTTTATGTTTTGACGTAATCAAAAGTTGTGTTTAACCGGACAACTATAAAAGTTATGCTTGACATAATTAGAATCATGTAGTGAAATGTGAGTGATTAAGATGGAATTTGTCCCTCTTGTTATAAGAGGAATATCTCTGGGCCTCTTGACGATTAAGACTGAAAAATGCATGGTTGTGCTCAAATGAATTGATGGAGATCAATGTTATTCGTTTTGTCAATCTAATTCGGTATCGAGAAATAAAAGATAGAACGATATAAGGTTGACTTTATCCATGTCTTATACTTTATCTAGATATCACGAGACAAAAGGATTATGTCATGATTTGTAGGATTAAATATGATTTGGGCCTACTGCCAATGTTAATTGAACCTATAAGATCACACATTAAGAATGAATAAGAATGGTTAAGTTTATCGTTCTCTTTAAGTAATTTAAAATTATAAAATTATTTTCAATTACGAGTAATAATCAATTATTATTTTGATTCGAATTTAATTTTAGAAATTTAAATTCGTAGTCAAAATGATAACAAATAGTAATTTTGTTACTATTTTCTGTTAAATTTGGAAATAATAATAAATAGATAAAAATGAATTTGATATATTCCTTATCAAATAAGGAAATATAATTTTATTATTATTTAAAAGAGTTAAATAATAATTAAAATTTAAAATCAAAAGGATTTGATATATTCCTTATATAAGGAAATAGAATTTAATTATTATTTAAAAGAGTTTTAGATAAATAATAATTAAAATAGAATTTAATTATTATTATTATTTAAAAGAGTTTTAAATAAAAGATAATTAAATAGAATTTTAATTAAAAGAGTTTTATATAAATAATAATTAAAATAAAATTTAATTATTATTATTTAAAAGAGTTTTAAATAAAAGATAATTTAATAAAAATTATTATTTAAAAGAGTTTTTAAAATTCAAGATAAAATCGAATATTGCTTATCAGATATGAAAAGAGATTTTAAATTATTTAAAAGAGTTTTAAATATATATACAACCTCAAATTTAGTTTTACTCAACTTTATACATTTCTCAGGTTACATAAGTTTTTGATTATTAGTTGCTGGAGATAACAAATCAAAAACGTTTTGAGAAAACGAAGTTGGAATTAGTATTCTGAGATCCTTAGTAATTTATGAGATATCAATTCTATTTTTTGTCGTGTTATGTTCGCATGAGATTTGAACTCTATCCCATATTCCAACACTTCGGTGAATGAAATTTCATTCCATCCGTGCATGTATCAGGTGTGGGCGTAATGGTCTAGGTAGTATAAGGTTATTTTTATTCTCTGGTGAGGACCACTCATCGTTGACTTGAGGAGTATCTATTCCTAAAAAGCTGAAACTTAACCAAGAGATCATTTTAGCCAGATGATATGCTGCCGGAAAATTAAAACTCTACATCCGTTGAGATAAGCAAAAAGAACTCAAGAAGTGGCCTTTGTCCCCACTCAAATGGAAAATTCTTTATATAATCCTTTTATTTTTACAAAATCATAAGTTAATATAATGATAAAATTACACTTTGTCACTCCAAATTTTTATTCATTTTCACCCAAAACAATTCTTCTAGCTTCTCTCTTGTCTTGGATTTGAACATTGTAAATGAAAAAAAATCTATATTGAGAGCTTCCATAAGTAAAATTTTGGGTTTTAATCTTATGGATCTTTTCGCATTAAAGAGTCAATGTGATTCAGGTTTAAATATGATTAAAACTCAATATAACTACATAATATCAAAAATTTTGAAAATCAAAATTTCTTTTGAATAGAAATTAAGGGAGGCCTACCACTTAAAACACTACTTCTAACATTCCTCCCTGGACATGATGATGAAAGCCCATGATTTCTCCATAATTTCTTACCAATGGTGGGCCTTGGAAGGGTGTACAATTTATGGCTTTTACATGCCTTCAATTTCTTCCTATAAAATGGGGTTTCCTTCTTTGCAAGTTCTTCAATGGAGTTCACCCTTGAAAGTGATGTAAATGTTTGTGATTTCCCTTGAAAATACTTGGAAAGTCCTCTCCTGTAACATGAGATTAAGCTTTTGATATAAAATCAATTAATCGATAATACGAGGAAATATCTAAACACAGGGAGCTAGTGGCGTTGGCTTCCAAAATTTATGATTCAGCAGTTAAAACAAATTTTTAACTTCCTATCTAAATATATTTAACTTGGAATCGATTATATATATATATATATATCAATTCTTGTATATGCATAAACATAATCAAAATCGATGTTAAGCATCCAGCTTAAAATCAAGCAAAAATCTAAGCATATAACTTAGATGATATGTGGGATAACAGTATTTCATGGTACATAAATGAAGAAATATGCATCAAAGTGAAATTTGTAAATTAGGGTTTATATACATGTACTTACTTGATGGGGAGTTGGGCCATGAGCTCAGATAAATGAAACAAAGGTCCATCAATGGTTGAAGAAGATGAAGATGAAGATGCATCATCCAACGTATCTAATGATGATGATGATGAACTTGTAATCCCATCATCATCATCATCATAAATAATGATATGATCATCATGATCCTTCATGTTCATCCATTGTTCTTTCTTCTCAACAAAATCTGGAGCACTTGCAAACCTTCCATTATTCATATCAGCTTCTTCACCCATTTCTGCAAATTCTTAGGGAAAAAACAATTTATGAATGTTTCAGAAAAGAAAAGAAAAGAAACCAAAGCAATACCTATAATTATGAAGAAGATATATATATGTGTGTGTGTATAATTTGAGAAGCCGATCTGCATGACATGAAAGCATACATATGGATTAGGTTTGTAGTTATCTTTTTCTATTTATTTTCAGGATAATGTCTGTATGACAGCAAACACGTACATTTTCAATGATATTTAACAACAAAAAAAATTAAATATTATTTAGTACAATATTCAAGTTGATACCCGAGTTTAATTTCAGTTTTTAATTTAGTGTCTAAATTAAAAAACTCAATAAATATTTAGCATGTGTACTCTACTAAAAAACACAATAATTTACCAAAAGAAAAAAATTTTAATATTAAATTGAATATTGAAATCAAATTCAAATATCAGATAATATATTAACCCAAAAAATTATTAAATGTGCGAGAAAAATTAAATAAAGTGAATAAAAAAAGAAAATCATTGTTTTTTATCAAAGTATTTGGATAATTATTAAAATTAAAATTAAAATAATAATAATAATAATAAGCATTGGTTTAAAACAATAATAAATTTCATTAAATATTTCATACAACCAATAAATAAGGATAGGATATATCTAAATTCAAAATTTAATCCACTACTTTTAATTTTAAAATTTTAATTTTTACTTTTTAAAATTTAAAATTCAGATCTTAATATTATTAAAATTATTTTATTAAATTTATGACGATATCATTCTTTTAATTACATTACTACTAAATAAAAAATATTATTTTAAAATATCACACTAATAAATTTAATAATATTAACAAATAGATGTAAATTTTAAAATATAAAAAATCTCAAAAATTAAAATAAAGAAATTAAATTTCAACTTTGTAAATAGTAAAGGGATTTATGGCATATTTTAACCCAAGAAATAAAAACTAAGGTTGAAGGATATACAGGTGTTGTTTGTTGGGAATGGGGGTGGATGAAATTTCCATGCCCTAAGAGGTTAGGTTAGAAGAGGTTAGCTTAGCCCTTATCCATAAGATTCGACATTATCTATTTTGATTTTTTTTTACATAAAATTATGTAAGAGAATAAATATAATGATGATAAGCTTATTGCCTTTCAATGTCGGACACCAATCTTTTAATTATATAATTTCAAATATAAAATAATTAGATATCAATTTTTATTTTTATTTTATTTTTTTTGAATAATTTTATTATAAATTCTGATTATATTTGTTTTTTTTTATATAATGCCTAAAATTGTTCATAGTCTCTCCTCAATCCATAAATAAGAATATAATACGCTTCAGCATACTCGAACCTATATCCTCTTATATTGATAATAATGTTTATATCGATTGAACTAAGATTTAACCGGTAATAATAACATCTTGTTAATATTAAAAGTTTTGAGATTATAAATAGAAACAAACATTATATAAAAAAAATTTAAAGCTTGCTTGGGACAAGGGGTTTCGACGTGTTGAAGTTGAGAGTGACAATGTCTTGTTGGTGGAGCTTCTTCAATCCGAGGGTGGACTCGATAACAACTTGGTAGAGGTGAGGCTTTTACAATAGTTGTTACAACGGCAATGGGAGATTTGTATCAAACATGTTTCAAGAATTGCTAATGTTATTACGGATTTATTGGCAAAACAGTAGTTTCGATGATGCTTCATCTCTTTCAACATCCACCATCTTCAGTGGCTCATTATCTATTTGAGGATATGTGCGCTGTTAGTGGTTATTTGATATAGTTATCTTTGTAATTGCTTAATTGCTGTCTTTTTCTACCAAAAAAAAAATAAAGCAAATTATGTTAATAATATTAATTAAGAATCCAACGAGTGGTTCCGGTGGTTAAGAGAATGTTGTTCATCCTAAGAGATCCGGGTTCAAGCACATCTGTGTGCAAGATGTGGTAATTAAAGCAAATTATGTTTATAATATTAATTAAGAATCTAACAAGTGATTCCAGTGGTTAAGAGAATATTGTTCATCCTAAGAGATCCGGGTTCGAGCACCTCTGTGTGCAAGGTGTGTGTACATTGTTAAAGGGTTAAGAGAGTAGTAATAGATAATACCATATAATCACATTAGTATATTAAAAAAAATAGTATTAATTAAAAGTTTTATAATGAATAAATTGAAAGGGACCAAATATGTCTCAAGTCATGAAATAAAGGTAATTTAAAAATTAAAAACAATTAGAAGTTAAATTTTACCAATTTTTTATAAATAAATATGTGATTAAAATTTTATAAAAATCAATAAATTATAAAATTTGAATTTAAATTATTATAATTTTCAAACTTACAATTTTACAATTTCAATTAAATTTGTATTTAAGTTTTAAATAAACGTAAATTATTTCATTTGTATTGTGAATGTACTATAGTATATATTAAAGGAATATAAATATTCAACTCGAGTTGTTTATATTAATATGTTACTCGAGTTATTTGAGTTTGTAAAATTCAATCTGAACTTAAAAAATTGAATCGTTTATTTTAGTTAATTTAAAAATGATTCAATTTGATTAACTTAAAAGAAAAATAAAATTAAAAATTTCAAATCAAAATAAGTTTTGCTTGCCCTTGATCTAATAAACAAATATAACAAGGGCATAGTTAGGGAGGCTGGCTAAAGCCCCGACCCCCTAAAATAATTATTTTTCATTTAAATCCTTTTAAAATTTATAAAAATTTAAATTAATAAAGATAAAATTATATTTTAGCTCCTTAAAATGATAAAAATTTGATTTAATCATTTAAAAATTATAAAGATATAGGTATTAAAATAGTAAAATTGTATTTTTACTATCGTAAAAATATAAAATTTAATTTTGATCACTTAAAAAAATTTTCTGATTTTTTTCCTAATAATAAATTTTTTTGAATCGAACCTATAGACAAATCGATTAGACTATCAATTCCAAATTCAATCGATTTAACTTGTTTAATAAGATAAATTATTAAAAAAAATGGTCAAACAAGTTGTCCATCTAATTTAATCGATCCAATGTCATTTTCTAAATTAATATTTCTACCGTTCTCGATGCAACCAAATTAGTTCTAAAAACAGATGTAATCATTAATAAATAAATAAACATTGACGGGAGGGCCACATTGTTTTTGGTTTCGTATAGTAAAAAATTCAAAAAATCTCAATTAAAGCCGCTCTGATATTTTCTCGCGTTATTTCAGCAAAATCCTAACTGTTTCGGGTGGTGGGTGGGGCCATCATCTTCCACGTAAGCATTACTTTTAAAAAATATATATATATATATGTATCGGCGGGCTACCAATTACATGTGGGTGGTGACCTAAATGGATAACTATCAACCATGTGCAGAAAATCTAAAAACATTTATTAATTAACAATGTTGACCTTTGACTTTCCCCTTTCTTCTCTTCAAGTTTTAGGTCTATTTATGGTTTCAGTCCCTTAGTAAATTTGATGAATTCGTATTTAATTTTTAAAAGTTTTTCTTCTAAATATATATTTTTGAAAGAATCATATATTTGATACTATTGAATAAGAATACTTTAATTCGTTAATATTTTTATTTATATTAATAGTAAAATGTTTCATTTAATTGGTATTATGAATTAATCAAATATCAACATAATGAAATAAAGTTTAAAAAGTTATTTTTTATATAAAAATATCTTTTAATAATTTATATGAAAATATTTTCATCCATGTATGCGAAATTTTAGTTGACCAAAAAATAAGTATTTGACATGAAGTATGAGACATAATGGGTTAGGGCGTGACGAATATTTCCAAATCCACTATTGTTTTATTGTTCGCATGTTTTGCTTTGCTTTGCTTTGGATGTTAAAATTTAAATATGACTGTGTTATGAACTCAGACTGTGAAAATAAAAAAAAATAAGAAGATAGCAATTTCAAAGAAATGTATCCAGTGATAGATTTTTCGATGCTTTCTTTTTTTTACTGTTGAAGCCCAATTTTGACCGGAGTCAAGTGATTGGGTTTTTTTGGGTTTAAATAAGTTTAAATTTATTATTAAATATAAATTTGAAATGAATTTAAATTTAATTAAAATTTAAATTAAAAGACCCAAAAATCCAATTACAAAGTCCATTTACAAGCTCAAATTGGAGCCCAATTACAAATTAACCCAGACAAATCCCTTTACACCCTAAGCCCAAATTACATTGACCCATATCCCTAGCCCAATTATACAAAGTGACCCATGTCAGATCTGCTCCCACTTACACTGACACCACCACCAACCTAGCCAACCAGGGCATGCCACGTCATCGTTATCAACATCACCTCCAGCCAGACTGCATCTTCTTCAACCAGCTGCTCCAACCGCCACTGCAACAGTCGAACCTGCAGAAAAAAAGATGGATTAGGACTAGCATTTAAATGTGTAAAACAAAATTGAATGATTAGGTATATGGCTATAAAAGCCAAGACAGAATATGCACAAGGGGTTACGAACCCTTTCTGAGAAATCCATACACGTATTTTGTTTGTTTATCAATATCCAATAGTTCGAACAGGTATCAAGCACGAAATGACCGAGAGCATTCAAGCATTAAAACTGATCAGGTACCATTCAATGTATACTTATTGTCATTGATAGCTCAGCATTTAACCTCTTGGGTTTTTCAAATATGCATTAATATATGCATTGAATATTCAACTGTCATCAGTTGTATTTTATTTTTCATTTTTAATTCTATTTCCTAAATGCATTAAATAGAAAGACATCAGTAAAGAGGTATTAATTGCATATTAATAATAACAATAATAATAAAAAATATTTTTAATTTAAAAAAAATAATAATAATAAAGAAATTGAAGAGACTGGGGCTTATCTGTTCCAATCGGCCCCCTTAGCCATGCCGTTATCGATCACCGCCGCGAAGCCACCGACGACCGCGCTTTGCCGCACACGGAGCTGCAAAACAGAGAGAGGCGTAAGGAGTTAGAACGTTTTAAAAAAAAAAATAAAAAATATGGAACGAATCTAAACTAATAATCAAAAACGGATTTTGAAACAAAAACTAGGCTTTAAAACTTGAAAATCTCAGTTTTAGAAAGAAAAAAAGAGAAAAAAAGGGACGATCCTTTTACCTGATGACCGTTTGGACGTCGGCGCGTGAGCAAGCGTGCGTGGTCGGAGGCGCGTGGAGGACCTTAGGCGACGGAGGAGTGACCGGCGATGAAATACGTGCCCGGGAGTATCGGTGAGGCGCCCTCACGCGCTGGGCAAGCACCGGAGACCGGCGTTGGCTCCAGTGGCCGACCATGGTGGTTTGAGAGAAGGGGAGAGAAAGTTTGAGGGTTTTTTGAGAAAAAAGAAATGAAAAATGAAAAAATAAAAAAAAAAATCTAAAATGTTATTTATATAAAACCCATTGACCCGACCCGATCAGCCCCGAACCGGCCTAGGATCCGCGTGTTTTCGTTTAATAGGTTATTTACGCGTTTGATCCTTTCGCATTTTTTAATTGTTTTAATTTAGTCCTTTTCATACTTTTAATTATTATTAATTTGGCCCGATAATTTTCTTTACTTTTCAATTTAGTCCTCTGACATTTTGAATGTACCAGAGGCTACCACGTGTCACTGTTTTGGCTTATTTCTGCATTTGATCCTTTTTATTTTTAATTTGTTTTAATTTGGTCCTTAAATCAACTGCTGTTAAATTACAAAATTGAACCAGAGATTTTTCAAGACTTACAATTTAGTCCTTTGACTTCTGGATGCTTGTGGGGCTGTCACGTGTCATCCATTCTTTGGTTTTATTATTTTATAGGTCCTTGAACTTTCCAAAATTCCATTTTTAACCCCGATTTCATCAAAAATTACCATTTTACCCTCGAACTTTCCAAAATTCCATTTTTAACCCCGATTTTACCGAAAATTATCATTTTACCCCCGAACTTTCCAAAATTCCATTTTTAACCTCAATTTCATCAAATATTACCATTTTACCCCTGAACTTTCAAAAATCCCATTTTTACCCCCGAAAGTCAAAAATTACCATTTCGCCCCCGAGCATCCAAAGGTCCCGTTTTCGATGCCGATCGCATCATTTTTCTTATTCACTAAATACTTGCATTTATTTTAATCATTATGCATTTGCATTTTATATTTTTGCATTCTATTTATCTGCTTATTATCTTGCTTCGTATTTAACTTCTCTTATTAATTGCTATTCGATATTTTAAACTTACACGCTCATTTTTAAAGTATCTTCAAAGATGAGGCAATATTCCTCTCGTGTGAAAGCTTCGAGAAATCATGCCCTAACGTGTCAGGTGTGATTTTTCGTATAACTCACACGCGTCGAATATCCTTTTTTAAGATTTTTATACCCGTTAATCCCGAGATTCCGAGAATATCGTGTCCTAACGTGTTGGTCACGATTTTAATTCTCTGCGAAAATCGAAGTAAATGGTTATTCCATATTTGAATCTTTTAAACGATGTGTCCGAGGATTACATTTAAAATTCAATACGAAATTTTCAAATTCTCAAAAAATATATCTATATCACAAATAATTTTAAAAACGAGGCAATGTCCTTTCGTGTGAGAACTTTGAAGAATCGCACTTTAACGTGTTAAGTGTGATTTTCGTAATTCATGCGAATCGGATATCATTTTCAAAAGTTTTCAAAATACTCTTCAATCTAATAATTATATACAAAGTGGCTTTATAACCAAAAGAAGTAACAATGTTCTTTCATATGAAGATCTCGAAATATCGTGCCCTAACGTGTTGAGTGTGATTTTCGTATGGTTCATATGATAAAATGTCCCGAAACGTCCCGCAGTTTTAAAACTCCGAGAATTTAGTGCCCTAATGTATTGGACACGACTTCTAATTCTCATAGAGGATCGAAACACGAGGACGAATTTTTTCTTTGAAGGTTTTCCTTTGAAATTATACGAAGCCGTCTAAAATAAACATCGTATTTTAAATTTTACTCGAGTTTTCATCGTTTTCATAAAATAAGACCCGAAAATAATCATGTGGTACCAATTTTTGGGTGTATGAGGGTGCTAATCCTTCCTCATGCGTAACCGACTCCCGAACCTGTTTCTCTAGATTTCGAAGACCCACTTTTTAAAACGTTTTAAATGTTTTATGGTGATCCAATCACACCTAATAAAAGATTAGTGGCGACTCCCATTTCCCTTTTTATTCCAAAAAATACTTAAAATGATTTTTTTTCGAAGCCCCGTTCCCGAGGTGGTTTAGACAACTGGCGACTCTACTGGGGATCTTTTTTTAAATAAACGAGAGTCAAGCCAAGATTGATAATCTTCGGGTCTTTTTTGAGAACTTTTAAACTTCGGTTTTATTTAACATGTAATCCTCGGCATTTTTGTGTGGTATTATACTCTGTGATATGCGCAGTATAATTTTGCATCCATATGCATTGTGTTATTACCCTTTTAAGTGGAAGCGGGAAACCACTCCTTCGTGAGGTCTTCACCTCCGTGCAGGATGGTAGATCGCTTTCGGGATTACAATGTACCATTGTTTTCGTGAAGTTTTCACTTTCGTGCAAACATGCGGAAAATGCATCCCCCTAAACCGAACTCGTCCGTATGAGCTTATAATGGGTGAGGATAGAGGAATCTGCTGGTTTGGGTACCCTTTACTTTAGAACCTAAACTACATATAGTGAGCCGTAAGCACTCACCCTAGATGGAGTTAGGCTGAGCCTTGTTAGTATACCCGAAATAATCTTTTAGGTTCTGTGTTAAATATTTGTATGCTGATTTTTTTATATATATATATATATATTTATCACCTGCTACTACCCATGTTTGTTTTGCCTCTTTCACCTGCATTTGCATCTTCATGAATGAAAAGGTGTTGATTTAAATCCGTTTTACCTACTAGGCAGTTTCATCATGGAAGAAGGATTTCTCGATAAAGTAGAGGGTAATATGGTAACGCGCCTATGGTCTGAGGAGCAGCAACGCGGAAAAGGTGACAGCTTGAAAGAGAGGCATTTATCAGAATTTTGGGACTATACTCGTATCAATGTGACTCAGAACAACTTGTAGGAGTTGAAAGAGATTTGGGGACAGTGGGATAATAGATGAAACAGATGTTTTATCAAGACTATAAAGATCTACCTTACTTACTAGAAGTTAAGATCGACAAGCACCTCTTCCGAGCCCTTACTCAACATTAGAACCCCGAATATAGTTGCTTCACCTTCGGACACTTGGACTTGACACCTACTATAGAAGAATATACTACTTTGATCCGATGTCCAAGGATCCAAGTCGATAAGGCATATTCTAAAGACATGAGTGTTTCAACATTGTCAAAGAGATTGATGAATGCAACGGGGATGAGCGAGCAATGGGTTGCTCCTCGTATAAAAGTAAAAGGAGACAACAGGTGCATTACTTGGAAAAGTTTGCGAGACCTGATTGTGACACACCCAGATATGAGAAGACGCATTGACATTTTCGCCCTCAGTATATACGGGTTGGTCTTGTTCCCGAAAGCATTGGGGCACGTGGAAGATGCAGTAGTAGCATTATTTGATCGACTCAGTAGAGGAATTACGCCTGTCCCTGCTATCCTGGCAGAAACTTTCCGCTCGTTGAGTGCTTGTCGGAGAGAAGGAGAAGGAAGATTTATTGGCTGCGCACAACTTTTGATGGTTTGGTTTCACAGCCACTTTTGAAAAGTGGAGAAATTTTCTTGTAAGGTTTTCTCGATTGACTTTTCGCCTTTGAAGGATTTTATGGTTTCGTAATGAGAAATAAAAGTATCTGAAAAAAAATGGACGACTGTTCTCCAGAATCTACGAGACGAGGACATTGAATGGTGCGCTCTTTGGTTTCTCCCCGATGAGGTCCTTTACAGCTGTGACGACTTTGATTGGGTCCCGTTACTTGGAATTTGGGGTGCCACTAGGTATGCTCCTCTGCTCGTTTTGAGACAATACAAGACAAGACAGTTTATCCCTGCAACTCATGGTCTAGCACGTTGCGAGTTTTCATATAAAGGGAAGGACTATAAGAAAAAGGTCCGAGAAATGACAAACACGTGGAAAAGGATACAAAGAATGAATAAGTTCAATGCGAACCCTTTAATAACCTCGAATTACGACTGGTGGAGGAGTAAGAGGGTTAATGATAACATTCTCACGTCAAACCCTAAAAATATTCGTCCAGTAAAAGAATGTCTGCAAGAAGCTCCTTCAGAGTTAGACATCCTCAAACAAGAGTTTGAAAGGAAAAACTCAGTTTGGTAAGAGGATAGAGGTATTGGAGGAAGATAAGATGAAGCTGGGGCTTGATGTAGATTTTCACAGACTAGAGGCGGAGAAGCTAAGAAAAGGAAAAAATAAAGCCGAAGAGGACCTCGAGGACTTAAAGAAGCATTACAAGAAGCTTCGTCAGTCTATAAAGATTGCAGGGCTGGGTAAGACATCCGAGCAATGGCGCTAGGAGATTCAGATACAGAAGGACCAAGCGGAACAATGGCAAAGAAGGTTCCAAGATGGTCAGGCCCGTGAGAACGCCTTGAAGGGGGAATTGCTAGAAAAACAGGTTGAGAAGACCGAGATGAGAGCTAAGATGACCAGCCTGGAAGCAAGGATAGAAGAATTGAAAGAGTCATTACGGAGGCACCGCAATTGAAATACCGTACTGGAGCTCAAAGCCTGTATGGCTGAAAAATAAGAGTTAAGAGAAAGAGTGCAAGAATTAGAAGCCACACTCCACAGCAATGAAATCCAGCTCGAGATTATGGAAAGAAATTTGGAAACTAGTGAATGGCATGCTTGCCAAGCCGAGAAGGAAGTCGGGGAGAGAGATCACGTAATGGGAAAAGCATTGACTCAAATGAGAGAAGCTGCTGATCACGTACAGGAGTTGGCTGCTGAAGCTGATGTTTTGAGTCTTCAAAAAGAATCCAAGTCGGAGCGAGGAAAGAAGTTAGCTAGACTTCTAGAAAAAGTTAAAGCTCTAGGACAAAAGGCTAAACCATTTGTGTAACTTCTGTTTTATGTAAAGACTTTTTTCTCTCTCTCGAGAAGTTACTCTAATGGAAAGTGGATTTTGGAATCAATGCCTTTTCTTGCATTGCATGCATGCATTTCATTTGCATTATATTTTGCATATTCTTGCATAACAATACTAATTAATTAAAACAGCCAGTTAACGCCAGTCATCATTGAAAATACGCATCATTATTATACCCGCAAGAAAACAAAAGCCATGGAACAACGGCTTGAGCAAATCCAGAAAAAACTACAAGATCAGATGCAAGAGCAAATGACAGCAATGTGTAGGGAAATGAAGAACCAATTTTCGAAGGTACAAAAGAGTTTGATGACAGAATTAGCGCAAGTTAAACAAAGCATGGCTGACAAAGGAAAATGCCCTGTTATTGAGGATGACGAGGACCCGAGTGTTCCTCCGGGCTTTACACCAGTACACAACCCAGCCTTACAAGAAATATCGGCCAGAGAAGCCCATGTCACCATTAGGCCACAACAGCACACCACAGGCATGTCAGGGCCTGCTAACTATGTAGTCGGATCTGGGTCAAATCTAGAAGATAATACTGCAAACCTGGGAGTTCCAGATTTTGACGAGATGATAAAAGAGGAACTCCCTAAGCAAATGGAGGAGAAGTATAGGCTATTGGAGGAGAAAATTCAGGCAAAACAAGGAATTGAAAATTCTTACGGAGTGGATGCCAAAGAACTGAGTCTGGTTCCAGACTTAGTTCTCCCTCCCAAGTTTAAAGTTCCTGAATTCGAAAAATATCACGGAACGAGCTGCCCAGAAACACATCTGACCATGTTCTGTAGAAAGATGGCGGGGCATGTTCACAATGATCAATTGTTGATTCACTGTTTTTAAGATAGTTTAGCCGGATCGACGGTCAGATGGTATAACCAACTGAGCCAAGCAAAAGTTCGTTCATGGAAAGATCTGGCACAAGCTTTCTTGAAACAATAAGGTCATGTGACCGAGATAGCCCTCGATCGGCTCACATTACAGAACATGGAAAAAGAGGTCAAACGAAAGTTTTAGACAGTACGCACAGCGGTGGAGAGAAATGGTAACACAAGTACAGCCACCGTTGACAGATAAAGAGACCACAATGCTGTTTGTCAATACCCTTAAAACCCCCTATCTTAATCATTTGCTGGGAAACGCTACTAAAAGCTTCGCCGACATGGTCATCTCAGGAGAGATGATTGAGAATGCAATTAAAGCTGGTAAAATCGAGGCGGGAGAAAACGCTAGAAGACCTTCCTATAAAAGAAGGGACAATGAGGTGAACAATACAAGTATATACCGACCTGGTGGTGCCAAGCCCTTCATAACAGGTCAGCCTAGGGCACCAGTAGTTAATCATCAAAACGTCCCGAGGCGGGAACCGAGTGTTAGGCCAAAAATTCAATACACTCCACTTTCGGTGTCGTACAAAGAACTCTACAAGATGCTGTACGACGCCCATGAGGTAGCTCTTCAAAGGGTGAAACCGTATGAACTACCGTTTCCGGCTTGGTATGACGCGAATGCTCATTGTGAGTATCACGCAGATGCGGCAGGTCACTCAATTAAAAATTACCCGGCTTTCAAAAGGCGAGTCGAGAACTTGATAAGATTCGGGGTCGTAAAATTGGAAGACCCAACTAGGCCTAATGTAGCTGGGAACCCTCTGCCAAATCATTCCAACCAAGGGGTCAATGCCGTGCTGGAGGAAAAGGCACGAAAAATCAAAAGAAGAGTGGAAGACATTAGGTCTCCGCTACGATGGGTATGGCAGCAAATGGTCAAAGTCGGAATGATTGTGAAGGATAAGAAGTGTATGATAAGAGAGACTGACTGTGAGTTTCATGCTGTTAAGAGCCACGAAATCCAAGATTGTGACAAGTTCAAAGCCCTATTGCAAACATTGATGGACAATCAGGAGCTGGAATTCTTCGAAGAAGAAGAAGAAAAAGAAAAAGAAATCAATGGTCTCTGTACTTCCGAAGAAGGGTCGGTCAACCACCCGAAAGTGATCATTTGCAACCCACCGAAAAGCGCAGCCAGTGGCCAGACGACACCTCGTATTATCATTCAGAGACCTCCAACCTTCCCTTACAATGATAGTAAAAAGGTTCCATGGAATTACAACTGCAATGTGAACATGCCTAGAGAAGGGGAACCTAAGAAGGATGTGAGCTTGATTACCCGGAGTGGTAAAATTTATGACTCCGTCGAAAAAACACAAGAGGTCAATAAAGGGAAAGTAGTAATGTGCGAGCCTGAAGAAGAAATAGCCACTAGGTTTGAGAGATCCACCAATGAGCCGGTATCTGAGAGGGAGGCGAAAGAGTTTTTAAAGTTTCTAAGGCACAGTGAATACAGTGTAGTGGAACAGCTCCATAAATAACCTGCACGAATATCGATCTTTTCTTTGCTCCTAAGCTCGGAAGTACATCGTGATGCATTAATGAAGGTGCTCAACGAGACTTACGTGACCAATGATATATCGGTATGTAAGTTGGACCGCTTAGTTAATAACATTAGTGCGAACAATTTCATCTTTTTTAGCGATGATGAGATCCTGTCCGGGGGGATGGGATCGACCAAAGCCCTCCATATCACAACCTGTTGTAAAGGGTGCACGCTACCGGAGTACTCATAGACAACGGGTCAGCATTGAATGTATTACCACTGTCTACACTCCAAATATTACCGATCGATAGCTCTCATTTAAGGGATGCAATAACATAGTAAGAGCATTCGACGGGACAGAAAGAAAAGTGATTGGAAAAATTGAAGTACCACTGCAGATTGGGCCGAACACGTACGAGATAGATTTTCTAGTAATGGATATTAGGCCTACCTACAACTACCTATTGGGGAGGCTATGGATCCATTCGGTCGGGGCTGTACCTTCCTCTCTACATCAGAAGGTAAAGCTAGTGAATGAAGAGAGGTTAATTACCATCAATGCTGAGGAAGAAATAATTGCCTCTGTAACAAGCGAGTCACCTTATGTGGGAACGGATGAAGAGGCTATGGAATGCTCGTTCCGTTCACTGGAATTTGTAAATGCGACCTTCATTTTGGAAGGAAGCAAGGTGCCTGTGTCAGCAATATCATCGACTACTAGAATAGGTCTGCGGATGATGCTTGGGAAAGGAGCTGTCTCTGAAAAAAGACTCGGGAAGTACCTCCAAGGGAGAACCAACGTGCCGACCCTGATGAAAAAGTGTGATCGCTACGACTTAGGGTATAAGCCAGACGCGAAGCAAAAAAGGAAAGAGATTGAAAAGAGACAAGAGAGGAGGAGGGTCAGACTATCTAGAAAGGAACTCTCGTGGGAACCCATGATTTTCTCACCTATTTACGAGACTTTTATTTTGGGAGAAATAATTAACCAGAATGAAGAGCAAGGAAAAAAGCGAGTAACCATTAGTATCGGAGGGAGCATTATGAGGGACTTGAGCATCAATGCCATATCAGAAGAAGACAAGGAAGGGAGTTTGTCAAGGATTGGTCCGTGTGCACTTGGAAGTACCCTGGATAATTGGACCGTGGAGGAACTTCTTGTAATCTTTAAAATTTCCTCAGAGTAATGCTCGAAATCACCTATTGCTTTAGGCCTGAAAGCAATATGGATCTTTTGTAAAAGGCCCATGTTCATTATTCGGTTATTTTAAATGAAAGTGCATTTCCTATCCTAAAATTATTCGTTCATTTTTTAATTCAGCTCAATAAATCACTCGTACATAACCAACAAAAACAACTGATCATCCTTTCAATACATACATACTCACATACATACCACAAGATCATTCTTTCATAAATTCATTTTATTCTTTGGACTTTCTTTTATCCCTCAACAGGTCCTCAAATATCAATAATATGAGTAACTTTGAGTTTAACTTAGAGCCTCATTTTGAGCAAGACATGTGTCTAGAAGAGCTTTAGGGCTTTGAAGAAAATCAAGATTGTGATCTTTCCCCGGATCTGCTAAGGATGATAGGACAGGAAGAAAAACAAATCCTGCCTCATTCGGACCCTGTAGAAATGGTTAATTTGGGAAGCGAAGACGAAAAGAAAGAAGTAAAGATTGGGACATGCATATCTGCGGAAACTATAAGGAACCTCATCGAGTTGCTTAAAAAGTTTCAAGACATCTTTGCATGGTCGTACCAAGATATGCCCGGTTTGAGTACTGATATTGTGGTATACAAACTCCCTATAAAAGAAGGATACAGACCCGTACAGCCAAAGCTTCGAAGAATGAGACCGGATGTACTGTTGAAAATAAAAGAAGAAGTCAAGAAACTATTTGACGCCGGTTTCCTCCAGGTCGTTAAATACTCTAAATGGGTGGCTAATATAGTCTCTGTTCCTAAAAAGGATGGAAAGGTACGAATGTGCGTGGACTATCGAGACATAAATAAAGCTAGCCGAAAGGACAATTTCCCTTTACCTCACATAGATACTTTGGTTGACAACACAGCTGGACATTCTTTGTTCTCCTTCATGGACGGTTTCTCGGGATATAATCAGATCAAAATGGACTCTGAGGACATGATCAAAACCACATTCGTCACGCTATGGGGAACATTTTCTACAAGGTAATACCCTTTGGACTTAAAATCGCAGGGGAAACTTATCAGAGAGCTATGGTAACCCTGTTTCATGACATGATGCACAAGGAAATCGAAGTTTACGTTGATGACATGATAGCTAAATCCCAAACAGAGGAGGAGCATGTGAGAATCCTGAGGAAGTTGTTCATAAGGTTAAGGAAATATCAACTAAAGTTAAACCCGGCTAAGTGCACTTTCGGGGCTACCTCAGGAAAACTGTTAGGCTTTATGGTCAGAAAAAGAGGAATTGAAATTGACCCAAACAAAGTCAAAGCCATACAGGAGCTACCACCACCTAGCACGCAAAAAGAAGTGCGGGGATTTTTAGGAAGATTAAATTACATTGCTCGGTTCATCTCACAATTGACTGAAAAGTGTGACCCTATCTTCCGCTTGCTTAGAAAGCGTAACTCGGGCGTATGGGATGCTGAGTGCCAGGAGACTTTCGATAAGGTCAAAGGTTATTTGTCCAAAGCCCCCATCTTATTCCCTCCGATTCCTAACAAGCCTTTGATACTGTACCTGACGGTCTTTGAGAATTCCATAGGATGCGTGTTAGGCCAGCATGATGAATCCGAAAGAAAGGAGAGGGCGATATATTATCTGAGCAAGAAATTTACCGATTGCGAGACTCGGTATTCGCCTATTGAAAAATTATGTTGTGCACTAGTCTGGACTACACGCAGACTAAGACAATACATGCTCTACCATACTACTTGGTTGATCTCGAAATTAGATCCTTTGAAGTACCTAATGGAGTCAGCTGCATTAAATGGAAGGTTAGCTTGGTAGCAAATCTTGCTCTCAGAATTTGACATCGTCTATGTCAATCAAAAGGCAGTAAAAGGGAGTGCGATAGCAGACTTCCTAGCCAGCAGGGCTTTAGAGGATTATGAGCCTATAAATTTCGATTTCCCGAATGAAGATCTAATGTATGTCGCAACAGTTGAAGAGGCAACCACGAGGGAGCAACCGTGGATTTTGAACTTTGACGGAGCTTCAAACGCTGTGGGTAACAGGGTTGGAGCATCTTAGTATCACTAGAGGGAGATAATTACCCTTTTACCAGCAAGCTTGATTTTGACTGCATTAATAACATGGCTGAATATGAAGCGTGCATCATGGGAATTCGTGCGGCCATAGAACGGGGAATTAAAACTCTGGAGATTTATGGAGACTCTGCATTGGTAATTTATCAGCTTAAAGGAGAGTGGGAAATGAGAGATGCTAAGCTAAGGGATTACCGTAAGCTAGTTCTCGAATTGATTACGAAGTTTGATGATGTCACATTTCATTATCTCCCTCGAGAAGAAAATCAAATGGCTGATGCCCTCGCTACTTTGGCCTTGATGATTAAAGTAAGTAGGCCCGAAGATGTGAAGACCATTCAGATGAGTATCTATGAAGCTCCCGCCCATTGTTGTGATATTGAGGCAGAGGAAGAAGTAGAAAAAGACGATCACCCATAGTACCAGGACATCCTTCAATTTGTAAGAGATCGAAAATACCCCGAGCAAGCCTTGGATAACGAAAAGAGAACATTAAGAAGACTTGCTAGCGAATATGTCTTAGACGGGGAAATCTTATACAAAAAGATGAAAGACCAGGTACTATTGAGATGTGTCGACGCAGTGGAAGCCCAGAAGATTTTAGAGGAAGTTCACGAAGGAATTTGTGGGACGCATGCCAACGGTTTCACGATGGTCCAACAAATAATGAGATTCGGGTATTACTGGTCTACCATGAAAAACGATTGCATCAACTATGCCATGAAATGCCACAAATGCCAGATATATGGAGATAAGATTAATGTACCCTCATCACACCTCCATGTCATGACTTCTCCCTGGCCTTTCTCTATGTGGGGAATGGATGTCATTGGACCAATTTCTCCGAAAGCTTCTAATTGGCATAGATTCATCTTTGTAGTGATCGACTATTTCACCAAATGGGTAGAGGCAGCTTCATATGCCAACGTTACTAAGTCTGCAGTCAACAAATTCCTAAAAAAGGAGATTATATGCCGGTATGGGATGCCAGAGAGGATTATATCCGATAATGCTTTGAACTTGAACAATAGTACGATTGCAGAAGTTTGCGAGCAATTTAAAATCAAGCATCATAATTCCTCCCCCTACCGCCCAAAAATGAATGGAGCTGTGGAGGCGGCCAATAAAAATATCAAGGAAATCGTGGCAAAGATGACCGAGACTTACAGAGACTGGCACGAAAAACTACCGTTTGCCCTCTTCACCTACAGGACTTCAGTCAGAACTTCTACTAGGGCAACACCGTTCTCTTTGGCATATGGTATGAAGGCAGTCTTACCTAGTGAGGTTGAAATACCTTCGCTCCGAGTCTTAACTGAGCTCCACTTAGAGGATGCTGAATAGATCCAAGTTCGATATGATCAGTTGAATTTGATCGAGGAAAAAATATTAAAAGCCATCCGCCACGGCCAAATGTACCAAAAAAGGATGATGCGAGCTTATGACAAAAAGGTCCGTCCTAGGGAGTTCCGTGAGGGAGATTTGGTTTTGAAGAAGATACTCCCTATACATAAAGACTTCCGTGGAAAATGGATGCCCAATTGGGAAGGACCTTACGTAGTAAAGAAAGCTTTCTCAGGAGGAGCTCTCATCTTAACAGAAATGGAAGGCAAGGAACTATATAACCCTGTCAATTCAAACTTGGTAAAGAAATACTTCGCCTAAAAAAAAAGGAGTCCACGATCACAAAGGGCATCGTGGAACCAAGAGAATTTTGAGTTGAAAACCCGCAAAGGGCGGCTCAAACCCAAGGCATGAGAAAAGTTACAACTTGAAGCATCAACAAAGCACTCCAGGTCTTCTAGACAGACGTCCGGACTAAGGGTGATTCTCAGTAAGTCAATGCAACAGGGGCTCATTTTAGGCGATATAAAGGACAATTAAGTTGCCCTTTTCTTGTACTTAGCCATTTTGATTAATGTTGTTCCCTTTGACTCTCTTGTTAATACAATTTTCAAATACAACTTTGTTTCCGTACAATTTTTGTGCAAGCATTTCACGTTTAAATAACGAGTAATGAATTGATAAATCATGCAAAGATTCATGAGCATTACCTTAGGAATTTTCAAAATTATAGGGGTCTGAAACAGGGTCACAAGTAAGAAAATAAACTTGAAAATGGGCGATTCAAGGTCAGCATAGAAGAAGCTGGATCGACGCATCAAGGACAGAATTTGGATGGGCAATAAACCATACCGGCCCGATTAATAACGAATAAAACATTAATCATGCACACATTTAGTTAGGAGCATTTCAACTCATTTTTCGAGCATGGCATCCTAAACAAACTGGCCTACCCAGAGGCCCATTTAAGCATATTTTACAGGTCTCGACACCCTAAAGCAAGATGAGAAATAACAAAGTTCATGACGGATCCCGTGAGGTTATAAGGACAACCATTTTTCGGACAGATTACAGTTATTTGATCCTTTACCCCAAGTTTGGGGCAGATCACCATCAATCGACCTTACTCCAATCACGGAGTAGTTCAACAAAATGGTAAGACGGTAATCTTCCTGATGATAAGAACACCAACTTAGCGCTCAAACACGAGCAAATCTTCGAACCCAGCTTCCTGATGAGATACTGAGAAGCAGGTCGAAGCAATAAAAAGGTTAGCTTCTTGATGAGACACAGAGAAGTGGACCAGATTCGTCTTCCTGAGGAGATCTGGAGAAGCGAAACAAGCGAGGCGGTCATCTTCTTGATGAGATACAAAGAAGAACACCAACTTAGCGCTCCAACACGAGTAAATCTTCGAACCCAGCTTCCTGATGAGACATTGAGAAGCAAGTCTAATTAATAAAAAGGTTAGCTTCCTGATGAGACACAGAGAAGTGGACCAGATTCGTCTTCTTGAGGAGATCCAGAGAAGCGAATCAAAACAAGCGAAGCGGCCATCTTCCTGATGAGATACAGAGAAGAATACCAACTCAACGCTCAACACTAGCAAATCTTCGAACCCAGCTTCCTGATGAGACACTGAGAAGCAGGTTGAAACAATAAAAAGGTTAGCTTCCTGATGAGACACAGAGAAGTGGACCAAATTCGTCTTCCTGAGAGGATCCATAGAAGCGAATCAAAACAAGCGAGGCGGTCATCTTCTTGATGAGATACAGAGAAGAATACCAACTCAGCGCTCAAACACGAGCAAATCTTCGAACCCAGCTTTCTGATGAGACATTGAGAAGCAGGTCGAAACAATAAAAAGGTTAACTTCCTGATGAGACACAGGGAAGTGGACCAGATTCGTCTTCTTGAGGAGATCCAAAGAATCGAATTAAAACAGATGATTGCAGTCATTTTCCTGATGAGACACAGGAAAGAAGACCAAGTCAAGAAAATCAGACTCGAAGACTAAGATGGCAAATTCCAATCAGCTTGAAATTTCGAGAGAATGAGGTGAAGTCATAGTAGCAAATTTTGACTATTGGAAGATCACTTCAAAGCAGGATGAAACTACCACACCAAAAAAGTGGAAAGATGGATGTAGTGGAAACTGAACGATGACAAAACGAAGGGTTGACCCATTGAAAGGGGCAGCAAAGAAATGGAACTTAACAAAATTGGGCCTCCTTTTGGTTTTTGCTTTGTTCCTGTTACACAGCAACAAGCAAAAAGGGGTAGCTGTTGGAGCCCAATTTTGACCGGAGCCAAGTGATTGGGTTTTTTTGGGTTTAAATAAGTTTAAATTTATTATTAAATATAAATTTGAAATGAATTTAAATTTAATTAAAATTTAAATTAAAAGACCCAAAAGTCCAATTACAAAGTCCATTTTACAAGCCTAAATTGGGGCCCAATTACAAATTAACCCAGACAAATCCCTTTACACCCTAAGCTCAAATTACATTGACCCATATCCCTAGCCCAATTATACAAAGTGACCCATGTCAGATCTGCTCCCACTTGCACTGACACCACCACTAACCTAGCCAACCAGGGCATGCCACGTCATCGTTATCAGCATCACCTCCAGCCAGACTATATCTTCTTCAACCAGCTGCTCCAACTGCCACTGCAACAGCCGAACCTATAGAAGAAAAGATGGATTAGGACTAGCATTTAAATGTGTAAAGCCAAGACAGAATATGTACAAGGGGTTACGAACCCTTTCTGAGAAATCCATACACGTAATTTGTTTGTTTATCAATATCCAATAGTTCGAACAGGTATCAAGCACGAAACGACCGAGGACATTCAAGCATTAAAACTGATCAGGTACCATCCAATGTATACTTACTGTCATTGATAGCTCAGCATTTAACCTCTTGGGTTTTTCAAATATGCATTAAATATTCAACTGTCATCAGTTGTATTTTATTTTTCATTTTTAATTCTATTTCCTAAATGCATTAAATAGAAAGGCATCAGTACAGAGGTATTAATTGCATATTAATAATAACAATAATAGTAATAAATATATTTAATTTTTTTAAAATAATAATAATAATAAAGAAATTGAAGAGACTGGGGCTTATCTGTTCCAACCGGCCCCCTTAGCCACGCCGTTATCGATCACCGCCGCGAAGCCACCGACGACCGCGCTTTGCCACACACGGAGTTGCAAAACAGAGAGAGGCGTAAGGAGTTAGAGCGTTTTTAAAAAAAAAAGAAGAAACAAAAAAAAAAATATGGAATGAATCTAAACTAATAATCAAAAACAGATTTTGAAACAAAAAATAGGCTTTAAAACTTGAAAATCTCAGTTTTAGAAAGAAAAAAAGAGAAAAAAAAGGGACGATCCTTTTACCTAATGACCGTTTGGACGTCGGCGCGTGAGCAAACGTGCGTGGTCGGAGGTGCGTGGAGGACCTTCGGCGACGGAGGAGTGACCGACGATGAAACGCGTGGCCGAAAGTATCGGTGACGCGCCCTCACGCGCTGAGCAAGCAACGGAGACTAGCGTTGGCTCCAGTGGCCTGCCATGGTGGGTTGAGAGAAGGGGAGAGAAAGTTTGAGGTTTTTTGAGAAAAAAGAAATGAAAAATGAAAAAATAACAAAAAACCTAAAATGTTATTTATATAAAACCCATTGACCCGACCCGATCCGACTCGAACCGCCTTAGGATCCGCGTGTTTTTGTTTAATGGGTTATTTGCGCGTTTGGCCCTTTCGCATTTTTTAATTATTTTAATTTAGTCCTTTTCATACTTTTAATTATTTTTAATTTGGCGGGATAATTTTTTTTACTTTTCAATTTAGTCCTCTGACATTTTGAATGTACTAGAGGCTGCCACGTGTCACTGTTTTGGCTTATTTTTGCATTTGATCCTTTTTATTTTTAATATGTTTTAATTTGGTCCTTAAATCAACTGCTGTTAAATTACAAAATTGACTCAGGGATTTTTCAAGACTTACAATTTAGTCCTTTGACTTCTAGATGCCTGTGGGGCTGCCACGTGTAATCCATTCTTTGGTTTTATTATTTTATAGGTCCTTGAACTTTCCAAAATTACATTTTTAACCCCAATTTCATCGAAAATTACCATTTTACCCTCGAAAGTTAAAAATTACTATTTTGCCCCCGGGCATCCAAAGGTCCCGTTTTCGATCCCGATCGCATCGTTTTTCTTCTTCACTAAATACTTGCATTTATTTTAATCATTATGCATTTGCATTTTATATTTTTGCATTCTATTTATCTGCTTATTATCTTGCTTCGTATTTAACTTCTCTTATTAATTGCTATTCGATATTTTAAACTTACACGCTCATTTTTAAAGTATCTTCAAAGACGAGGCAATATTCCTCTCGTGTGAAAGCTTCGAGAAATCATGCCCTAACGTGTTGGGTGTGATTTTTCGTATAACTCACACGCATCGAATATCTTTTTTTAAGATTTTTATACCCGTTAACCCCGAGATTCCGAGAATATCGTGTCCTAACGTGTTGATCACGATTTTAATTCTCCGCGAAAATTGAAGTAAACGGGTATCCATATTTGAATCTTTTAAACTATGTGTCCGAGGATTACATTTTAAATTCAATACGAAATTTTCAAATTCTCAAAAAATATATCTATATCACAAATAATTTTAAAAACGAGGCAATGTCCTTTCGTGTGAGAACTTCGAAGAATCGCACTTTAACGTGTTAAGTGTGATTTTCGTAATTCATGCAAATCGGATATCCTTTTCAAAAGTTTTCAAAATACTCTTCAATCTAATAATTATATACAAAGTGGCTTTATAACCAAAAGAAGAAACAATGTTCTTTCATGTGAAGATCTCGAAATATCGTGCCCTAACGTGTTGGGTGTGATTTTCGTATGGTTCATATGATAGAAAACACTCTTTAAAATGTCCTGAAACGTCCCGCAGTTTTAAAACTCCGAGAATTTAGTGTCCTAATGTGTTGGACATGACTTCTAATTCTCATAGAGGATTGAAACACGAGGACGAATTTTTCCTTAAAGGTTTTCCTTTGAAATTATACGAAGCCGTTTAAAATAAACAACGTATTTTAAATTTTACTCGAGTTTTCATCGTTTTCATAAAATAAGACCCGAAAATAATCACGTGGTACCAATTTTTGAGCGTATGAGGGTGCTAATCCTTCTTCATGCGTAACCGACTCCCGAACCTGTTTCTCTGGATTTCAAAGACCCACTTTTTTAAACGTTTTAAACGTTTTATGGTGATCCAATCACACCTAATAAAAGATTGGTGGCGACTCCCATTTCTCTTTTTATTCCAAAAAATACTTAAAATAATTTTTTTCGAAGCCCCGTTCCCGAGGTGGTTTCGACACTTACAACCAATTATTAATAGTACTTCGTATAACAGATTCAATAGCAAACAAAATCAGTTAAGGTTGTTGGGACTCTCCTTGGCCTCTCTCCTCTGCGTGGTTGCGTTTGTGCGTCATTCTCCAGTTGGACATTCTCCTGCTGACTCACCTTTAGTCTAGGAGATCCAGTGTCATCATAGTCAACAGAGTTTTGCACCATGACATTACCCTCTCTTCGAGTGAAACCTTGTCCTCAAGGTTCGAATGGATTTTCTGCTGGCCTTTCTGGTCGATTAGAACGGGTAATGGTGTAATCTGTTGCATTGGTTGGCCCCAGCAAGGTTTAAGTTGTGAAATGTGAAAGACAAGATGGAGTCAAGCAGAATCGGGAAGCTTCAATTTATAGGCTACTTGTCCAATCTTTTTCTCCACTTGATATGGTTCAAAAAAACGTGGATTGAGCTTTTGTTGTCTTCTCAAACGAAGAGACAATTGTCGATATGGTTACAATTTAACAAAAGCCCAACTGCCAATGTCCAACTCTAATTCCCTTCGCTGTTGATCTGTTTGATTCTTCATTCGGATCTGAGCTTGCAACAAATTTTTCTTCAACATGCGAAGTATCTCATCTCGATCTTGAAGAGCCTTGTTAATCAGTTCATTTCTTGAAGCACCTTCCAAATAATCTATCAGAATAGGCGGATCTCGGCCATACAAAGCTTTAAACGGCGTCATGCCTGCTGAACTTTGATATGCTGTGTTATACTAGTACTCTACCCAAGGCAAGTATTGTTCCCATTTACTTGGATCCTCATCTGCCATACATCGTAAATACATCTCCAAACATCTGTTTAAAGCTTCACTCTGCCCGTCAGTTTGGGGGTGGTATGCTGAACTCATACACAGCTCTGTGCCTTGAAGTCGTGCTATCTCGGTCCAAATATCACTAGTGAACACTCTGTCCCGATTGCTAACCAGAGATTTAGGAATTCCATGTAGCTTCACTACTTGTTGGACCAACACCCTTGCTACTGTTTTACTATCAAATTTCTTCGGTAGTGAAAAATATGAGCATATTTTGTAAGACGATCGACGACTACCAAAATTATTTCTTTTCCATTAGATTTAGGCAGTCCAACAATGAAATCTAAGGACAAATCCTCAAAGACTTGCTCCGGTATAGGTAGTGGTTGTAAAAGTCCAGCAGGTTTCAAACTTTCACCCTTCATACGCTGACAAGTTTGGCAATTCCTCACAAATTCCTGAGCGCAATTTCGTTTGGAACTACAATATGACCTTTGAACACTAGCAACCCTTCTTGCTCCTTGTAGTCTCATGACCTTGTGGATTTTTTTTAAGTGAAGATCGTAATTGACACAATTCTGGATCCAAAACATTGGCCGCTCGTATATCTTCGAGAACACCAAATATCGGTCGAGATAAGGCCATGCTGCTCCTTTCTATTTCTCTAGATAAAGCATCAGCCACTTTTTTCATTTTTCCTAGTTTATATCTGATTTTAAAATCGTACCCGATCAACTTTGTTAACCATTTCTGTTGTTCCGGAGTCTGAATTATTTGTTAATTTAACCCCTTAGTGATCTCTGATCTGTGATGATCACAAATTTCCTTCCAAACAGATATTGTCTCCATTTTCCCACATTTTGTGTAATTGCAAACATTTCCCGGTGATATGTCGAAGCGGATTGCATTCTAGGGCTCAATTTTTACTATAAAAAGCCAATGGTTTCCCCCTTGATATAAAACGGCCCCTATTCCTACTCTAGAGGCATCCGTTTCCAATACGAACTCTTTGGTGAAGTCAGGCAATCCCAGAACATGTGAAGTGCATAGACAATGCTTGAGCTGCTTAAATGCCTCTTGTTCTGTATCAGTCCATTTGAAAGGAACTTCATTTCGCAACAAATCAGACAATGGAGCAGCAATTGAAGCAAACCTTTTGATAAATTTGCGATAGTATCCCTCGAGTCTTAGAAAACTTCGCACCCCTTTTACCCCAGTAGGCTGTGGCTACACTTTGATTGCCTCAATTTCGTGGGGTCAACTGCTAAACCCTCACGAGTCACCAAATGTCTCAGATACTCAACACTGTTTTTACCAAACACACATTTGGATGCTTTAGCTACCAACCTACACTCTCTCAACCGGGCTAATACTAGTTGAACATGGTTCAAATGCTCTTGCCAAGATCCACTATAGATTAAAATATCATCCAGAAATACTAAAACAAATCTATGCAAATAAAACTTGAATACCTCATTCATTGTGGCTTAAAATGTGAAGGGTACGTTGGTCAAGCCGAATGGTATTACGAGAAATTCGTAATGGCCTTCGTGTGTCCTAAATGCCATTTTGGGAACATCTGAAGCTTTCACTCGTATCTGATGATAGCCAGAGAGGAGATCAAGTTTGGAAAAAAACTTCGCACCTCCTAACTCATCAAACAGTTCCTCAGTCGTGGGAATGAGAAACTTATCCTTGATGGTGATGGCATTTAAGGCTCTGTAATCGACGCAGAACCTCCACGTCCCATCTTTTTTTTAACTAGCAACACAGGAGAAGAAAATGGGCTCTGACTCCTTCGGATGAATTATTGTTCCAATAACTGTTGTACCTGACGTTCTACCTCTGCTTTTTGAAAATGAGGGTAACGGTATGGTTTCACGTTCACCGGCCTACTCGACAGTTCTAAGTGAACGGCATGATCAAATGCTCTCCTTGGTGGCAGTTCATTGAGAGTTTGGAATATATCCTGGAATTCAGCGATCAACTCGCTCATCTCCTTCTGCTCAATTATTATGGTAGAATTTTCGTCGCCTAACACTTGCAAGCTGTAACACTCAGCTACCTCTTTGGTCTCAGCCAGACGCTTCAAAGATTGAAAACAAACTGGTTGTGGTTCCGCCCTCATCTCCCCCTGCCATACTTGTTCTCTTTTTCCTTAATCAAATTTAAATTAGAGCTTTGAAAAATCAATGGTGATCGATCCTAAGGTGGCCATCCAAGCAACCCCCAACACCATTTCAGTACCCTCCAACGGTAGTACGTAGAAATCTGTAATTATTTTCGTTCCTTGAATTCTCACTGTCAAATTCTTCAAACAACCTTTATTCTGTAATATAGCTCCATTGCCCACTAGAACTCTGAAATTAGAAGCGGCGGTGATGGGTAAACCCAAATATTTGGCTGTACGTGTCTGGACAAAATTGTAGGTACTTCCCCCGTCGAGTAAGATGCGCACTTCTCGGCCTTTGACAATGCCCTTAACTCGAATCGTGTTTGGGGTCATACAACCTGCTAACGCATTAAATGATCGAGCAGCTGTTCGTCTTCCCCATCCCCATGTTCATCTGATCCCATCCCTTTCAGCTCTTCATTCTCGACATTGTCTTCCGGAGTTTCCTCGTCTAAAAGAAAGAACCGTGGTTCCTTGCATCGGTGACCCTTTACATATTTTTCGTCGCAATAATAGCACAATCCTTTCTCACGACGTACTTGTGCCTCTACTGCTGTTAATCGACGTGGTTGATTAGGGCTCAATTTTGGAAAAGAAGTGTCTAATGGTAGGGGTTGACCAGGTAATGTTTTGGGTCCCGAAGGAGGCTGAGGGAGAATGGGTAACAAGGAAGGTGACTTTGGCCCAATACCCTTCGGCATAAATTTTTTTATGTCACCTGATTTTGCCTCATAGAACCGAGCCCAAGCTAACACCTCTGTCATTGATGTGGGCCGCTGACCCAGTACCTCATGTTTAATATCCGAACGCAGCCCGGAGATGAAACACTGAGTTAGGAATTCCTTCGACAATGACGCCGTCGTTCGGACAGCCAGTTCTTCAAATCTAGCCTGGTACTCCTCCACTGTGGACGACTGTAATAGTTTTGTTAGTTGTCCCTATGGTGATTCAATTTCTATAATAGCAAACCGACGGCAAATAGCTTCAACAAGATGATTCCACCCTGATAACTGGCGTTGTCGTTGCATCCAGCGATACCAACGTTTCGCTGGTCCTTCCATCCGAAACGATGCCATGGTTACACGGTGGTGGTCTTCAATCTGGTAGAACTCGAAAAAATCCTGAGCGGAAGCTAGCCACTCCTCAGGATCGATGCCAGTGAAGATTGAAAGTTCGACCTGGGCCGGACGAAGAGCAAAAGGAAAAACATCTGCCAAATCTGATCGCATCTTTGCTTTACCCAGGGAGACGGTGGTATCTCCTTCTTGTGATGATGAAGTTGAACTCCCCAATGACGCTGCAATATTTGCTAACTGTTTGGCCATCTCTTGTAAAGTTTTCTCAGTGACCTCATTCCAACGACTTTGATGTTCAAGATGCCTCTCTGTAAAGATGCAGTAGATTCTTGCAAGGATTTAATTGCTTCTGTATTGTTAACCATGGTAATGACTCAACGAGAGCACCAATTTGTTATGAACTCAGACTGTGAAAATAAAAAAAATAGAAGAAGATAGAAATTTCAAAGAAATGTATCCAGTGATAGATTTTTCGATGCTTCCTTTTTGCTTACAACCAATTATTAATAGTACTTCGCATAACAGATTCAATAGCAAACAATATCAGTTAAGGTTGTTGGGACTCTCCTTGGCCTCCCTCCTCTGCGTGGCTGCGTTTGTGCGTCATTCTCCTGCTGACTCACCTTTAGTCTAGGAGATCCAGTGTCATCATAGTCAACAGAGTCCTGCACTATGACAGACTGCTACCTTCATGAAAGTTGGATGTATCCATAATATCCATTTAGCCATAGAAACCATAATGTTAGTCTTAAAGTCATTTAGAGGGGTGAATTGGGATTTGATTTTTTTTTTTAAGTTAGGAGAGGATAGAAAAGTTCAGTTGGCATCAGTATTGTTGTTAGTGAAGGAGGATGTTGGCTCGAACATACTGAAGTGTATTTATCCTCTTATTTAAGGGTGTGAAAGGGTTGTGTGTAGTTGTATGCGTTGTATCAATAAAAAAATAGGGTAGAAAAGCCTGACACAATTGATTTATGGTGGTTTAGTCCCAATTGTCTACCTTTACTACCTTAACTTCACTTACCAAGAATTTTCCCAATTTCCTAACATTTTTTAATATACTGGTGTGATTACATCACAGTATCTGTTCATACTTTCTTAACCTTTTGACAAGTTACACATACCTTGCATACATAGGTGCTTGAACCCAAGTCTTCTAGGATGAACATCATCCTCTTTTTCATTGGAGCAATTCGTTGGATTCCCAAATTTGCTAACTTAAATAGATACTTTTCAAGGAAAAAATATAACCTATACACCTCTTTATTTTTTTCAAAGCTATACTAAAACCTTTTTAGTTTTTATAGCTCAACTAAAAACTCTTCCTAATTTACAATTGAAGAAATTAAAGTAAATAAAAAAACTTTTTAAAATACGTGTTTAAAGTTTAAGGTTTAAGGTCACTAAAAACTAGAATAAAACTTATATCAAAATTTTTCAATGAAACACAAAAAGATTATGTTCAAGAAAAAGATGAAAAAATAATGAACCTTTAAGCAATTTTATCTTGATTTCGTGCTTGGATATTGATCTCTTTTATCTCGTAGTATTCTTGAAGTATTTATCTATCAAGGAATTGATTTGTAACCGTTGAAGACAAAATATAGCTATTGCAATGTGAAAATTTGTGTAAAAAAAGTACCTTACAACATATGGTATCAATACCTCTAAGGAATATAGTTGTTAGATACATTGTAGTATCGATACTAGAGTTGATCATGGACTGGGTTGGGCCTTAACAAAATTTTATGCCGTTTTTTAGGTCCATGCCCGATCTGACCTAAAAATGGGCCTAAAATTTTGTCCAATTCAGATCTGAATTATAGAAACTAAACCCGAGCCCAACCTAACCCAACCCATATTAAAAATTTTTAAATTATTTTATTATATACAACAAATTTTTAAAAAATATATAATATATCCAATACACTTAAAAACATTAAAACAGATATTAAAACAACTAACAAATTGAAATACATTAAAAATTCTTTATATTAAAATAGTTGCAACTAAAATAATAGTAAAATTAACAATAAAACATAAGTTCTACAATATCCAAATAATATTAAAAACGACAACGAAATAATATAAAAAATTCACAAAAAAACATCTAAATAACAAAAACAACAACAAAAACAGCAACAAAAACAACACCAAAACACCAGTAACAACAAAGAAAAACAACAAGATAATCTTTATTAAAAATAATTAAGTTATTCGAGTTGGACCGGGCCCAAGTAAAAAACTCTTACTTGAGGTCCAACACGTTTAAAAAACGGGCCTCATTTTTTATTGAAGTCTATTTTTCGAATCAATATTTTTATTTAAATCCTTCTATTTTTCAAATAGACAGATCTTTGAATCGAACTGAACGACCCGATCTATAATCAGGTCTAATCGATATCATAAAGTTAGGTATTAATACTTCATCTCGAGAAAAAATATTAATACTTTACCCCTCTAGAATTGCAACAATTGATGTAATAGTAACCATTAAATTTGCAATTAAAACTCGAATGTTCGACCTTTTGTATGCTGTCATTAATGTCCCATGTGCAGGGTCGTGGAAGGCCTCAGATTTTCAATAAGTCAATTTACGGCACGCCAATATTTTTTAAAATTTTCATACTATTCGAATTTTTTTTTGTAGTAATTTAATATATCTGTTTTGATTATATAATATCTAGAATTATAGATAATTCCTCTTTAATAATAAATATAGCTCTTTAATTTTTACACATTCTATCAATTTGATCTTAAATCTAAAAAAATTAATAAATTTAGGCCTCTATGTGTCATTTTAATCCTAATTATAAATTTTTTTTAAAAAAAATAAATATAAAGTATAAAAAATTTAAAAATATTGAGGGCTAAACTTGTTATTTTAAGATTTTTTAAATTATATTTTATAATTTTTAAAATTAGAACTAAAATGATAATTTTTTGTAAACATTGATGGCTAAATTTATTAAATTTTTTAGATGTAGAATCAAATTGATAGAATGTATAAACATGGGGCTAAATTTATCATTAGAGCAATAAAAAACCCACAAAAGTGACCAAAATATTTAATTTCAAAAAGTTGAGTGACTAAATAAAAATAATAATAGTTGAGTAACAATTATTGTACTTTATCCTATAATATTTGAGGAGGGAGATGAATTGCACATAGTTTTGGATCAAGGAATGTAACATTATTAGCAGTAGCGGAGCCACGTTAAAGCTCAAAGTGGTTATGGCCCCCAGAGTTTAATTTTTTTAATTTTAATCTTTTGTAAATTTACACTATGTCTTTAAAAATATAAGTAGGCTTCCAAAATTTAAATTTTTGTAATTTTTTTCTTTGTATATATATTATAGCCCCCTTAAAATGGTAAATTTTAATTTAAGCCTTTTATAATTTATAAAATTTTAAATTAATAATGGTAAAATTTACTTTGGACCCCTAAAAATGATAAAAATTTAATTTAACTCTTTAAAAATAATAAAAATATAAGCTATTAAAATGATAAAATTACATTTATAATATATAAGCTATTATTATGGTAACTCTATTTTTTTTGTTAATTAATTTAATTACTATAATTAAGATAATTGTTTAAAATGATCATTATCTTAATTGTTTAAAATGATCATTATCGTTAAAAATTTTGTTAATCTAATAATAATATTATTAACATTTAAATCCTTAAAAAGAGAAAACCCAGCAACAACAAAAAAATGAATCATCACCATAACTCTACCCTTTTCGATGAACCCACCTATCAAAATATCACCACCAACCACTAAATAAATTCTTCATTAAAAATGGGCAAATAATAAAGGCCAATATGATTTTTGGCATTGTTTCATCAGCTCCTCCCAACTGGCCAAAAGGATAAACAAAGTCAAATCATGGCTTCACAATTTTTAGATAATAATGGCAGAGCTGAAATAGGGGTATGAAAAGAGTAAAGCATGGCAGCAAAGAATGACACCTATACAACCATCATAGCGTATCTCAAAATGATGAAAGAAGAATTTAGTGTGTTGGCCTGGTTAAAAATGTTTATTACTTCAAATATAACGTGAGTCACGTCAATCACGTTATTATTAAGATTTTATTTTATTTTTATAATTAAAAAAAAATGATGAAAAAAGATTCATAACAAACTTAAATGAATTTCATGAAAAGATCAATTTCAATTACACAAATGCAAAAATACATATCAATAAATTACCCAAACCACTATTTTGCAGCTGCAGAAAGTAAGTTGTACGTTCCATTGAACAACTAAACCTGAGTTGGCCGGTGACCAAAGGCACCACAGCAAGGTTTAATAATGGCGGTCGGTGGTATTATGCTGGTAAGTGATCCCATCGAAGAGGGTGGGGTTATGGTTCGCCGTCATTTTCATTGGATCCTCTCTTCTTAAAAAGGACTTAAATGTTAATGATATCATTGAAATTTTCATGGTTACCCTATAATCTTCATATTAGTGTATTAACGGAATTTTTAACGACAATGATCAATTCAAACAATTATTTTAATTTGAGTAATTAAATTGACAAAAAAAACTTTAAAATGACCAAAATAAAAACAAAACTATTTTAAAATGAACTACAATGTAATTTACCTTGAGAAAATAATGAATCAAATTCTCGTTCTGTAATCTATTATATTATATTATAGGGTAAACTATTAAAATAGTCATTTTATTTATCTCAGGTTACATTTTAGTCATTTATGTTTGAAATGTTACGTTTTAGTCACGTTATCACGTTGTAACATTAATTTCTGTTAACGGTGTAACGGTAAGTTGATGTAGCACGTTAAATAATCATTTCAAAAGTTAAAAGAATATAAAAGAAAATTAAATTGTTCAAAATGAAAAAACATATAAGGACTAAATGTAGAATTTAATCTAAAATTTTTGTTTGAATTGATTATTTAACGTGTCACGTCAATTTATCGTTACACCTTTAATAGCAATTAACGGTTTAGTGACTAAAATGTTAAAATGCAATAACATAAGTGACTAAAACGTAACATTTTAAACATAAATGACTAAAATGTAACCTAAAATAAAAAATACTACTTTAGTAGTTTATCCTATATTATATTATGACTATTACATTTTGTTCGAAATATTATATTTATAACAATGTTATTATTTTTGTCAAATTTACCCTTAAACCATTACCAATAAAGTTTATTTATTTATTTTTGAAAACTACAGTTTTATTTAGTGTTTTTTTCCCTTGAAAACGAGTTTTATTAGGTTAAATTAAAGGTTAAGGGTTTATTTGGGTACTAAATAAAGTATAAGGGCTTGCTTGAATACTGATTAAAGTTTAACTGTTTAACCTGAAGATGTGGTCAGGATGTTCACCTTCCTCCGGTGAGCATAAGGACTTAATTAAATATAATGATAAAGTTAAAGGACTTATTAAATATATTATTCTATTATTTTGTTTTGCTACCTCTAAGTACCGTGAATTAATCACGTGTGATTAAAATATCTATATCCACGCACAACCAAGTTAAACATAAAATCTTTATTTCCTTAACCGAGATTTGAGTTTAATTAATATCTATTCAGATGTTCATCTTTAACCCCAAGCGCTAATAAAAGGAGTGAATATCACGCACATATATGTCAAGCCATTTAGAAATCCATGAATCACAATTCGTCCGTGTAGATCACGCACAAAAACATCCACGTGAGTATCAACCACGCAACTTTCATTGTTTTCTTGCAAAATTTGGCGAGAAAATTAAGGAAAAACAGAGCAAAACATTTTGTTCGAAACAAAAGATTGATTTTTTTAGTTTTCGGTCAAGTTTTGATGGTAGTCCCTGTGCTTTGATAAAAATTATAAATTTAGTCCCTATACTTTAAAAGTTCAATTTTAATTCCTTTTAGTTTTTTTTATTTAAAAATTTTTATTCCAATCATTAACATTGTTGAAATTTATCAACTTAATATGTTTATATTTTGTCAACCCTATGCGTAATCAACAGATCAAATTGATAAAATTTGATGAAAAATACTAATAGATATCAATGAATGGACTAAAATTTTTAAATTTTAAAAAATAAGACTTTTCAATTAAAGAAACTAAAACTCAAATTTTAATACAGTACAAGGGCCAACTAAAGATTTTAACCTTATTTTATTTTTTAAAACGGATTTTTAGTTAAAAGATTGGCTCAAAATTTTGAATAACAAATCACATTTGGCCATTAAATCCCCACACACCATCTCGTTAATTACTCACATGTTAATAAGACTCAGTCACTTTGGTTCTTCAAATTTATATGTAAATCTTCAATTTTCCTTTTTCCTTTTTACTATTATTATTCCCTGTAAATTGCTTAGATTTTTTCCCCTTATTTTATACCCAATGAAGCAATGTATGTCAGCAACATGATGGATTACAAAAAATGGGTTCTAGATGATATGGCATGATCTTGTTTGTTCCATGCAAATTCCTTCAATAAAGCCATGAATATAAGCAACATGATGGAATAAAAAAAATGGGTTCTTGATGATATTGTAAGATCTTGTTTATACTCAGTCACTTTGGTTCTTCAAATTCAAGTAATCTTTTGTTTCCTTTAAAAAAAAAAGTAATCTTTTGTTTTGTTTCTTTTTACATATTCCCTGCAAATTCTTAAGCTTTTTTATTGTTTATATACCTAATGAAGCCATGGATGTCAACTGGATTAAAAAAAAAGTGGGTCATAGATGATATGGCATGATCTTTGCTGTTTTTAGCTCTATTTAGTTCAATGGTGAATTGGTGATGGGGCCTGTTTGGGTGATAAGAGAGAGAGAGAGAGAAGATCTTTTTGTTTGTGGAATTTTGAAGGCAACCCTCTTCTCTGACAGAACCATTTTCTACATATTTATGTGTCTCCACCAGCTGTTTGTTCTCTTTTCTCTATGATATATTGCTTTTTATTTTATTTTCCCCCCATTTTACTGGGTTTATGTTGTTAAAAAAGGAATGTTTTTAGTTGTACTATTGTGGTAGTGGTGGTGTTGGAATCTGAATATATGCTCAAATTTGTTCTTTTTTTCTAGCAAGAGAGTATGGATATTGGTTAATTTGTATATTATCATTAGTAGCTTTAATTTATTACAGACTTAGGGTAGTGTTCTTTTTAGAGCAAAAGTTTCATGAATTATTGTTTGCTGTTTATGTTTTTCAGAAGAATTTTATCTTCTTTAATCCCAATTACTTCTTTGTTTGCAAATAGGTTGATTTTGGGTGAGAAGCTATTCAATTGCCAATCGCCAATGCCAACTAGGGACCAAGGTTGGCTTGAAATGATGTTAAAAGGAAATGTTTTTGATGGTGGAATAAGTATAACCAGTTTTTGAATTGAATTTTTTGTGGTGAAAAAGGGCTTTGAAAAAATGATGATGAAAGGAGGAAAAGATGAGGCAAAAGTGATGAATTCTATGTTTCCTAGGCTTCATGTGAATGACGCTGAGAAAGGAGGGCCAAAGGCACCTCCAAGGAATAAAATGGCACTTTATGAACAACTCAGTATCACTTCCCAAAGGTTCAACTCAGGATCACAATCCATTTTGCCTTTTCCACCAAATAACAGTAACATCTTGGTTCCTTCAATGCCATCAAGCCATGTAAGTTTAGTTGCTATATAGCTATTTCCTGAAGTCATATGTGATGCAATTGGCTCCTTCAAGTTGCCTTGTTTATTAGTTCTCTCTGTTTGTATGTCTGTTTAACCATCTATGTTACTCGTATTTAGGTGTTAGTGTTAGACGCAGGTATGTTTCCGACACGGATATGGATATGCGTACTTTAAAAGAAAATGTAGAGTAGGAGCAACATGGTTAACCATTTTAGCCTTTGAACTTTGAAGTCCTTTTTTATCACATGATACATATTGTATCATACGCATATTCATATCCAACACACACATCGAGTGTGACGAACATAGCTGGATTTAATCAAATGTCATCAAGCCATGTAAGCTTAGCTGCTTTTTATTGATTTCCTGAAGTCATATGTGATGCAATTGTCTCCTTCAAGTTGCCTTGTTTGTAAGTTATCTCTGTTTAACCATCTATGTTACTTGTATTTAGGTGTTGGTGTTAGATATGGGTAAGTATTTGAGGGTCTTTGGACGGTCATGTCCGTGTAATACGGTTAACCATTTTAGCCTTTGAACTTTGAACTTTGAAGTCTTTTTCCATCAAATGATACATGTATCGTACATGTATTCATATCCGACACTCACACAGTGATTTTTGTTTATAGGTGATCCTTTTTGAAGTCATATGATGCATTTGTCTCCTTCAAGTTGCCTTGTTTATAAGTGATCTTTGTTTGTATCTCTGTTTAACTATCTATGTTACTCATATTTAGGTGTTAGTGTCAGATACGGATAAGTATCTAATATAGGTATCTTTAATTTTCTTTTAAGTTTTTCTATGTATTTGAAGGTTTTTGGATGGTCATGTCTTTGTACTCATATCCCAATATGTGTTGGACACGGATATTAGATATGGGTACTTGTACCATACGTATATTCATATCTGACACTCACACCAAGTATGAGTAACATAGCTGTATTGAATCAACTGTCATTATGCCTCAGTCTCTTCCATTGCATTCATGGTTCTTTACCTTAAAAATTTCCAGTTTATACAAAAGAAAATCTGTATGAAGTTCTAAGTTATGTTCATATTTTTAGGGCGGTGGTAATGAAAGAAACATGTTTATGCCATTAGCAAACTCCCATGAATCTTCAGTTTTGGCTGATGAGAAGTTTGATTCTTGTTCCCTCCCTGGGACTAGACTAAATACCATGAAAGGAAATCAAGATCGAAAATCCTCGAAAACTACCAAGTGTCGGAGTTTTGATCCATTGCAACCACTTCATTTCTCCAAGTTCAAGAAATTTTCCTTACGGTCAGTAGGACTTGATGATGACCTTACGGTCCCAACCTCTATTCTGCCCGGGATGGATCAAAATCATGGTTGCAGTAAGCAAAGTGAAGGTAGGGAAAGTTTTTCTAAATCGAACTTGAGCTCTTCGATGCAGTTTTGGGCTTCTAATAAAAAGCAGATGAAGGAAAATGGAAGATTATGTGAAAGTAGTCAGGACCTCATGGAAAGGTCCAATTCAATCGTGTCAACCAGAGATGAAATCTTGGCCGGCACGTCATTGCACCTGTCAACCAAAATCAAGAACCAGGGATCGTTAAAACAATCACATGCGGTGATGAATCAAGAAAATAAAAGCATCATGGTTGATATGTTGAATAGTGATGATGTTCCTGATGCAAGGTTGATATGCTCGAGACTATCACTTGGAGTTGATAATAAAAACAGAAATCTGGTGCATGAAGAGAAGACACATGAGGCTACAGATGTTGAGGGTGTTAACAGGCATAACAATGTCCCGGATGCATCAGAGTACATATCTGCTTCTGATATATGTCCTGATGATGTCGTGGGAATAATTGGTGAAAAGCATTTCTGGAAAGTAAGAAGAGCTATAGCCAAGTAAGTATCCTTTTGGTGTTTCTATCTGCATCTGCTACAGCTAATGAACATCAAAAGGTCTATTGAATTCGGTTTTGCACGACTACATTTTTATACCGATATAAATATTGAATCATATGAACACTGAAGCTCTTCCTGAATGCATTAACATGTGTTGTCAGTTGTGCTTCTTAATGGTATACTAACATTATGTCGTAATTTTCAGCCAACAAAGAGTCTTTTCTGTACAAGTCTTCGAGTTGCATAGACTGATAAAGGTAGACATCTTACCATGATATTAATCTCATTTCTCGGTTTCTTACTGATCGGTGTAACATTAAAACTAAATTACCCTGCTCGATTTTCTTATTTCTCGGATAGAACTGAAAGAAAGGGAATTTACATTGCATTGCTTTTGGAACAGGTTCAGAGGTTGATTGCTGGCTCACCACATATGTTGTTTGAAGATACCTTTCATATGGACAAACCATCTTTTGATGTTTCTGCTATCAAGAAGTTGTCATCTGATGATGTTCCTCAACCACCATTGATTGTTAAAGTAAAGAGTAATTCTCGAAAACCTGATACAAACATTGAATGTGCGAATGATAATGCATTTGCAGAGCTTCCTTGTGCTTCTGCTAATGATGAGGCCAGAGGACTTGTTATACATCGGCCTAAATACGAGTCTTATTCTGGAAATGCCTTCACAACACCGATGACTGCCAATTCCGGGTTGTCTCCTTGGTGTGTCTCACCACCCGGAAATCAATGGTTAGTTCCCGTAATGTCTCCTTTGGAAGGACTTGTGTACAAGCCCTACACATGGCCTACACCTCCAACTGCAGGCTTACTTACACCAGTTTATGGAGGCTGTGGTATTGTGAACTTAGGTGTAAGCGGTCGGGACTTTTCGAACACAGCTAACAATCTTGCAGCTTCTCACCAACACAATATTGAAATTCTTCGAACTGACCCTCCTACAAGTCAGACCAACTTTCCGCATTATGGCATGCCGGTCATGAATCCATCTGTTACTGGCTCAGCACTTGAGCAGATGAGCCTTGTTATTGCAGTCCAGTCTAAGGCCAACTTCACCGTGGCTCAACCGAGTTCATGTAACACGTCTAGCCAACCGAGTCAAGCAATCTCGTATTCTACTCAGAAACTGCCTGCACCAAATGAGACCGAAATACAAGGGACTACTGCTAGTAGTCCCTCTAAGAGAGCTAAAGTGGATGCACTTCCTCTTTTCCCTACTGAACCTACAACAACGGCATCTAATCACGATGCTCGGACTCATCAACAACGAACAAAGGTGATTAAGGTTATACCCCATAACCGCGTATCGGCAACTGAATCCGCAGCTCGTATTTTCCGGTCTATACAAGAAGAAAGGAAACAGTATGATTAGTGTTTTCCTTTTTATGTAATGAATGTTCTTGGTTTTCTGTCTGAATATTTGATGTTTTGTATATGTAATTTTTATATGTACATATATGCAACATAAGGTTGAAAAGAACCAGTTTTTGTTCCATTCTAACCAATGCTTGCTTCTATGCTTTTATGATCAATAGGCCTTTTTGCAGCTGGGCTGGACCGGCCGGTTCAACCGAAAATTCTGTAAAAAGTCGATTCCATTAATAAAATCGGATTAAACTGGTAAAAGTTGGTTTTTGTTAATTTGAGATTTAGCTACTACTTGCCTTCTCACTTACTTTGATCAAGTTGCTCTTTTTATCTCCTCCTAAAATTAAAAGATTCAACTTAGGTTTTTTTTAACCTTTGATTAAATAGAAAATAATATATAATTTTAACTCTTTAGAAAAATTAATAATTTAATATAACCATTTTTATTATAAAATTTGTAGCTTCCTGTACTCAAACCCGCAAATTTTAATTGTTGTAATAGTAAATTGGTGATAAATTTGAATAAATTTTAAAATTTTTTTGATCCAATTAGTAGTACACATAGCAGCGAATCTGGGGGTGGGGGGCTTGCAAGACTCCGACACCTCTAAATTAGAAAATTTTTCATTTTGGTTTTTTTAAATTTTAAATTAGTAAAATTAAAATTTTATTTTGATCTCTTATAAATGATAAAATTTTGATTTAACCTTTTAAAAATTATATTTTTACTATGATTAAACTTATAATTTAATTTTGATCCCTAAACAAATTTTCTGATTTCGGCTCGAGTACACAAGTGCCCCTACTTTTCATAAAACTTTCGTTGCATAGACTAGTGAAAACAAGATGAATAAATTGATATTTTTATCAATTTTATGAAAACTATCTCACGAATATTCACATTTGAATTCGAGTAATTAAAATGCGTAATAGCGGAGAGTGGTGCCTAAGTATTTTCCTGGGCTAGACAAGTGAAACAAGATCAAGATTTCTAACTTGGTTTTGACTCTATATTTCCAACATCCACATTGGAGTTGGAGTAATTAAATATAGATTTCCTAAAACCTGTTTCCTGTAAATTTCGAAACTTCTGAAGGAATGCTTACGTCTGAGTTCTTATTTTTCAATCATATACAAACATTGGATTCTAAGAACATGATACAACTTAGGAAAGAAAAAAAATTAACTATTGCTTTCTTCTACTCACTTTATCTTTAGATTAAAGGAACTCATGATATGATATTAATACATCATGTTTAGTTAAGTCAATTCAGTCCAAAATATGAATTTAAATTTTTATCCAATTTTATTCATATTTTAATATGTTCATATTATTTTTAATATGTCCAAAATATTGTCATCTTAACATAATATTTACATTATAGCAGTATATAACTTATATGATATATTTAATATTTATTTGTTATAACTTACATTATATATATTTTTGCTCAAGCACATTTTCGAGTTTATTATTTTTACTCAAAATTTAGCTCGATAATAATGATCCATAAACAAATCTAATTTAATTAATTAATAATAAAAGAAAAGAAGGGAAAGTTGAAAAGAAGGGTAAAGGAAATATTTATTTTTTTGTCTGAACAGCTAAAATTAATAAAAAGAATGGGAAATAATTTTAACATATTTTTTATTTGATTAAGACTTGAAAAGGAGACTCTCACTTTCCTCCAAATTAAAATAAGTGAGGGTTTTTTATTAAAATAATACAAAAAAATATTATATATCAGAATGGTATATTCTCCTCACTATTTATCAAAATGGTATACTTGGGGAGAGTGGTGCCATTTGGGTAGGTGACACCACTATTCATTCTGACAAAAAAAAATTATTATTAAACAAAACACTCGGTAAGTATAAATCCGGTATTAAAATACGAAAGTGGTACAAGGGGTGGTGTCTACCTGTCAGGCGGCACAAACCCAAATTTTTAGCCTTTTTTACTTAAATAATATAAAAAAAATTATACACCAGAATATAATACAAAAAATAAAATTAACAACTTAAATAATATAAATATATATATTTTAATCCATTCAAATTATAAAAATTTAAAAAAAGTAACAAAATATTTTTTATAAGAATTGTAAAAAATAATATTATAACATTGAAAAAATTAAATTAAATATTAAATAAGAATAACTTAATTTTTTTAAATAAATAATATAAAAAAATATTTATTTATCAAAATAATAATCTCCATATTTAGGGATTTTTACAATAATAATATAAGAAAAAATTTAAATACCAAAATAATACACTTTTCTCATTATTTTCCAAAATGACACATTTGAGGTAGTGGGGCCTTCTAGATAGGCGGCACCACTTTAAATTTTAAAATTTGGTTAATTTTCTTTTAAGCCTTTCTTATTTACTATTTTTTTTTCTTTCAATACAAAAAATAGAGAGATATATTACTAATAAGTTTAAAAAAATTTCTATCAAAAAATATTTTGTAAAAATTCAATTCCAACCGGAAATGTGATTAATCTAAAAAATTCAAAAAATATTAACATTTAAATTATTTAGGTATATATAATTACCTTGTATATAATATTAAAAAAACTCTAAAATAATGTATCAAATAATTACTCGAAAATAATTTTTTTTTATTTTTTTATGAATCCATGCTATTTTTTTAATTTATTTGAAAATAAATATGTATTTTCAAATTTGAGTTTTTTTTTGAATTATTTCAAGTTTAATCTCGATTTGGTTCGGTTTGTATTTTTTATATACAAGGTAATTATATGTACCTAAATAATTTAAATGTTAATATTTTTTGAATTTTTTGAATTAACCATATTTTCGGTTGGAATTGAATTTTTTACAAAAATATTTTTTGATAGAATTTTTTTTGAACTTATTAGTAATATATCTTTCTATTTTTTGTGTTGAATGGGAATAAAAGAAAATAATAAATAAGAAGGGTTCAAAAAGTAATTACCCAAATTTCAAAATTTGGTGCCGCCACACTGTTAGGATACACTTTTCTCAGCTGCTAATAAAAAATAGAAAAATTGCATCTCAAGCCCGTTAATGTTTTATTAAATAAAAAAAAAGAAATTGTCAGAAATTTAAAGTGGTGCCGCCTATCTAGGTGAGTGGTGCTAATTTTTTTAATTTTATATTATTATTTTAGTATTAAATTTTTTTATATATTATTATTGTAAAAAATCTCCATATTTACCAAAATAGTACAGTTAGGTGAGTGGTACTAATTTTTTTAATTTTATATATTTTTATATTAAAAAAATTAAATTAAATAAAATTAAAATTTGACAAGTGGTGTCTTTAGGGTAGGCGGCACCAATGGTGCTTACTGGGTAGGCGGCACTAGTGGTGCCTTTGTCAAAACTATTTAAACTCCATCAGATCAGTTTAAACACAAATTATTGAGTGAAAGAAGAAAAGAAGAGAAGCAAATTTTAAACAAATTTTTGAAGAAGGAAAGGAAGCAAAAGTTTTGAAGAAGAAAAGGAAACAGAAGGTTAGCAGAAAATTTTAACTGTAATTCTATTTATTTAGAATAAATATTTTTTTATATTATTTGTGTAAAAAATCTTATTTATTTCTTTGAAGAGATGGAAAATCAATTTTTCGTATGCGTTTTTTTCGATGGGAAAATTTTAACAACAACAATTGGATGTGTATTTGAATATCGTCAACAACTAGCAATGAGATTTAGTAAAAATGTCTCGGTGGATAATATGAAGGCAAAGATTAGTGAAAGAATTGCTAGACGTTGTGGAGAAGGATCTCAAAACTTTTCTATAAGTTTCCAGTTTCAACAGATCCTATCAAATTTACCGAGATAGAACTCGTAGATGATGAAGATGTTGAGACAATGATCGCTCTTTATTGTGGGAATCAGAGTAATGAAAATGCACCGATTCAATTATTTGCTGAGCTAACTAATGTTGAGTGCTGAAGATCCCACTCCATTAAGTATGATGGCTCCGACATCCTACGTTGATAATCAATCTATAGCTCACGGGATCAGTGGGATCAATATCGATCTTAATGTTGTACCCGATAATGATATGGATCGTGATGATGGATATGATAGTAGTGATCCTTCTGATCACGAGGATGATATTGATAGTGATCCCGACATGGACGAGGTCCCGGATGATATCGATGAGGAAGGCCTGAATGACGAGGTCCAGACTTGAGCGTGACATGGAAGGTGAAACGAACAAACCGTTACGAGAGTGGTTGGGTACCATGGAGCCGTGACAATGGGCTCAAAGTTTTGATGACGGGTATTGATATGGTCAAATGACGACCAACCTGGCAGAGTCGGTTAATGGCGTGTTCAAGAGAATACGACATCTACCGATTTCATCCGTGTTCTCGGCCACATTCTACAGGCTGGCTGCTTTGGTGCCAGTAATGGGGACGCGACAAATCGACCAGATGAACGTCGGACACGTTTTTGTCGAAACTGTCAAGAATGCAATGGATGCAAACCGTCAGAGAGCGAGGACGATGAACGTTGAAATATATTCACGACAATTTCAACGATTTCAAGTTACAGAGACAATTGGGCGAAAACCTGGTATCCCACCTAGGTCATACGGGGTTGATTTACAGAACAGGCACTGCGATTGTAGGAGGTTCGATACATTTCGTTATCCATGTGCGCATATCGTTGCAGCTTGTGCTAAAGTGTCGCTCAATGTTGAACAGTTCATCGACCCCGTTTACACTCTCCAGCGCACGTTACGTATTTGGGCAAACGAGTTCCCTGTCCTGCCTGACTTGTCCATATGAGAGGTGCCTCCGACGACTTTCGAGCTTATACCGAACTGAGGTTTGCGAAAGAATCCGAAAGGTCGTCTGAATGTTTCTAGAATCCGCAACGAAATGGACATTATGGAAAGAATAGACGACAGTAAGCTGTGTGGAATATGTAGGCTAGTTGGGCATACTCGACGTAACTGCCCCCAACGAACCTAACATATTGGTCAGTCATCTGGATCGGGCCTGACTTAAACTATTTTTATTGGTCATTTTTCTGTTGGAATTAATTAAGTTTATGATTGAATTTAGAATTAATTCCGTTTAAATTTGAATTTATTTAATAATTTTTATGTTTGAATTTATTTAATGAGGTTTAGCAAATGACATTAAACGATCATAAGTAGTTGTTACGATCATAAGTAGTTGTTGTGTAGAAAAAGGAAATACAAAATATTTGCATACATAAACATAAATAAGAACATAAACATAAACATAAACATATTTAATTCTAAGGCCCATCTCATCGCATTTAATGACTCGATGGTGTGGTTCTAGGAGTAAAACGTTGTGGTGGTCGACGAGCACGTTGCGGGTGCTCACGACGTTCAACGTCATCGTCTTTCGCACCTTCGGGTGTCATTAATGATGATGAGCCATGGCTAAAGTTCTGCAGCGGTAATGGGCGAGGAGGAGTAGAGTACTGTAACGGGCTGAAAGGAATAGAGAACTGTGGTGGTATCGGGCTGAAGATATCAAACATCAAAGACGATCTCGGATCTTGCTCATCAGTGCTGGACCCGAGAAACTCTGAATGATACTCGTGCGCTGACCAACTCGTATTATATGCATTCCCTAACCACCCTGGATGATACGACTCAGGCGTCGGCTAAGTGGTACGCTTCGACTAGAGCGCAGGCTCCAAATAGTGCTGCGGCTCAGGCTCAGGCTTAGGGGACTGAAAGTGGTGCCCACGTGGTAGCATAAACGGGGGGACTAACATTGTTTGCCCACCATATATATATGGTTTCCCCGTCTGGAAATACCACTGTCTATACTCTACGAATACCTCAATAGTGAAACCGTGATCTATGTCGCGTTGAGGTATCTGCTCCGCCTGTCTCGCCCACACTACAACGTATCTTTTGTGCACTTGCCCCCAGTCCATTCCCGATCTGCCTTTCTTATCAATACCATGAATATTTCCTAAATTAACTGGGTCTCTCGGGATGGTTTGTATGTACCCGAATTGTTGAAGTACTCGATTCCTATGGTACCACTCGACTGTTTGAAAGCATATAACTGGTGCGTCAAGGCAGCACAAGTGCGAGTGGTTGCGGGCAAAATCGAGAATAGTAGTCGCCACCTCATGGATCGAATAGGGCATCAAAAGGAACTGCAAATTTAAATAACATTGTTATAATAAGATGACTCAATTAATGTTAATAAATGAAGATTCATGTAATTGCATGTCACGAATAACTTACCATTTCCCCCGTATGTGTCTCGATCATTTGGCGATATATCGGAACCGTGAATGACCTTCCGATATTCGAATTTCCAAGCCATTTACGAAAAATAACTTATTACATTAAATTTACATACAAAAAAATCAAATAATTGTGGATAAAGATTAGATGTTATCACCTGTTCACAAGTGGGAAAACGTATGACAGGTGTTTGATATTAGCTAAGAAAGATATACGATATAGGGCCCACGATTGTAACAATATTAGACACCCGCAAATGTCAACGGCAGCAGACTTTGTGCATCGACAAAGCTCACGATACAACATCGCTAGTACTGCCGAGCCCCAACTATATTGACCCGCTTTATTAAAATCGATCAATAGGGGCAAGTACATGATGTGCACTCTGTTTCCATTGGTCGTCGGCATCAGTACACCCCCTATAAGGTGTAATATATAAGCCCGAGCGATACACATCACATCAAATTCGGTGGCATCAGCTGGTAGATGGTAGAAACTTTCCCTCAACCATGTGAACTTCAATCCCGTGAATCTCGATTCACCATCACGGGGTGAGACTCCCAATAAACTTTCACAAAGGGTCGTCGGGTCAGATACCGTCGATGACCCCGTAACGGGCATCCCGTCGATTGGAAGCCCAAGCTGCAGTGCAACATCCTCTAGTGTGATAGTGCACTCGCCACATAGTAAGTGAAACGTGTGGGTCTCTGGCCGCCACCACTCGACCAAAGCGGAAATTAAGTCGTAACGCAAATTGAATGTCCGGATCAGTGAAGCAGCTTCAAATCCAACTGCAATCAAGTATGGCATGATGCATTCGTCCGGTTCATAATTTATCCCATTCACACGACCCTTTTATTTCCGGTACACACCCTGAGACTATTAAATTACCGATATAGTTAATATAACTTAGTTTAATATCGTAAATTAAATGAACTTTTTATGCTTTAACAAATAACAATTTATTACCTATATATATAAAGATGTTGATATGTGGTCATCATCCTTGATTAACGAATCTATATTCATATCTGTAATAGAAAAATTGAGATTATTATCCTTAATTATTTTTAAAATTTTAAATTGAAATTTATTATTTATTGAAAATTTAAAATTGAAAGATTCAATTCAGTCCTCTTAACTTTTGATTAAATGAAAAAATATATATAATTTCAAATTTTTAAAAAATTAATAATTTAATTTTAAGCATTACAAATTTTTTAACTTTAATTCTCCAAATTTTATAATCTTATCACGACCTCCTCTAAACAAAATTTTTGGTTTCACCCTTATTTTCTAAAAACTTTTAATTTAATGATAATTTAATATACTTATTAAATTATATATACTAGTTTTTGTGTATCTATTTTGTAGTATAATGTATATACTAGTTTTTTTACTCAGATTAATTGTATGTATTAATTAAAAAATAAAATATTTTTAATTTAATACTCAAAAAATTAAAAGACAATTTCATAAATTTAAATTGATAAAAAAAAATGCAAGAATCTTGTAAAATACAAATAATATTAGTAAAAACTAAAGATAATTGTATTTTAAAAAATATATATTTTATATTTCAAATAAAAATTAGATTATATATTTCTCATATAAAAATAATTGAGTTTTTTCAAGAATAATACAAAAAATTAAATAATAACAATCAAACCATAAACAACATACTTTTTTTTCCTTTTTTTCTCTCCTTCTCTTCTATCTTTGTCGTTCACCCTCCTCCTTCTTCTTCTTTTCTTTCTTTGATCTTTTGCTTCTCAAATTTGTGTGTGTGTGTGTGTTGTGTTTTGGGGACCATTATAAAGTCCTCATTTTACCTTACCTCCCGGTAGGGAAGGGCAGCAGTAACAGCAGCAGGGCGCAAGGGCAGTAGCCAGCAACAGTCACGACAGCAGCAGGGCTGTGTCAGCATAGCAGGTGCCGCCTGTTAGGTAAGCACCATTGGTGCCGTCTACCAGGTAGGCACCACCCAAAAATACCATAATCGTATTTTAAATACGTGTTTAACTTAAACCCGTATTAATATTTTTTTAGTATTTTTTTAAAAAATTATTATTTAAAAAATTATTTATTTATTTAATATTAAAAAAATTATCAGAATGCACAGTGGTGCCACCTACCAAGTAGGCACCACTCCCTCCAAATGTATCATTTTGGTAATTAACGGGGAGAATATATTATTTTGGTATATATATATATATATATATATTTGTTTTATTTTAGAAAAAAAACCAATAAGTGAACATGCGCAAGTACAAAGAAATGCTTTAATTTGCTTTGGTCAGAGTAATCGCCGTTTTTTGAGATTTGTTGGAGAGCAGTTACACCATTATTATGATTGGGTGGAGTGCTTTAATGCTTTTTTTATGTTTATTTGGGGGTTTTTTTACCCAAATATTATAAAAAAAATAAATAATAACTAAAATGGTACCCCTAGTTTATTATTTACCAAAATGGTATATTTAGTTAAGTGGAGGGACTCTAAGTGGCAGCACTAAGGTGTTTTTCTGACGCATTTTTTTTATATATTAAAAATAAAAAAATATTTTATTGATTGAGGGACTTGAAGTGACGGCACTAAAGGGTATTTTGTACACGAGAAAAATACGAGAAAAAAATACCTGACACCCAATGGAGCCACAAAGTGGTGACACCCATGGAAGATTTTTAAGTGACGGCACTAAGGGGTGTTTTGCCACTTGACAGCACCCCATTGTGTGGTGTGTGTGTTTATTTTATTTAAGAGGTGGAAATTAATTTGGTTGGTTGAAAATTTTTGGTAGGTAATAAAAATTAAATAAAATAAATTTTTTATTATAAAATAGGTGGGGAGGAGGGACCAACGAAATTTGAAGGAAAAAAGAAAGAAAAAAGAGAAAGAAAGAAAGAAAGAAAGAAAGAAGGAAGGAAGAAAGAAAAGAAGGGAAAGAAGGAGAAGGAGAAAGAGAAAAAGGTAATGTGTTTATTTTTAAATTTAATTTTAAAATATTTTAATTTGTTAGTTAATAGTAGTAATGTGATTGATTTGTTATTATAATTTTATTTATTTAATAGGTTGATTAAAAGAGTAAATTAAGAGGAGTGAAACAAATGTAAGTTTAATGAATGTTTTAAGTTTGGTTAATTTTAAAATATTTTAATTGGTTAGTTAATTTGTTTATTTTAAGTTTTTTGTTTTCTTTAATTTAATTTTTAATTGATTTGTCATTTAATGTTGTTATAGTTGAGTAAATTAAGAGGAAAAAAAGAAATGTAAGTTTCGTTATTATGTTATTATTAATTTACTTGAATTTAATTTTGCTAGTTAGTAATTTTATTTTGTTGTTAGTAGTAGTAAGTAAAAAATATTGTTCATATTTATTGATTTAAAATTTAATAATGTTTAAATTTTGCTAGTTAGTAATTTTATTTTGTTGTTAATAGTAGTAAGTAAAAAATATTGTTCATATTTATTGATTTAAAATTTAATAATGTTTAAAAAAATTAGTTAGTAATTTTATTTTGTTGTTAGTAGTAGTAGTAAGTAAAAAACATTATTCATATTTATTGATTTAAAATTTAATAATGTTTTAAAAAATAGTTAGTAATTTTATTTTGTTGTTAGTAAGTAGTAGTAAGTAAAAAATATTGTTCATATTTATTGATTTAAAAAAATAATATAAAATATTAAATATTTTTTATTTAAATGGTAAAATTAATAATTTTAATTTGGATATCATGTGAATATATGTATGTTTAATTTTAATTATTTGAGTGGTTGAGAATTTTTGGTTGGTGAAAAATTAAATAAAATAAATTTTTTTGTTATAAAATAGAGCGGGAGGGGGGAGCAACGAAAATTGAGGAAAAGAAAAAAGAGAAAGAAAGAAAGAAGGAGAAGAAGGGAAGAAGGAGAAAGAAAAAAAGTAATGTGTTTATTTTTAAATTTAATTTTAAAATATTTTAATTTGTTAGTTAGTAGTAGTAATGTGATTGATTTGTTAATATAATTTTATTTGTTTAATAGGTTGATTAAAAGAGTAAATTAAGAGGAGTGGAAGAAAGGTAAATTTAATTAATATTTTAAGTTTAGTTAATTTTAATTTTAATTTTAAAATATTTTAATTTGTTAATTAATTTGATTATTTAAGTTTTTTGTTTTGTTTAATTTAATTTTTAATTGATTTGTTATTTAATGTTGTTATAGTTGAGTAAATTAAGAGGATGAGAAGAAATGTAAGTTTGGTTATTATATTATTATTAATTTACTTTAATTTAATTTTGTTAGTTACTAATTTTATTTTTTTGTTAGTAGTAGTAAATAAGAAATATTGTTCTTCATATTTATTGATTTAAAATTTAATAATGTTTAAATTTAAATAGCATCAAGTATAGCATTTAATTATATTTGTTTAAATAAAAGTTGAATTATTTAAATAAGTTTTTTTACCATGCTAAATTTCATTATACAAGTCGTAAGATTGTCTAATGAAATGAGAAAGAAAGCAATAATTAAAATTAGTTACAAGTATGAAATTAAAAAATTTAATTGAAATAATATTAGAGTATATTTATAAAATAGTTATATAATACGGGTAAAATTAGTTATATAATAAAATTATAAAAAATTAATACAAAATTTTAAATATTTTTTATTTAAATGGTGAAATTAATAATTTTAATTTGGATCTCATGTGAATATTTGTATGTTTTAAATTTATATAAAATATAAAAAGAAAAAAAACTATAAAATAAATTTATTATTTTATAAAAATAAGAAATTTTTAATAATTCACAAAAAGTTAACCTAGTTAATTAATTACCAAAATATAATATAAAAAATAATTAATTACCAAAATAATATCCCCATCATATTATTTACCAAAATAATACAAAATAAATATTTATTTTGTACAATTTTAGTAAATAATGGTGTGTGGATATCATTTTGGTATATAAATATATATTTTGTACCATTTTGGTATTTAATTATTATTTTTGTATTATATTGGTAAACTTATGTATTGAACTAATTGATAATTTTATTTTAGTTGCAGAATGATTTTACTAATTAACTCGGAACGTCCTCACATAGCCAAATCGGTGAATGCGGATATACACGAAGCCAATATGAATGTAAAAAAATTATTATTATTTCATTATGTCATTCACGATATTTTTATTTGCATGTTTATAAAATTAATTTTGATTATACTAACTATTTTTGTAAATTAACAACAAGAGCTCGTGTATCGTTCATTGAGAGGTCGTGCACAGGGCCTCAAATTTCTCCCTCATGAACGTTTGCTTTCGTACTTACGGGATGCCGGATTTGGATCAGCGACATTGATCCAAAAATTTGAGCTACGATATGATTTAATTAATGCATTGGTGGAGCGTTGGCGCCCGGAAACCCACACATTTTATCTGCCTTGTGGGGAGTGCACTGTGACATTGGAGGATGTTGCGGTCCAACTAGGGCTACTAATCAATGGTGTACCGGTCACCGGTATTAGTTCGTTTCAAGAGCCGGCAACGTTGTCAATCTAGTTACTAGGTCGCTCACCTAGTAATAATAATGACTTTACGCCGTTGTTATTTACAGGTTGAAGGGCAATTTTGAGCACTTGCCCGAACACGCAACTGAAATGAAGGTTTCTGGGGCCGTTCGAGCCTATATTTTGCTAATGATAGAGGGCATACTCATGCCGAACGCAAATAACAATAAGATCCATTTGATGTACTTACCTCTACTAAGAGATTTGCGAAAAATTCATGAATATAGTTGGGGACCTGCGGTGCTTGCCATGCTATATCGAGAACTTTATCGCACCACAAACCCTTCTTCTCGGGATATGGGTGGATGCCTAGTGCTATTTCAATCTTGGGCACTTTATCGGATGCCATTCTTGGCATCCGTTAGGCACTAAACAAATGTTTTTCCACTCGTTAATAGGTGATTATCATATACCCAAAATTTTAATTATTTGACATATTTTATTAATTATATTATTCTAACAAGTTGTTTTTTGTTTTCTTAGATGGAAAACAAAACCGGGGATAGGGAAGCAGTACATAGTTCTCATGTATCGTTTGATGCTCAAGCAATATACCGGGAAAAGGGTATGTTATTCATTAACATGTTAAATTATATTACTTGACTCGTGTTAATATAGTTGCATGTTACTAAAATATATTACTTTACTCTTATTAATATCTTGACATGTTATTAATTGTGCAGTTCATTTAGACCCCATATATACAGCCAAAAATCGCTGCTGTTATTCCCGCCTCAACATTCCTCCACCCAGACCAATGATGCATTAACACACTAATAATCAATTTTTAAACAGTGGAGTGGTATACCGGGGATTGAGTACTTCGATAGTTTGGTTGTAAACAGCCTATCCCGCAATCGCCATTCCAATTAGGGTCTATCCATGGGATGGATAAGAAGGGGAAAGCAAATTGTGATTGGGGGAGTGTGCATGGACAATATGTTTATTTGTGGAACAACCGGATGATGCGAGTACCTCCGATGGAGTACACTCCGGATTTGCAGTTATCGGTACAGTACATGTAGTGGTTCATTGAGGTTGGGAAACCATAATTACTTGGTGCTTCATCGACGATAATTCCCCCATACATGTCTCGACAAGATCGCCCCTATCATGTGGCACTTGCCTCAGAGCCACAACCAGTACCAGAGCAACAAGAAGAGGAGGAGGTAGAGGCATTGGATGACGATGATTCTTATCGTCCTGATTTTGCGGGATCGTTACATATGCAGAGCTCATCAAGCCAAGGATATCAGCCTCAGTTTGACAAGCCACCGCAATACTCAAAGGAAGGATATCAGGCTGAGTTTGACGAGCCACCGCAATACTCTACTTCTCCCTGGCAATACTCTACTCCTCCGGGGCAAATGGACCCTAATGATGACAATGAGCTTGACGAGCAACCTCGACGTGGACACCAGCCACCACGAAGATATACCTCAAGAACCACACCATCTAATCATGGATACTAGGGTTGTATCTAATAGTGTTTAAACTTGACTATTGATGAATTATAATGATGAATTTTTTCTCCATAATGTACATATATTTTAACCTATTTGATCATTTATTTAAATTTCATAACATTAAACCCTAAAACCTAAACCATAATGATTGAATGAAATTTAGTATAAAAAAACATGAGAAAGGAATTATTCTCATTGAAACAGTTTGAACAGAACCAGAGAACTAACTTCTAAAATTCACCAAAAATTGTATATAAAGAGTTAAGGGTCAAATTAAATATGTAATTAAAGCTTATTGAGTGTAGTTTAATATGGAAGAAAAGAAATTGTGTACTTTGAGATATACTAGTTTTTGTGTAACAAGGTCAAAGTAGGTTCGAGTTCTCCTGTTCTGAATTTGAAAAATCATAGAAAAATATAGAAAAATTATTAGAGACTTAAATTTATGTGGTTAATTCTTTAATGAGTCTATTTTCAAAAGAAATAGACGGGAATATCATTTGATCTCTGTACAAAAAGATAGATAATTTTTTGTGAAGAAAGGTCGAAAATGTCAGGCAACGGAGAAGGGGTAAATTGAAAGAATTTTCTATACAAATTGGCTAAAGTAAAATTCTGAAATTTTTATGGTAAAAAGATATTTTAGTCTAATTTCAGAAACATCAAACGGATTATAATTTTGAATTCTGTAGCTCAAGATATAAATAATTTAGTGACTGTGACGCAAGTGGACAACTTTGAAAATTAATGTGAAAATAAAAGCAAGAGGTATATAATGATGAATCGGGTTTAGGGGTGTTACAACCCTAAATTAGAAACCCTTAACCCTAATTCCAAAACCAAAGTACAAATATAAAAATTATTAATTAAATACAAATGTTGACCATAATTAATTTTAAATTCATTCATAAACTTAATTAATTTCAAACGAAAAATGTCCAATACAAATAGCTTAAGCCCTACTCGATCCGGATGACTAACCAATATGATAGGTTCGTTGAGGGCAATTACACCGAGTATTCCCAGCTAGCCTACACAGTCCACACAGCTTACCGCCGTCTGTTTTCTCCATAATGTCCATTTTGTTGCGGATTCTGGTGATATAGGGACGACCTTTCTGATTCCTTCGTAAACCTTTGTTTGGGATAAGCTCGAAAGTCGTCGTCGGTACCTCCCATGTGGACAAGTTAGGCAGGACGGGGAACTCGTTTTCCCAAATACGTAACGTACGCTGGAGAGTGTAAACGGGGTCAATGAACTGTTCAACATTGAGCGACACTTTAGCACAAGCTGCAACGACATGCGCACAGGGATAACGAAGTGTATCGAACCTCCTATAATCGCAGTGTCTGTTTTGGAGATCAACCTCGTATGACCTAGGTGGGATACCAGGTCGACGCCTAATGATCTCAGTAACTTGAAATCATTGAAACTGTCGTGAATATATTTCAACGTTCATCATCCTCGCACTCTGACGGTTTGCATCCATTGCATTCCTAACAGCTTTGACAAACACGTGTCCGACGTTCATCTGATCGATTTATCGCATCCCCATTACTGGCATCAAGGTAGCCAGCCTATAGAACATAGTGGAGAACACGGATGAAATTTGAAGATGTCGTATTCTCTTGAACACGCCGTTAATCGACTCTGCCAGGTTGATCGTTATTTGGCCATATCGATACCCCTCATCAAAACTTTGAGACCATTGCCACGGCTCCATGGTGCCCAACCACTCGCGTAGAGGCTTGTTCGTTTGACCTTCCATGTCATGCTCAAGTCTGGTTATTCTTTGCCGGAATCGGTGTGGCTCTAGCTCGTACGCTGTAGGAATATTAAGAAAACATAAGTTACAGTCTAAAATTAAAACATTAAAAATATAATTTCAAACTTAATTATTTTACCCATTTTCACAAGTTGTCTCCGCCAGTCTGCATTCTTATATTCTTGTTGGAAGTTAACCGCAATGTGTCGGTTGCAGTAAACCAATTTTCATGGTACATCAGTACGCCTAATGGCCACAATAATATCCTTCCCTCTATCGGTGATGATGCAAATATTATCATTATAAATCACATACCTCCACAGGTTTCTCAAGAAGAATTCCTAGGATTCCATGTCTTCTTTGTCCACAATAAAAAATGATATTGGGAGCATGTTTTGATTCCCGTCTTGAGCCACCGCAATTAGTAAGATCTACGTATATTTCCCGTATAGTCACGTCCCATCTACCTGGACAAATGACTTGCAGTGAGGAAAAGCTCGAACGCAGGGATCAAACATCCAAAATATATACTGAAAAATTCTTCTTCTCGGTTGTATGTTGTTATTTGAGCTATAATAAGGTCGTGTCATCAACTCAATCGCAGTCCCCCGCACGTACTGTCGCATTGCGGCTATCCATCCTTGCAGCTCATTGTATGATGCATCCCAATCACCGAACAATTGTTCCATTGCCATCTATTACGCAATCCATGCTTTTCGATATGAAACCCGATAATGGAATCGTGATTGCATGTCTACAATCAGTGTAGAAACCTTGATGGTCGGATCGTCCTTAACCATTGGCATGATATGTGTGCAGATGATTCTGGAATCAAGTTTCCGGTGATCTTCTGACAAACGTGTTGAATTGCATGTGTGAGGTCTATCAATTTTTCTTATCTTCCACATTTGCGACTTTTGGACAAATGCAGCTCGCACCCGCCACTTGCAACCTTTCGTCGACTTCCAGCACTCCCCAATATACAATGTCGGTTTAGACACTGTGACTTTGTAGTCTATCGACACATTCATGCTATATCGCTTAATAGCAAATATGCACTCTTCCTTAGATTCAAATTTTTGGCCCACAAACAACTTTTCACAATCTGCTGCTACGGCCAATCGGTGAGCAGGTACTATTTTAGGGTACTCTGCGAACTCGGCATGTGTCACATCGGGGTCTATAAGCGACATGTGTGCCCTAGGAGGATTATTGTGTATCACAATATGTGTAACTAGATTTTCGACTGGATTTTCATCGTCATTCACCCCTTCATCGTTAATATTATCTAGGACCTCATCCACATCCGGATCACTATCAATATCGACTTCATTATTAGAAGGAATACTACTATCATATCCACCATCTTCATCTGCATCATTCTCGGGCACAGCAGCATTAAGATCGATATCTAGCCCGCTTACGATTGATTGACTTTCAATGTACGATACTAGAACCACCATATACGGAGTTGAATCTTCATTTTCTAATGGAGTTGGATCTTCATTTTGTACAGGTTCCACATCAACTAACTCGACAAACAATTGAACCGGTGCATTTGAGTCACTTTGATTTGAACAATAAAGAGCGATCATTGTCTCTACGTTTTCATTGTCTACAAGTTCCATCTCGGTGAATTTGATGGGATCTGTCGAAACTGGAAACTTGTAGAAAAGTTTCGAGATCCTTCTCCCATGACGTCTAAAAATTTTTGCACTAATCCTTGCTTTCATATCATCAACCGAGATATTTCGACGAAATCTCATTCTTATTTGTTCTCGACAATCAAATATACATCCAACCGATGTTCTCAAAATTACTCTATCAAAATAAATGCATACAAAAAATTGATTATCCATCTTCAATAAATCTGTTAAAAATTAAATAAAATTTCAATAAATAAAATACGATTTTAAAAAGATATCATACTGAAATAAATTTAAAAATAAACACATTACTTTTCTTTCCTTCTTCTTTCTTTCTTTCTTTCCCGTTTATTTGCTCCCCCTTCCTATTTTATAACAAATATAAACCTAACCCTAATCCTCCAACCATCCTTTTTTAATTTTATAATCAAAATAAAATAAACACACACACGGCACAATGAGTGCTGCCAAGTGGCAAAACACCCCTTAGTGTCGCCACTTAAAAGTCGTTCATGGGTGCCGCCACTTTGTGTTCCTCCATTGGGTGTCAGGTATTTTTTTTGTATTTTTCTCGTGTACAAAATACCCCTTAGTGCCGCCACTTCAAGTCCCTCCATCAATAAAATAATATTTTTTTATTTTTTAATATATAAAATAATAAAAAATAAAAAAATTCGTGTCAGAAAAAACTCCTTAGTGCCACCACTTAGAGTCCTTCCACTTAACTAAACATACCATTTTGGTAAATAATAAATTAGAGGTACCATTTTGATTATTATTTATTTTTTTATAACATTTGGGTAAAAAACTTTTATTTGGGTTTTTCTTTGTTTATTATGTTTTCATGCTTTGATTTTGGGTTAGGTTTATTGGACTTGTTTGCTATGCTTGGTTTGATAATTTTCTTTCACTATTAATAAAGTCCAGCCAGATTGTTATTCAAAAAAAAAAAAAGTGAACATGAAAGGAAAGTCACTTTCTTTTTCCTTACCCTAATTCAAACACAGTGTTAATGTCTTATTAGATTCGTTTCTACATTTTTTTATATCAAATATTTGTTATTTTCTATCTTGGAACTACGAACTAAAAAGAAACCAAAAATGTCAACTGGACAAGTTGAATTAATTTCTGATAATTTAAATTGGGTTAATTAAAGTTTTAAAATTTTTGAATTCACATTATTCGGGCTCAATGTATTTCATTTTATTCCATTTAAATTTAGCTCTTGAATTTGAATAATTCTAAATTATTTCGAATCATTTCAAATTTAAATATTTTTCTCGAATTATTTTTGGATTTTGATTAAGATAAATCCAATTAATCTATGTTTTAGAATTTGAACTAGAATTGGAGTTATTTCAAGTCCATTTGTTAAAAAAGGTTGTGGATTGGAAGAAATAAAATAAATGAGTTGTTTTACTATTAAAAAATGTAAAAAAAATATTTTTATATTGTAAAATTTTTAATAATTATTATTAAATAATTGCTTAAATTGGACACTACTGAATTAGAAAACAATCTTGCCTAAAATCCAGCTCTAGTAATCTGTTCTATATTTTGTGTGCAAAGTTTAGTAATTTTGCAGAAAGGTCACAAGTACGCGGAAAAATTGATAGACTTAACACTCTTCTGCAAAGAATGGGTAATATTTTAGCTTGGACATGAAATTAGCTGCACTGTGAAGCTCGAAACGAAGATCGGCCAACTTCCAGGTTAACCTCATTTTAAGCTGGATTTGTTTGAGTTTAGGTCTCAGCTGATGGCTGCTGCCATTGCAGGAGTTGGTTGGATACCAACAACATTAAAACAACGGGCACAAAGGGTGGGATGCTCCGTAAAAGATCCAACTTGAGACGAGTAATTCCAACATCGCTCACACTTTGAGCCATCAGCCCTTGATACTCCGATCCAAACCCTGTCATCTTCGACAACGTACTCTCCAGTATGTGAAATATTTTGAACAAGTTCATGGTCTAAAGATGGAACTACCTCTACCTGCAATATTTCCATTGAGAAGAAAGAACATGTGTTAAAAAATTATGCATGAAGTGTAATCCATTAAGTTAAAAATAAGGTTTTGTTTCCAACTAGACCTGTCCAAGGGCTGGACTATCTGTTCAGCCCAAGCCAACCTTGGACGTGGAGAATTTCGAGTATTGGGGAAAATGGACTAACTAAAGCTTAAACCGATAGGTGAATTCCTATTCGAACATAGGCAAGCCATCAAATTTAACAGATCACTCAGTTTCAAGTGTAATTGAAATTAAAATTACCTGAGACGTTAAGAATATGCGGTGTAAGGCGTCTGCATCATTGTTAGCTGAACACATTTCGAGTAATCTAGATGCCAGGCTGGCATCAGATACATGTAGATAAACCTTTGCTTCGAGACTGGAACCTATTAACTTCCCAGTACGAGCAATCTCCAGCACCTTGTTTACCTCAGTTCTCAGCTGGTATCAACAAGACAAACATTAGCCCTTTGTCAGTCTTCAATTTTAGTGCATTTCTCAAATAAACAAATCCAAGAGATGTTTAAAAGATTGGTTACCTCGAGGACCTTTCCCCAGAAATCGACTTCTTCGGCTGGAAATGCGAGCCATTTTTCATTCACAGATGGCCATTTTGACTCGAAAACAAAACCAACAATGGAACCGTCCTTGATGGTATACTGAAAAGGAAGATTCTGCCACACATCCTCTGCTAAATGTGGCAAAATAGGAGCAATTACCCTGGATAGGGAAAGGAGATGCGCAGCAAGAACAGTTTGACAACTTCTCCTTGTAAAACTTGTCGTGCCGCTGAAAATTGTCAAACTCAGTAAGGAGAACAAGAGAGAGAAAGAGGTAACTTTTTCATGATCACTTTCTTTAAGACTAGAGAATCCACAAAAAATAAACTAAGCATAATGGTTGGTAGTGGTTGAAACTCTTTACTAGTTATAATACGAAGTACAGCTGGATAACTCCAGCTTATTCTTTAAATAAAGAACCAGCACACAATCCCTTTCTAAAAAACCTCAATACACCAAGGGCCATACTTAGATTTATTGGATTTGTTACTGAAATATCAGTATTAACCCCAAAACTCCCAGTTGATGGCCAATGACCCAAGGAAATGGAAGACTCAGTCGCATTTTTCAGACTGACAGATGATTTGTGGCTATAAATAAGAAATTAGTTATCTAAAAATGTCCTAGCGCACATGACACACGAAGATTCTCAATCTATAGATATGAAGTAAAATGTTCCTAAAACTCGGAGACAATTTACCATTATATAAAAAGCTCAGCAATTTCAAAATAAGGGAAACAGTATAAATTATATGAAAAGATTGGCAATTTCAAAACGGAGAATGCTCCATGCAGCTTAAAAAGTGCTCAAAGAATCAGTAGGGCACCAATTCCGTCCAATAATAAAATAAATGGAAACTAAAATGTTAAGTGATGGGTAAAACATATTAACTCAGCATTTGACTACTCAACCTTATTTTCCTGAAATAAATTGAAGAACTTTCAGGAAAAGCAAGAAGAAGAAACATTTGAGCATGCACTTCTTCACTTTTAAGACTAGTTCCAAGCATATGAACATCCCAAGCCATGACTCATACTACCAGTTTATGTTTCAATTCAATCAATCAATAGCATATAGAACTCTTATCCTGCATCATATGCTGAATGTCTGTTGATCAAATTTATTAAGCTAAATTCATGCATCACAATAACAGCAACCTCATTCCAAAAAAAAAAAGAAGAAAAATCTATAGATGCATTGCATTAAGCACGAACATAAGCTGTTCGATTTTAAGTTGTTCATGCAGAATGATCATGCCTGAATTGCCTAGATATAAAAGAAAAGAACACTAATGCAACTTTCTTTGCAAGTTAGATATTTTGAAGTAGTCTTGCTCTTGATTGTGCAAGCAAAAAACAATAATAATGAGAACTCTAGTTTAAACTACATAGTTACTGGTGGTAAATTACTGCAACAAAAAAATTACACAGCATAAGACCCACAATAACCTGTCTTTGCATATAAAAAGATGGTAGTCTGTCAGAATTTGTTTATACTTGGAGTAAAAGTTATTCTTGTTATAAAATCAATGCGAACTCCAAAAACTTGTCCAAGATGTGGAAAGAGGCAAATAATATTAACCAATAGCATACAAAAACTCACACTCTAATCATCAGTTTGATAAAAGGGGATCTACTAGAACACAACAATGAAGAAAAAGTACAGTGGAATAGCTATCTAGATATGATACATTAGGGATAGAATTACCCAACATAAAGTCGATCTTTGGCAATATCAAAGTAGAAATTTGACAAATCAACATTCACAAACCGTTGTATGATCTGAAATAGGGAAAAATTTGTAAGTATTAGAAAGGAAGCAATAATATGCATTTAGCTAAATACAAGATCTACAATACAGCAAATGAGTCAACTGTAAGGCAGCTACCAAAAACACCCAAGACTACTGCATGCAACAAAAAGCTGAAGGTTGGAACCATATTGTGATTTCAACTTTTTACTCAGTATTGTTACATTGTCCAATAGTAGGATCTCAATAAGAAGAAAAACATATAGTAGGATCTCTGTTAGGGTGCCATTATCATTAAGGAGAAAAACTAACAGAGAGGAAAGTGTGTAGAAAGCATTTTCTGTGACCAACAACTTTTCACTGATTGTTGCACTTTAGGTAATAACTAAAACTCCAAAATGCCAGTGAGCTTGAAGCTAAACATGCCAGAAATCATGAATTCAATATACTATTTAAAATATATATACCTGGAATATTTTGAAAAACTGATAATTTTCATAACCCTCCCTTATATTCTTTACAACATTTTCAAGCTGAAACAGTGCATGCCGATCAATCATGGGCAGTTCCTGGTAGGAGAGAGCATTTTCAACCTGCCATGTAAGTAGGCCAAACTGTAAATAACAAATGATGTGAAACAAACCAAGAAATGCAAATAAGCTTCTCAAATTCTTCCTTCTGAGTGCATCATATATTTATTATTTTTGTGTAAGGTATGCAGGTTAGGTAGTGAAAAATCAACAGAATTAGTAAGTAATTTAATCATCTAGTGGAGAAAATATAAGTGTATGTTTTGATGAGGGATTTAATTTGTAGAGAAATTCACAAAAAAAAAACTTGTTTGACACGATAAAAATTTAAATTCTCAAAACTCTTAGAATTTGAATAAGGGATTTGGATGACTCAAATTCTCATTTCAAATTCCACCTCTTGAGGTTAAACCTGTCAAGTCCTTTAAATGAGCATCTGTTATGTTTAATTTTTAAGCAGCTTTTATTTTAGGCTTAATGACAAATTTGGCCACTAACATGTACATGTTTTGTCAAAATGGCCCTAATTGTATATTTTAGCCTTTTTTGGCTATCAACCTTTATTTCTTTTCAAATTGCTTTTTTTAATAAATTTGATGAAAGTACTATTAAAAAAGTTAACCGGAAGATGTGGAATTTCATATGTGAAATATTTTTAATGCGATATAATTTATTATTTAAATAACCCAATAAAATAATTACATGTGGAAAATAATAAAATAAATAAATAACTCATGAAATTAAAAAATAACTCTTAATTTAATAAAAATAAACGTAATTCTCTAAACAAAGGTTTCAAAATGAATGCACACCTTCAGTATTTTCGGTTTGGTTTATTAATTATCTTTTTGAAACCTCTCAGTAAACTAACGTATGCATTTATTTTGAAACCTTTTTTTTAAATAATTATGTTTATTTTCTTTAAATTAAGATTTATTTTTTAATTTCATGAATGATTTATTTATTTTATTATTTTTCACATGTAATTATCTTATTAGATTACCTAAGTAATAAGTTATATGTCATTAAAAATATTCCACATGAAATTCTACATCATCCCTTCAACTTTTTTAACGATACTTTCATCAAATCTGTTAAAAAAGCAATTTGAAAAAAAGAATAAAGGTTAATGACCAAAAAAAACTCAAAAATAAAATTAGGGCCATTTTGACGAAACAAGTAAACGTTAGTGACCAAATTTGTCATTAAGCCTTTATTTTATCTAACTCTTAACGTCAAAAAATTGATTTACAATATCTTCTTTTCTTCTTTTACATATTATTAATAATATTATTTCACAAATTAAATGATAGCAGATTAATCTTTTTCTATCTATAACATCATTACTCTCTACTATAATTTTTATTTCATCATATTCTAGCACATAAAATTTCTTTTAAAAAAATATTCATCTAAACAGAGCAATTTTAAATGTTGTTATATTGCATTATTGCATTTAAAAATGTTTTCAGTTCAAAATTCTTCAAATTTTCAAAATCCTCATCCAAACCCACTGTAACAGGGAAAACAGGGTAACAAGTGAAGCCAGGACTTTGAAGGTTTGATTTTAAAAAGAACTAGAACATACCTTCCAGTCATGCAGATTCCCAAGGAGATATCTCAATGTTCCTCTCAGCTTCCTATAAACATCAGACATTTGACGGAGGATCTGTGGCCCAATCATCACATCACCAGTATAATCTACACTAGAAACCCAGAGTCTCATGATATCAGCTCCATAGCCAGGTGCTTCCTACCACCATGAGATAATTATCATCAGAAGCTATATCTATTGAAAGAAACAGGGAAGAAAGAAATAACTTGGTGGGGATTATATTGCCAAAAACTAACCTTCTGGTTCTTCCCTCCCTCAATAATGGTATGAGGATCTACAACATTCCCCAAAGATTTGCTCATCTTTAAACCCTTCTCATCCAATACAAATCCATGTGTTATAACACTGGAATATGGAGCCTTTCCTGGATGGTAGAGAAGAAAGAACAACCAATCAGGGTTACATATTGAAACTGAATGAACAACATTGCAACAAGAGAAATGCTGGAATCTATTACATTGCAGTAATATAATTCTATTCAACAAGTGAGTTTAATATCAAATCAGAGAATTGGTAGCAACCACTAGTGCGCCGTAAAGCTTCATAAGGATTACTTATTACAGAAACCAGGTGCACTTACAGTCACTGATGCAGAATAGGAAGAAGCTGCATGAGATATTTAAGTATTATTAACTACATGGATATACTGTTGGGTTTACTCACAATTGTTATAAATATTGAGATGCTATTATTTAGGCAATTTAGTGTTACTGTTTCGCTTATTTTGAGATGATAAGTCATCAAGGTTATATTTGGAACTTTGTTTGGTTTCTGGTGTACTCTACAACCTACAAATTGCTTCCTTATCTCACCAATTGCACTCGGTAATCATGAATTAACTGATATTTTGGTCCACTTTAATCAGTGAGATATTGAGATTTAACGTATTGAAATGAAACTTTACCCTATTGTTCTACTTTCCATTTTCCCTCAGTTTTCTCTCTAATCTGTATCTCCTTGTTCTCTATCAGACACTCTGTCCCATGGTGATTGCTAATTATGAAAACATAATATAATAAGGTTTATTTTATTTTTGATAGTTGTATTTAAATGCTTAGCAAAAATGGCAAGGAAAGAAAAATAAAATACAAGAATATAGTTAGTCATTCTGAAAAATGAAATGACATTGTCATTTACTACTCAAAATGGAACAAGATAAGGTGACAAGTATCCACAAGGAGACCAACGCTAATAGAGTTAAATACAGTCTTAGGAAAATAAACCATCTCTGTTTCTTCCATCTTCCTAGCAAAATTCACAAATGTTAACATATGGATGTCCTTCTCACTTGACCTTATGGCTAGAATAATTCTTTTCGACAAAAGGATCAAACTTGAAAAAGAGACATACCAATAAAATAAAAGAATGAAACCATGCAAAACAAAAGAATTAAGCATTTTAAAAACCGTTGGATTATAAGGTTAACGTTTAGTTTTCAACATTCATACCTTTTGTGGCAATACTTGTTAACAAGGAACTCTGGAACCACCCACGGTGCTGATCTGTACCCTCAAGATACAAATCTGCAGGAAAATTAAGGTCGTCTCTTTCTCCCAAGACAGCAGCCCAAGAGGAGCCTGACATATATGAGCAGCTATCAAACATCAGAAAACTATATAAACAATATTTCACAACATTAACCATTTCTCAACTATAGTAACAGAATTCAAAGCTAAGAACAGTAAATGAAAGAAGGGAAAATAATTGCATAACATTTAATGATGTCTCTGTGTTATCTGTAGTCTAACCACAAAAGAGGTTCTATGAAGTTTAAAAGCAATACAATCTATTTCATATCAGCAATCTAGCATACAGCACAAGTAAAACTTTCTTCCTCATTGGTCAGCAACCTTCAGGAAAGCTTTTGCTAAAACTCTACGCCAAAGAATTTCATCTAACCAGCCGTCCTGAGGTACCACAATCCCCTTCCAATGCTCAACCCAAATGAACAATAAAAAAATAAAGAAAAAAAGAAGGAAAAGTAAAGGTTCTAATTTTAGAATAAGTCAGCTTGATGCACAATTATCTGGAGAATTTGTAACACAACCATAAGAATTTAATGAGAGTGGCAATGACAGCCTCAACCTTGTGATGATGCTCAAGCAAGACCAAGCAACTTCTACATTCTAATCTATTTCTCAAAAGCAGCAAAGCACTTGAAGGTTGACCCCTAAGTGAACAAACCTGAGTCAAACCAGACATCCATGGTGTCTGTCCCCTTTTCATACTCTGATGCTGTATCACAATATTTCTCAGGTAGCAGGTCCTCCACTGTCATGTACCACCATGCATCACTGCCTTTTTGGGCTATAATGGCTGCCACAATAAATGACCAAAATATCATGGCATGAAATCTTAATAACTCCACAGAAGTTCAAAAGTAGCATACAAGGGCAATAGTTACGGACTCTCATAGCAGTGGAAAAAAACCCAACTTGAATAGAAATCCAAAAATATCACTAATGAATCCTTGAAAGATTATCAAGTGAGGGGAAAATATAAACTAAGGCAGTAAGGTTTAGAGGACATCTTACATTTAATATGATCAATAGTTTCTTTGTTCATAAGAGGTTCCCTTGAAGTGACATGATAAAAGACAGGTATAGGAAGGCCCCATGTTCTTTGCCTTGATATGCACCAATCAGAGCGGCTGGAAGTCATGGAAGAAATTCTATTTTGTGCCTAAAATGCCATTATCAAAACATACACTTACAGAACATACAATTGTTAACATAAATGATACCATTTTTCAAAAGATAAAATCAAGGCTTTGCTTGGTAAAATGGAAAGAAAATTGGACAGATGAAAGATTGAAGGAGAAAATTGGAAAGAAAATATTTTTGTCCTTTCTGTTGGTGCACTTGATAGGAAAGATGGAAATATAGAAAGAAAAGGTAATTTATTTTCATTCATTGCTTGATAGAGTAGAAAAATGAGAGGAAAGAAAATTAAAATTTAAGTTGTGAAAGGCAAATCACCAATGAGCTTGAATATATTTTATTACTTTACATACTGTTAAGCATCCAACCTAAAACTACTTGGCAGTATACGGAGAAACACAACTTGAATATAAGACAAGAAACCAAAGACTTACAGACATAAGATTACACCAATTAACACGATCCCTCACGTGTAGCTCAACAAGAGCCCACATGTGAACAACCTCATGTTAAGCATCCTACATCAAATCAATTGAAAACAAGGTGGAGAGACTCAACTTGAATATAAGACTACAGAAGACCAAATCTTAATCGATGTGGGATAACATGACATACCACAGAATTCATATTCAATCACATTGTTCACATAGGCTCAATGAAAGGTGCATACATCTGCTGCTAAAAGTCAGGTTTGAATCTCCTTCTCTCTACTCAAAGATTACTTCCAATGCCAATTAAAACAAATACCTGAGCAGGAATCCATTTTACATGGCCAATAGCATCCATAGCAGCCTGACGAAAGCCTTCCACTGATGCAAACCATTGTTCAGTTGCCCTAAATATAGTAGGCTTCTTTGTACGCCAATCATATGGATACTTATGTTCTGCATAACAGAATAGGGATTGTGATTACTGGCATGGCTACCCTTTTTTGTTTAATAACACCTCAGAAAAAGAATAGCAGCCAACAACAACTAGACCTTTATAAAATTATCACAAATAATAATAATAACAACAATAATAGAAGTAGAAAGATAGGCTTTAAATGAAAAACCTACCATATGATTCTTCCATTATAATGGACAATTTTTCATCCAAGTATTTGACAACTGCAGCATTACCATCTCCAAGAACATCAAGCCCATTAAACTGCCCAGCTTCCTCGGTGAACTTTCCATCATCATCTACAGGAGAATATATAGGTAGTCCATATTTCAGACCAGTCACATAATCCTCCTGACCATGACCAGGGGCTGTATGAACCAATCCAGTTCCTGATTCTGTAGTAATGTAATCTCCTCCGATGACAACAGGACATTCCATGTTGTTAATTGGATGAACATACCTGAAACCATTAGTAAAATCTATGATCAGCAAATTGACAATTTCTTTAATTCCCCAAACATGCACTGTTAAATGATGCACTGAATTATTTAGTTCAAAAGTAACTACATGTTTCAGTTTTAACTCAACCTGCAGTTTTCAAGATCAGAACCCAATAGTGTTTTCTTGACAATGAGCTTAATTCCCCATTTTGCTTCTAATGTTGGGACAAGATCAGATGCCACTATAAAGAAAGGCATCTTTGGTTCCGTCAGAATATTTCCAAGTCTTTTCTTTTTATTTCCAGCAGATGGGTGGGCATCTTCTGACAATGATTTTGCTTCAACAACAGCATATTGAAGCTTGGCATTCACTGCAACAGCTGACAGGAAGTAGAAGAGAGATGTCAATTCTTTCTCCAGACTAATGAACAAAATACTTCTTATCGACCAAGACGGTACAAATTGAACAGGTAAGCTTAGTGCCTCAAACATTCAAACAACCGAAGTAGCAAAAGTTTATAGACTAGCTGCTTATGCATCTTCAAATTCAATGGTAGTTTTCCTACAGTACCATTGGCTTAACATAGACATTTATTTGACAATAGTTTGATTAAATAAAATTAGTAACACGGTGACCTTTCACAAGTAAAACGTAAAGCAATAACCATAAAATTGAAAAATAAAAGAGAAGTATACCTTCATTAAGATCGCCTGTATCTTACCCTTATCATATCTGTGACTCATAATTTGAAATTTAGATATACCTATAATGATTTTGTAGGCTGAAAGTGCATATATAGAAACTACTTCTGTGATCACTAGTCACTAGAATTCAATATATAACTTAAATACCTATACAAGAAAGTACCATGGTATGCATCCACCCGGTCACAATTAATATATAATTTTTAAATCCAATTAACATATTTTCTTATGTGTCTATTTATACATATTTCTTTTTTACACCAATTATTTTTAAAGAAATCTGGTCTTTTAATGTGGATAATCAAACACATGAAGATTAAAAATAACATGAAATTTCTAGTAACATCAGATATTGATAGAGATAAAGTCATATCAAGGCTGAACAACAATAATGTAACACTAAACCCACATACCTGGTGACACAAGACCTATATAGACCTGTCAATTTGGCGAGTAGGGTTGGTTTCAAGTTGGACCAATCTGGATCAGGTCAAGTCAGGTTTTGAAAATTTCAGGTTCAAGTCAGTTTTGGATTGGTTTAGTACCGTCAGTGGGATTTTCAGGTCAGGTGATTTCGGGTTTAACATTCAAGTTTGACACTTGAATTTAGGTTATTTTCCGGTTCAAGTTGTTGATTTTTTCTGGTCAAATTGAGTTCGGTTGAGTTCAGATTCAATGTTATGACCATGTGTTTGAGATTGATAGTTCAGCTCATCAAAGGGAGATTGAAACCTTTCATCTCATCAAAGGTGACTAAAACCTTAAGGTTTTGTCCTTGATAAATTTCTTTTGACCACCATAAATAAAAGGAATAAAATAATCTATTTACACAGCTATTTACAGGTAATGTTAGTTTGATTGAAAATTTAAAAAGGTTAATGGGCCATTCGCTATACAAAACATAGCATTAAGAACCAAAAGTAGATAGGTTATAAGCTTATTTTCCTAATAGGATATTTGTACCAAAATCTCTCTTTAAACCTTTTCAATGCTGACAAAAGACTACCAAAAGGCCAAAAATAAGATGCCTGCTCAAGTTTTAAAAAGGATCCAAAAGTGCCATAATTGTCATACAGACCACCATTCCAACTTAAAGAAAGGATGCAACACTTCTGTAAGATGCATGTCTAACAAGCTGAAAAGGACAAGTATGACAGTGATATGGGCAAATGCAGGGCAAAGTCAAAGAAGACATACCAGCATTGGCTGGAACAGTCCACGGAGTTGTAGTCCATATTGCTAGGCATATATCTGGAAAGAATTCTTCCAATAAGCTATCTTTACTTGAAGGTGTACTGACCATTCTAAAAAGAGCATATATGCTTCTTGAAACATGACCCTCTGGATACTGCATTAGCACACAAATGAGAAAATTAGAAACATAGCAATCCTAAAAGAAATGCATGAGGAAACAAGAATAAAGGTCAGTACTGAAAGAAGAGTCATAAATCATTACAACAATAGTTTTAAAAATAGTAATAAGAAAAAAAAAAAAAAAGGGGATAACTCTTTTACATAAATATGATATTCAACCCTCCAACTTTTGTTCCATCCAAATAAGCATATATAACTCTTTTCACATACTATTAGTCTTTAGCTATTATGATGAGTGTGATGCAGCATAACAGGACAGTACTCTTTTTTGTTTCCTTTTGGATAAGCAACATTAACCCTTATTACTTATGCAGAGTTATGCTTGGCTGGCACCCAGATGGTAATTATAAACAGAAACAATTAAAGCTGAGAATTAAATATACTTTCTTTCATATTTAATTTTTTTTGGGTCCTTTTCTCTATTTTTTAATGTGCCAGAAAAAAATCCAACAACATGCCAACTATACTTGCTGTTCCTAGATCTCCATAGTGAAACAGCAAGGGAAACCACAATGTAGCAGACATGATTAAATACAGTGACTAGTCTCTAACTACAATGGATCTCTTTGGATACAATCCAGCATAAAACATAAAAGTAATACCAAATTATGTGATTCAGAATGACATGCTTATACTGCCACAGTTTCCTTATTTCTCTTTTCTAGTTTTCTCTTCTTTCTTTTTTGTAGGTTTTTTTTTTTTATGTTTCTTTGTGTTGGTTTTTTTTTTTTTTGGGGGGGGGGGGGGGGGGTGGGGGGCCACACTAGGAAAATAGATTTTTTACCTCCAATTCAGCCTCTGCAAGTGCTGTACGTGACGATGGACTCCAATGAACTGGTTTCCTACCCCTATATATATGACCTTTAAGTGCCATCTCGCCAAACACTTCAATCTGGCAGATGTAGATACAAGAAAAAACTAATACTTAGTTAATAATACACCACTTTCATTAGAGATTTTATAAGGGTACCCAAAAGGCATCTTTTCAGGGCATGTGGCTAGAATCAGAACTTGAGTTACCCATTTTCTCATGCTAGATCAGTAAAAGAAAGAGTGGGATATAATTTAAAGGTCTAAAAGAAGAGAAACAACAGTTAACTCTAATGTTGGAAAGAAATCATAGGAAGGTAATATTTTAGAATTATTTTTCTTTATAATTCATAGCAACTCTCCTTGGTCTCAATGACCCAGTTTTCTTCCTTCTTCCCCTTCTTTTTAGCAAAATATGCAAAGAAAAAGGAAATTTCCATCCTCTTACCAAGTTTTGACTTAATTTGTAAATCTTATTGCAGCACACAAATTTTGCATGTTTATGATTTATGCTCTGATTAGGCACTGGTAAGTAAAACGACGAAAGACTGTACCAGATACCTGGCCAGCTTCATATTTTGGATCTAATGTTAGATAGGGATTATTCCAGTCTGCCCAAACTCCAAAGCGCTGCAAAAATTTAAATTTCAAACTACTCAATTGCAAATTTTAGTCATCTATTACCAACATTAATAAAGGGAAAAATATATATATATATATCATCAATGTCACTATTAACCATGAAAAACTTTAAAATGTAAGTTCATTAAAAAATCAGTGATTCATTGATAATATGAATCATCTAAAACAAGCCAAACTGGTTAACACCTGAAATGATGACATTTGAGTTTTGACAGTTGCTTTGGCAAATTTGGCAGCCTTCGCTCTCAATTTCAGTGGTGTTAGATCCTTTCTGGCATCTTGATCCAATGATTGAAGAACTGTTACAATTAGAAGTAATATAGTCAACTTAGAATTTCAACTGGGAAGATTTTGAGCTTCCTCATAAGTCAGGTATGAATGACCCTGCTATGAAGTTGTCATGAATGAGACATATTCCATTATTGGACCTAGACCAAAAACACGACTGGCAAAAGGCCATTATGGCCAATTTATCTATTATTGAAAAATAACATTTAATATTTACTATAAAAGATATACACACACACACACATATATATATAGAGAGAGAGAGAGAAAGAAAGCATGCAAAGTAGACCCACACCAGAAACACCCGCCCCAACCCAATTTGACCCAGAAAAATAAACCAAAACCCACCTAACTTGACCCCAAAATTTAACGAAGTATAATTTTTAACATTTAAAAAAAATTAATGTTATAAAAAAATTAAATATAAGATATTATATTAAGAACATATAACTTTGATTATTATCTTCCACAATAATAATTCAAATTTTGAAAAGAAAATTTATCACTATAACAATTTTTTAACTTAACAAAATAACATATATCATAAAAAAGTAGTCCATAAAGATTACAGTTTAGTGAAAAAAAATAAAATAGCATCTATTATCTATTAAAAAGATTAACTATATTTTAAAGCAAACAATGTTCATGGTTCTTTCCATGTCTTTTAGATGGTTTTTTTTATTTTTGTACCTCTTAAATAAAATTCTCCTTTATAAATTAAAAACTAATAATTAACACCATTCAAACTTTTGGAGTCATGTTTGATTGTGTAAGCCGAAACATACAAGTCTTAACAAAAATAATAATCAAGCCATGAAAATTGAAAACTAAATTAAATATCAATCCCTAAAAAATCATTAATACTTTTTTACCAGGAGCATATTGTTAATCTTTTCTATGACATAAACATGCATAAAGGAGTATAATAGCAATTTGCATTTAATGCACTTGTTATGATCTTAATTTTACATAATTCATTGACAGTTATGTTTAAGAAAAGAAAATTTATCTTTATGATACTAAAAATTAAAAATAGATATTGAAAGTATGTGGCATGTCCACATGCCCCTAGTTCACTTAAATAACTTAATTACTATTGATAAATTTGAACTTGATTTGAAAAATTTGTCCAAAACCAATCTGCGCTGATATTAAAAGTCAACAAAATGAACACAATTGACCCGTGACCCAAGAATTGAACCCGAAATGACTTCAACCTAAAACAACTTGAATAAAAAAATGAACTAAACCTATATTCACTTTAAATAGAATTTACCATGGCCTGAAACAACTCAACCCGAACTCAACTAAACTTGCCTAAGTGAAAACTCTAGATATATAGATTCATTATCAATAACAATTCCAAATTTTATGCATCTCAAATTTCTAGGTGCACCTTTTTCAGTAGCATTTGAATAAGGATCACTTTAACATCTTAATAAACAGAAGCAGCAACCTTAGTGATACTTGCCTTTCAACTCAATTGGCAGGCCATGACAATCCCAACCCGGCACAAAATGAACTTTATAATTTTGAAGAAGCTGTCCAAATAAATAACAAAGTAAAAGCGGATAATGACTATTTGATTTGAATTTATAAGAAAGAAAAAAAAATAAGGTACTTGAAAAGAAAATAAAATAGGGAAAGATCAAAATAAATTATAGCAAATATCGATGATACGATGCCATCACTGCAGCAAAAAATGTGTTTATGATCTGATAGTCAATAGTTTGGGCCAATACTAAACAAAACTATCTTGGTTAGGCAGATGTTACGGATACAGAAACTTGAAGACTTTATTAACAGAATTTGAAACAAATTTAAAGTACCATGCTCCATAAATAAAGCCATAATTAAATCACTAGATCTAGACAATAGACAATTTAAACTGCCTCAGAAAAGTAGATCAGGTAGAGAGTTGAAGCAAGAGTGTTCTATAACAATAAATAAGTTCTCATTCAGAGATATTACTACAGCAACTTATCAATTTTAATTGAGTTTGAGTTTCAAGTTCCTTATCTTTTCCATTATTTTTTCTGGAATGAGCATAATTGAGTTTGAGTTTCAGGCACAAATTGGCATAATGTTTGTGACTAAAAAGCAAGCGGAATCACAACACAGATCTCTACCTGCTTTTGTGATTGCAAACAACACATGACAGATTCTTAGTCAAAACTTTGTCTTGTTTGACATTGTATTTTCAATCAAATTCGGCAATCACAATAAAAAGCATTTAGATCACAATGGCTAACAGACTCAAATTCCTTGTTTTTATTGCTCTTCCGATATTGTGCACCCCACAACAGAGAAAAAGCACCCATAAATCTAAATTCAAGGGCAACAAACTAGATTTCCAAGGTAAAGAAGCCAGAATACCCACCTTATAACGGTTAATTATATCCTTTAATATCTTATTTAATGCATGACCCATGTGTAGATCACCATTGGCATATGGAGGGCCGTCATGAAGGACAAAATTTCCCTGAAAAAGTAACTAAATCTAAGACAACAAGTCCATATATATAAAACAGAGGAATAAGTGAATGGTAAACCTACCCCATCATTTTTATCAACAACTCTCTTGAACACTTGATGGTCATCCCACAGTTTTTGAATCTCAGGTTCCCTCACCAAAGCATTAGCCCTCATGCCGAATGTTGTCTTTGGCAAATCAACAGTATGCTTGTACCTTCCTTCTTCTTCCTTTTGACCTGGATGATTGCAGAAAAAGTGTATGATCACGAATGCACATTTGTGTATGTGCCATTGTCGTGGGGGTTGGGATGGGGGAGAGAAAAGGAGAGAGATCAGTGAACAAAAAGATAAGTTAACAGCCACAGTCTGATTAACTCATTAACGTCTCCCATTAAAGAAAATATATGATGAACCTGACCTTGAGATGCTTTCTTTGCAGCCATAACAGGTCCTCGAGATCTTCTCTTTGAAGAAGAATAAAACTCCTCTCCGGAACAACTTGAATAGCGTGCAATATTTAAGAAAGAGAAAACTCTAACTGAAGAACTTCCTCTGAAATAAAGTAAGTTAACAGAAGTGGTTTTCCTAAGAGATGAACCAGCTCTTTGCGACAATACCTGTACATATATAGCATGCTACTATTAGTACAAAAACTGCACTTATTTATTAACATATTCTGATGAATTTCTGAGGCTGAGGGCCTTTCCACTATAACATTATAGTAACTTGCTTTGAACAATCAATATGAACAATTTCAAGCAAAAAGCAACGTCATAGTTCAGAGCAACTTTAATCGCTTTCAGTAACTCTTCATCTAAAAGGAAAAAAGCATGACACAAACACCGTGCATCTTACAAGGTAAACAAGTAAAGACCAAAGTCCACGACAATAACAAGTAAACTGATTTTTCGTTTTTGGGATTAGAATTCACATGCAAACAACACTTTTCGGTACCAAAGATTAATGAAGCAACATCGAAGTCAACAAAAGAGTGAGGCTGCATATGTATCGCAATTGTCAATAAAAAATATAAAAACCCAATGGCCAAAAAGAAAACCCTTTGCAGTCTCTATGGTATTTTATCGAACACTTTGTGTGCCACGAAGAAGGGATGAAGAAGACGCTTACTTTATAATGAGAAGGTTTCCGCATCAACATTTTGGCTTCCCTGGGAGTGAAAACAGACGAATTTGCCGCAACTGATTTGAAGAAAGACATTATTGCTTTCAATTCTCTGAAAAAAATTGCTTTGTTTTTCAGCTATGGAAACACTCCATCTATTGCCAGGATTGAAGGGTGGAGTGAGAGGGAAAAATAAGTGGATAATTACGAACCACCTTTTTTATGGTGTACTCATTTTAGCTTTAGGACATGGAGATTTATTAGACCCGAGCCGAAATAAAATTTCAATAATAAAATGGTAAAAAGTGCATTTCCAATCTCCCTCAATTTCGATGTTAATAAATTGATTCTTCTAAAAAAATTTAGTAATTTAATTCTTATCTATTTCGGAAGTTAACAATTATAGATAATTAATCATAATTTTAATTTTTTTTATTAATTTTACATAATTTTAATTGGTATATAATAATAAATTTAATTTTGTTGATTTTATATATTCTATGTAAATGTGTAAATGTTGTAAGTTAAATTTATTAAAGTAAAACTAATTTGAGAAAATATTGTTGGTTAAATTTGTTAACTCAATAATAAATTGATAGAATATGTAAATTTTTATGGTTAAATTTATTATTATAGTAATAAAAAAATGTATAATTGACCAAAAAACATTAACATTGTGATCAATTCTCTTTAGCTCACTTCCAAAATTAAAAGAAATTAAAAAAATCTTTTTACCTATCAAATTTAATATTTTTATTAAATTTTCATTGCTAACTATAAATATGAATATATAATTTTAATTTATATATAACAAGTATTAATGAATTACAATAATTATTTTATTGAAATCTCGTAAATTAATGAATTTAAACATTATTAAAAATGCATTTTTTTTTTTACTTTATAACATCGTGTTTGACCATAGTACTAAAGGTGAGTTTAGATGAGTAGTGTATTTAGTAAAAAAACAACGATGACAATGATATTAAATATTGTAATGATACTGTAATGTGAGACAAAAAAAAACACACCATACCATCCAAACCTACACTAAGTGATTTGAAAATCACTATTTTTCACTACACTTTTCAAAAAAAAAATTGATAAACTAACCCTAAGTGAATTGACAAATTTTTCGAATTTGACTTTAACCTTGTTTATGAGCCATTTATGAATAATAAACAAAGAGAGGTATACTTACAATGATGTAAAGCTCAAGTAGTTTCTTTCAAATTTTTAATATGCTTCAATCCGTTTTGACCAATAACAATGGGTACAAGATTTTGATCTTCTAAATTTTTAAAAATTTTGATAACCCTAAAATAGTACACCATTCCAACTACATACCAATATCAGAACAAAAACGGTACGTCTAACACTATAGTACTAACTACTACCTACCTTGCCTTTACACCTCAACAAATGTTACATTTTCATGTATAGAAATAAAAGCCTAATAAACCCATCTTCATCATCCTTCATATTCCAACCACGTTCTTTTTCTACAACAACAAAATGTTAATTCAATCATACAACTGGGATTCCTTCTACCTGCCGCTGAATGCAATGGTTCGGGCCGCTGAAACAGCTACCAGGTTTTTCAAATGAATAAAAACATCAAATGACTACAATCATTATAGTAAGAACTACCTATTCATGAATTGCTGGATGTTAATGAGGCGGCGTGTTGGAGTTGTTCAATGCTTCGTTTATCCTACTAAATGCTAACTTTACAGCAATGCAAGCTATTTCATGACTTTTGGACTTCTCCGTCACCAGTTTCCAGTCATCTACGACTGGCTTCAGACTGTTCAGTGAAGACAATTTCCGAGTCTTCTTAGATGATAATCCAGTTTTCTTCACCTTAGCTGATTTACGCGACGGGAAACGTGATTCCATTTTCATATGCTTTGTAGAGATTGGTCCACCGGGACTTTGCTTCACTAAATGACCAACTTCGGTGCACTCGATAGCGACTTCATGAGTCAAATCACTGTAGTAACAATCACCGTTTGAAACCTCAACCGTTAGAGGGTGACCAATTAAGGCTTTCCCATATACTTTACTCACAAGGGAAACTAATCGAACATGCTGTGGCAGGTAGTTAGCTTTCACCTCGATCCTAACATCATACAATGAGGAATCAGTAGAATCAGTTATTCCATGAAATTCTGTCATCAGATATCTGGAGTTAACAGTATAGTGACAATGATGGTACAGAAGTGACCTTCGAGGAGTCGTAGAACAATCAGGTAGTATTTCTGCCTCCACAATCGGGCCCCTCACTCGAGGCTCCTGAGACATAGACTTACAGTCCCGGAACCCATCAAGCTGCTCTTCAACTTTCTGATCAGAACCCCGAGAAAATCCATACGTGTGTTTTGATTCAACGTCCATGTCCACATATTTTCTCAAGCCATGCTTATGAATTTTACTTATTTGTCTCGCTTTTCTCTTTCCTTTTAACTGCCACTCCGCAGCACCTTCCTCCATTCTTTGGCTAGTACTATTTGTATCGATAGCAACTAATCTCGTAAAACCAGATTCATTATGTCCTTCAATTTCAGCTCGCCTTCCCAAATCACCAACTTCAGGTATTGCAGATGGACATGATACAAGTATCGGAGAAAAATCTGCCGTGAGAGAAGAACGTCAAACAATACAACTGTAATTTTATAAATGTTTATGCACGAAAAGAGATGCAATGATAATACGAATGCTATATTTGTTATAAACGGTCAGTCTAGAATACCTGCAGATGGTTTATCTTCGACAAATGGGACATCAAATAGCCGATCTAGAATACCTGGTATGCCGAAAATTTCATCATCTTTTGTCGTATTACTAATTTGAGATACATCAGCAACATGTTCAAAAGCATTTGAGACACAATTCTTACATGAAATTCCAGCATTATTCGAGTTGTTATTAGTATTGTTGTTGTTGTTAATTACTGCATAAACACTTTCCCCTGATTCATTAGAATCCATTCCCGGAAACTTGTTGTCAGAGAGTCCCATCAGGGTCAAACCACTTGGGCTTGGAACTTCACCAAAAACAACAGGAACTGACACCATAGCTGTACTTGCCAAAACCTTGGTTAATGGTCGCCAGTTATATTTCCTTTTCGAGAATTCTTGAACACTTGCCAGTTGTGATCTCTTTCTTTTTATCAATGATGAATGGTCTCCGTTTGAGAGGCAATGGCTGTTGTTTGAACCATATAATGAAGCATTATCTTGTTGAACTAGCTCAAGCAAGCCTGGAGCCTCGGCTTTTCTTTTTGATTCAACACCCATGCCTAGATCCTCAAGTCCTCTCATTCGCTTGATTCGTTCTATTCCATCATCCTCAGAATCATTTGGCATGTTTGTTCTCTTTACCAACATAGAGTGCATCTTAGTACCGTTAATCTGATTTGGCTCTTCAAAGCATATGAAAGGGTTTGATAATTCCAGAGCTGAATCTGAGTCATCCTCGGATTCACTATTTCATCAGTCAAATCCTCATTTTCTTTCCCAGAATAAGAAACAGTAAGTGATTCTCGGGCCGAACTACAATGATCCTCGACTAAATGTTCACTCTTGATCTCAAGAGCATGGAGAATAGCATATTTCACTGATTTCTTACTAGAATTTGTTGCCGCAGCTGTTGCTTTCTCAATACATTCATCATAGTCTCCACTGTGAAAAGCCTTCACCTCTTAGACTTTTCAATACCACAGCAGTCCCTAAAATCGAAAAAGCCAGGAAAATAGTCAACAAATTTGAGAAATAACAACACACAGCAGTCGACTGAATTCTTTCCATTCAAGGGTGATCATTTGACCAAATTCATATATTTTGAACCTCAAAAACAAATCATTCTAAAGGGAAGGGGGTTTCGATCATTGTAGAAAATAAAAGAAGAAAATGCATCACAACATGTGCTTGACTTGTAAACAATTCTGCATTTAACGAGGTTTAAACTTTACATAACATAGATAGAAGCTATAATGGCAAAACCATGAATCTAAATCGATATATGTAAATATAATTTTGTTATTTTCGATTGGATCAAGAGATAGTACTTAAGTTATACAAGGTGAAAACTGCGACAAAGGGATGGTCCTCCTATGTAGCCCCAATTCTACATTTTCCTTCAAGTACATGTGTCCGGTGCATATTTAGTTAATACATAGGAATACTCAAAATAATTGAACATAACTGTATCTGACACTTATACCCAAGTCCTGGTAACATAGGCAGCCTCTACTGACAAATACTCACCTAATGAACTGATTTAGAAATTTATCTTTTGAACTTAATTAACCAATGCCTATACACTATAACAGTGTAAACCATAAGGCACCACAACAAACAAGCAGGCCTTTCAATGTGATGCAAAATGCTGTACTTTCCACCATATATTGCCACAAAAAGTAAAACAATATACATGAAAATGAAAGTGCATATAGGTTGAAAGTGCAAGTTTGCAATCTTCTCCATAGAAACAAACATATATATATATGAGCTTATATTTGATGCACTGACAGGGTATAGATTTACTATATTACTCAGACCTGAATGTAAGTGTTAGATACTGATATGTATTCAACACTGGTATGCTCAAGTTCCCCGTATATATGGAGCTTCCTTAAAGGGTCATATCTACCATGTTGAATGCAGATACTTATAAGAAAAATAAAAAGCCAAAGCAACATAATAAATTTATACACCGTCATGAAACAAATAATGCCACTTGACTGCACACACACACACTCTTCACTACAAGTTCATCACTCGCTCACGTGCACACACATATACATATATACGCATAAAGCCAATAGAGTAAGAGAAAACTAAATAGATCCAAGTGTTTTCACGTTTTTCAGGATCTTATTTATTAAACAATATAAAAAACAAAAGTTCCAAAAATGCTATATTACTGTAACTTGAGTTTGAGAGTTGGATATGAAACTTGTCCAACATAGGTATGGTTAATTTTTTTTTAAGTTTTTCCTGTACTCGGAGAATCTTAAAGGTCATACCCTTGCATTCATGCGTCGCTCACAAGTAGTTCAAGAAAAATAAAGAATTCGAGTAACACAGCAAAAATGACAAAGAAAAAAACAACCAACACTAGTAACAATCAAACTTGAATAAGAGAAAAGTACAACAATGAATCATCAACATAAATGAAAGCTACTAAAATTACTAAGGAAAAAAAATGCTAAACAGTGACTAAGAGATTTCAAGCAATGGGACTCACATGCTTGTTAATGCCCTTTATGTATGTTGGATTCATTGGAGCACCCCACAGGGAACCATTTCCACTAAATTGTTCTAAAAACTAAATGCCAAAGAAAAATAATCTGATTTTTAAGAGCTGGTTCTTAAACTCCGTTTTGAAGCAAACCCACACTCCAAAACCACCAAAAATGTTGATTGCTTGAACAAGTGCATATGCCCTTTAAAACCTGGAAAGGAAATTTTAAAAAATAACAAAAAAATAAATGCACGCCATTAAAACCCATAAACCAAGGAAACATAAGAGGCTTAAAAGAGAAATAGAAACCTAAACTCCAAGGGGTTTTGTGTAGGAAAAAGGTCCTAACTGGCGAAGAAAAAACCTGTGTTCAATCATCAAAGAAAAAAAATCTGAGCTTTGCATTTCTATTTTCAATTAAACTATTCTTTTTTGGTACAGATAATGATAAATAACAGAGACAGAGGGAAGAAATGATTTTCGGAAAACTAAAATATTAAGTCACTAAACAATGGTTAAATTTTTATTTTAGTCATTTAACTAAAAAAAGTTGCAATTTAGTACTAAAGTTTTCCAAATTGTTTTTTGTCCCTATACCTTTTTAGTTGGTACAATAATAATTCTAGTCCTGATTTTTATACTTTCTATCAATTTGACCTTGGTTATATATAAAATGATAAAAATAATTTTATTTAAATTTTGAAGATTCTAAAAATTAAATAAACATATACAAAATTATCAAAAATAGATGTCTCGTTACAACTCACTGGACTTATTTAGTTGGTCTGATGTTTCGTTTTCTAGTTTTTTTAATTTCTCATTGTTTTGTTATTTTTTTGCTAATTTAATTTCGTTAAGAATATTTCTCTATTTTAATTTCTAATAAATTTAACCGGCATATTATTCAAAAAATTATCAAAAATAGATAAAGTGAGAGAATATGAGGGAAAATTATTTTTAGACCCTCCAATTTTTTTTTAGAATTATGTGTATAGAAATATCCAATACTTATTCTTTAGAAAGAACATAAATAAAAATAAAAATATTAAGTCAAATTATTGGTTCTTTATTTTTTTACCTCTTATATTTCTTGACTTAGCTTCCATTATAATAAAAGGAAAATTTCATAATATAATTTGTTTGGTGTCACGACACTCATGGCAGTTGGCTTCAAAAAAGGTTCAAAGGTCACCTAGTGTTACGACACAACCTTGCTGGTGTCACCACCTAGATGACAGACCATTAGGTTCCTTTCACTTTAACATTTGGCTTGGAGTTGCAACTTTAACTGCTTAGAGTCGTGACTTTGAAGCTTTGTAACCTCTCCAACCCGACTTAGACATTATAGCTAGATCATGAAAACTACATTAACCACTACAATGACTAAGTAAACCTTCAGACCATAAAAACCCTAATTCCACTCACTTCGAAAAACCGCGGTTGCATTAGAATTAGTTTGAAAAATATTCAGTTATTGAGCCATCTATTCTTTAAGTCCCATTTTTATTATTGATAGTGATGTTTTTAGAAAACCACTGTTTGTCGCTTTGTTTTACAAAATTTCGTTATCTTTCAAGGCAACGGAAAAACACTATTTATGTCAGATTTTAATTAGGTCGAGTAACATGCATTTTCTAGTTAACATATATAGTCAATGTGTTTGAATAATGCATGCATAAAATCCAAATCTAAAAACCACAAGCCACAATCCAAAATAACACTTTACAGAACCCAACCAGTAGCTCCAGTGGTAAAGAGGATGTTATTCATCCTAGGAGATTCAGGTTTAAGCACCTGTGTGTGCAAGGTGTGTGTGCGTTGTCAAAGAATTAAGAAAGTATGAACAAATACTACCATATAATCACACCAGCATATTAAAAAAATAATAACACTTTACAATCCAAAAACCAAATAAATACTTACCAAAAATTATTAATAGTAAAAAAATAGTTTGAAGTCCATAAAAGTCCACATGTTGGGTTTGATCGTAGTCTCGATCATTACTTGATAAGTTAATGTTAGACAAAAGGCAGTATATAAAAAATATAAATATAATTTAAATTTAATAATAAATTTAAAAACAAATAACAAGTATACTTTACGTAGTATTTGTAGATGGATTGTAAATAAAGATCCGTTGAGGCCAGTATGAATAGTCTCCTTAAGACAGATTCACCCTCTTCTAGGTGCTAAAGAACTTTGGACGTCTATCTCTCAAGATACAAAAACGAACACCCACCAAAAGCAGTACAACTTTCAGTGAATAGGCGAATTCTAACCAAGCCTCCTCTATCACCAAGCAAAAGCAACATTTTGAGAGAAAACTAAGAACATGAATTTGAAAGAGAGAAAAAGTGATTGTTTTTCACTTGATATGTTAAAATGAAAAAAAGAAAGGGATATTTATAGTGAAATTTCATAATTTCATGAAATAGTTACATGAAATTTAAAACAAACATAATATGTGATTGAATAAATCCTCTTCTATCTGTTGCGGGTCGAGTACTCCTTCTCCTTCCCCTTCTTCAAACTCTGATTCGTATTTTTCATAGAGATTTCTCTGATCAACGATAGAACAGGATCCATTTTGCATCATTTATAAGGGATTCCCCGGCTCGGACCGAAGAAGCAATATCACTCGATCATTATCAAACTAACCGCAATCTTTTTCTGTCTGTGAGTATCCCACGAGAGCGCCTTCTACTTTTCTAATAGGTAATGAACTAGATCAGAATCATTCTCAACGAACCCATAAGAAGTGATCCCATTTTTTTCATCGGGTTCGGGTAGAGACCAAAGGTCTTGAGCGAGAGTTACAAAACTTATGAGGAGAGTTAAAAACATAATATTTTGTAGGTTACTAACATGGTGAGTTAAAAAAATTAAAACAAATAAAGCTGTGTAGTTGCCTTTGGAACACCAAAGGATAGTTCTGTTGAAAAGGAAAAATATTTAAATGGACTAAAAATTTCAATAAGCCTAATAAGCTCGACTAGTCTAGACATTTCACATTACCCACATTATACAAGTGCCCATTTTGATTTTATCAGCACCTCCCCTGAGGGAGAACTTTGGTTTAGTCATTTACTAACCAATCTGTTGCTTTTAGCTTATAAACCCTTCCTATATACCACACTTTTAACAATGTGGGATATGAGATTTTAAGCACCATTTTTCCTCAATAATCATTTTCATGTAGCTTACTTTGAGCTTCAATTTCTTATTCATTACTCAACCATTTTGAGCATATTATATATTATTTTAAAGATCTCATTGACTAGAATATAATAATAAACGTTATTATTTAAAAACTTCAATTTTACCCATAAAAAATATGCCTCAAAATTCCCTAGTAAAAATTATTTTCCAACAGTTAAGACTAGAGGGTGAGCTTAAAATAGCTCAGTGTGAATCAATATCAATATAATCAACTAACCATTTCATTACGATATGGTACAAGGCAAATTTCAATGAACGTATGAATATGTCATGAGCATGCTGAAATGCAAAAAGGTTCCTTACCATCCATTCGCTACACATCATGAGTTCCCCAGAACTTATCTACCAAACACCAAACAATGACCTAATGTCTCTAGACATAAGGAACAAAATACTCAAAAGTTGTTCTTGAGGTCCAATATCTCAAGACATTCTGCCATGTTCTATAAAATGTGTAACACCCCTTACCCGATCCAATAGCCGGACCCAAGCCAAAAGATGTTACAACTATTTAGAATGCCCTAAGAATTAAATTTTAAAACCTAAACTCATTTTAGTTCCATTATTGAATTATAAATTATACCTACTTAAGTAAGATCGACCCTTTTTAAAAAAAGAAGAAGGAAAAAAACATTTGAAATCAAATAATCTTTTATTTATTAATTTTACTGAAGTCAAGACACTTCTACTGATACATTATAACTAACTACCGGAACTACAAGTCCCAGAGAGCAAAGTAATTTAAGTCTGGAACTTCTATCGATACTTGAAAACAGACTACCAAACCCATAATATAACTATCGGTACTAATGAGACTTCTACCGACACCAAACAAGTCAGTAACTAAGTACATTCTTCCCCCGAACATCTACCAATACTTTGATAGGTTCTACCGAAACCTGAATTAACTATCAGAGTTCTACAGGTACAAGAGTGAGATTACCGAAACAAGTCACTAATCTTATGACATACACATAACAACCTGAATTAACATCATTAGAATATTATACATCAATTTGCCAAAATAATATTAGGGATGTCCACAATATTACAACCAATAAATATAGGGCATCCTCAAAACACAACTCATCCTAGGTACATGCCAATTCAAAATAAAACAAAATTCACTAACGCAGGAGTGCGGGATTGTCTTTGGATGCTGAGTTGCGAATCTACAAAAGTACCTATCCTGTGCATGATAAACAATTGCACGCATGAGATTTACTCAGTGGTATTTCCATAACTAAACATTAAACAATATATATGTATTTTATATAGGTTTTAATCTAATATTAATTCATATTAAGTTAAATACCATATTTGTCACTTTACATATGAACCATTATATTATCCGCATATTACATATATATATATCATTAATCATATTCATCTCTTAATTCTCATTCCACCATGCATTTTATTTTAATACATATACAAATATCATTTCTTTGAGCATCAATGCACAATTCATTTTATAATCTCAATTCCTATCCAATTATACATACTATCATCATGCATATCTATATACCATTCCTTAATTTTCTCAATACATTTTCCATGTCCATTATGCATAATATCATCATGCATAACTGATTCCTATTTTCTTTTGATTTCCAATACAACATTCATAGTGTTCTCATTTTATGTGATCATAATTATTATTATTTATAGTTCCCTATAAACACAACTCGGACTCTGACAGATACACAGATCCAACCAACACACCAGTTTGACACCCAGTGCCCCATCGGATAAATCCGAAGTAATAAATCGCGCCCAGTGCTATAATATGACACCTAGTGTCTCATCGGTTAAACCGAAGTAACTTGGCACGCAGTGCCTCAATGACTCATGGTCGAAGTAATCCCTGAACTCTTCCTATCCTATGGCATGCCATCTATATCCGACTCAGTCCGAACAGTTAATAGGGTAAACATATCAAATTAATTACCAATCAATATTTCTTTATTTGATTTCTAATCTCATCATAAATACATTTAAAATTCAAGGTAATAATGATATTATTCACAAATGTATATTTTCATGTCACAAATCACTTCACATATTCACACTTAAATTAACAATCACAAAATCCGCATACCATTACTTAATTCCAAACCAAGTCAATGGGGTAGAGTAATCATACCTCAATTTTTCACCTTGAACATTTTACTAAAATGTGACAAATTATAATTTAGTTTAAGTTATAGAAATATCAACCGTAAGTTCCTAACTATTCGTCGACAACCTTGCCTTTGCCCTTCCTTTTTGAAGAGTCCGGGTCAACGTTAGCTACGAAAATAAACATATACATTCACTCATTAATTCACAATTAATTTAACTCTAATTAAAAACTAACTCTCTATTCCTTATTCTTCTACTAATTTCATAAATTTCTCAATTTAATCCACACCACTTGAATTAATGACTAATTTCATCCTTTAACCTGTTTTCTCCTCTAACCCATGTCATGCATGTCTCAATAACTCTAAAAACTCCATTCACTCAACAATGGTAGCTTTCAATACACTTGATCATTTTGAGAAATATGACATGGGTTTGATAGCTTAAGATACTATGATTCCAAAAACATAAAAATATTAAGAAAAGAACTTAATTTGACTTACCAATTTGAGACTTAAATCAAGACCAATTTCAAGCTTCTTATTTCTCTTTTTCTTCTTTCCTAGCTCAAAGAAGGAGAAGATATTTTTTTTCTCTTTCCTTCCCAACCCATACCTATATCATCATTATATCCTATTTTCTTCTCTTATTTTATTTCTTTTAATTAAACATAATTTAAATCAAAATTTTGGAGCCACAAATGGCCACCTAACGGTACTAAGGTTCTAAGGAGGAAATTTTCCCCTTCTGTCCTTCCAATTTCATTTCATTAGTAATCCTTTTATAAATTACACTTTTACCTCTTATGCGATTTAATCCTCATACTCAATTAAAAACTACACACTTAAATTTACTAACTCAAGGTCACTTATTCTACAATTCATTTTCGTAAATATTTTATTTAATATTTACGGGTCCGGTTTACGAGAGTTCGAAAACAAACTATTCCAATAACCCTAGATCCGGGTCGTTTCAAAATGTGTGTTTTTAAATTTCAAAATGATTCCAGTAATGCTCGAACATTCTCATTTTTGTAACTAGACTTTAGAGAGGGTCTAAAATGACTTTTTTTAGTAGAAATAAAATAACATTAAGCGAATACATACGTGTTGAAACCACCTCGAGAACGGGGCTTCGAAAAATGTTTTTTAAAAATTTGGAAAAAAGGGAAAAAAATGAGGGAGTCGCCACCAATCTTTTATTTGGGTGTGATTGGATCACCATAAAACGTTTGAAAACGTTTTAAAAAGTGGGTCTTCGAAATCCAGAGAAACAGTTTCGGGAGTTGGTTACGCATAAGGAAGGATTAGCACCCTCATACGCCCAAAATTGGTACCACATGATTACTTTCGGGTCTTGTTTTATGAAAATAGTGAAACTTGGGGTAAAGTTTAAAATACGATGTTTATTTTAGAAGGCTTTGTGTAATTTCAAAGTAAATCCTTTTAAGAAAATTCGTCCCCGTGTTTCGAACTTTTATGAGAACTAGAAGTCGTGTCCAACATATTAAGGCACTATATTCTCGGAGTTTCAAAATTGAAGGACGTTTCGAGCAATTTTGAAGAGAGTATTTTATCGCGTGAATTATACGAAAATCACACCCAGCACGTTAGGGCATGGTGTTTCGAGGTCTTCACACGAAAGGACATTATTTTTTTGTCTTAAAATCCTTTGTATATAGTTATATAAAATTGAAGGATGTTCTGAAAACTTTTGAAAAGGATATCTGATTTGCATGAATTACGAAAATCACACTCAGCACGTTTGAGCATGATTTCTTGAGGTTTTCACACGAAAGGACATTGCCTCGTTTTGTTTCAAAATCACTCGTGATATATAGATATATATTTTGAGAACTTGAAAATTTCTTATTGAATCTAAAATGCAACCCTCGGACACATAGTTTAAAAGATTCAAATATGGAATACCCGTTTACTTCGATTTTCATGAAGAATTAAAATCGTGACCAACACGTTAGGACACGATATTCTCGGAATCTCGGAGTTAACAGGTATAAAAATCCCAAAAGAGGATATTCGACGCGTGTGAGTTATACGAAAAAATCACACCCGACACGTTAGGGCATGATTTCCCGAAGTTTCCACACGAGAAGAACATTGCCTCGTCTTTAAAATTTCTTTGAAAGTGAACATGTAAGTTCAAGATATCAAATGGCAATTAATAAGAGAAATTAAATGCGAAGCAAGATAATAAGCAAATAAATAGTATGCAAAAATGTAAAATGCAGGTGCATAATAATTAAAATAAGTGCAAATATTGATGAGGAAGAAAAATGACGCAATCGAGATGGAAAATGGGACCTTTGGATACCCGGGGGCATAATGGTAATTTTTGGCTCTTGAGGGCAAAATTGTAATTTTGGGAAAATTCGGGGTTAAAAATAGAATTTTGGAAAGTTTAAGGGTAAAATGGTAATTTTTGGTAAAATCGAGGTTAAAAATGGAATTTTGGAAAGTTTAGGGGTAAAATGGTAATTTTGGGTAAAATTGGGGTTAAAAATTGAATTTTGGAAAGTTTAGAGGTAAAATTGTAATTTTTGAAAGTTTCGGGGTCAAAAATGGAATTTTGGAAAGTTTAGGGACTAGAGAGCAATAAAACCAAAGAATGGGTGACACGTGGCAGCCCCACAGGCATCCAGAAGTTAAAGGACTAATTTGTAAATCTTGAAAAATTCTTAGGCCAATTGTGTAATTAAATAGAAATTGATTTAGAGATTAAATTAAAACAAATTAAAAATAAGAGGGACCAATTGCATAAATAAGCCATAATAGTGACACGTGGCAGCCTCTGGTACGTTCAAAATATCAAAGGACTAAATTGAAAAGTGAATAAAATTACTAGGCCAAATTAAAAATAATTAAAAGTACAAAAAAGGATCAAATTGAAACAACCAAAAAATGCGCAAGGATCGATTACAGAAATAACCCATTTTCGAAAAACACGCGGATCCTTTGAGCCGGGTCGGGTCGGCTCAAACAGTCCATGGGTAGAGTGTTGAAACGACGCCATTTTAGGGCTTAAAAGCCTAGGCCAAAACGGCACCGTTTTGGTCCACCATAAAATTCCCCCAAAGCCCCTTTTTGTTCATTTTTCATTTCATTTTTAAAAAAAAACTCAAAAAACTCTCTCACCCTCTCTCTCAATCTCCATGGCTGGCCTCTCCTCCAGCCGGTGCGCCACCGGCGGTCCGACGCGCGTTGCCTGCCACGCTCTGTACCGGTCGTCGCTCACGAGTGTCGCGAGCCTGCCTTCATCGACACGAGCATCCTTCGTCGCTGCCACGCGCCACCGAGGTAAGGTTTCTCCTTTCATTTTTCTTTCTTTGTCATCGTTTTTCTTTTTGTTCTTTATTCTTTTGAAAACAACAGACCCCAGATCTGGCTTTGAATCCAAATCTGGGACTTTAATCCTTTCTTATTCTTCCATTTTTGTTTCATTTAAAATCCATCTCTTTCGTTCATTTTCATTTGTTTATTTATTATTATTTTTTTTAAAATTGATTTTTATGCTTTGAAAACTAGTCTCTATTTCGAAATTTGTTTTAGATATTGATTTAAAGCTGTTTCATGTTCTTTGTTTCTCGGTTTGGCACACGAACAGACGGTGGTAACGTCTGGGGTTGCGAGACCGGTGGCGGCTTCGGGGAACTCCGGCATAGGGCTCAGGCGACAGTAGGATCAACAGAGGATAAGTCCCCGACCCTTCGACTATCCCTTTTTTATTTTCTTTATTCAATTATTAATAAAATAATAATAATAATATCATAATTAATACTGTATTTATTACTAATAGTTATTAATGTTAAAAAGATTATTAATATTATTAATGATACTTAATATGATAACTAATATTTAATATTAATATATTAATGTTAATGATGTTCATTAATATAATAAAAATAACTGTTAATGGGGATATTAAAACAATGTATTAATGAAATTAGAAACTGATGAGTTTGTATATGCAATCATAAATGCTGAGAACAATGCATTGAAGGATAACTGAATAATTTAGTGTTTGGGTACTGTGAATCTGGCTTGTATTCTACTCTTGTGTCTGAGAGCTATTTGAATACCCCTATTTGATATTAGCTGCTTCTGTTTGAGGATCAGGAATTGTATGTTGATTTTTCAAGCAAAGGTTTTTTCTTTTTTTAGAATCGGGTTCTGTATGTATTGATTTTCAGAAAAGGTTTGTCTATTGATTTTTCAAGAGCAGGGTTCGTCCCCCATTTACAGAATTGAATTTGGCTTTTATAGCCAAATATACAATGATTTCAATTTGTTTTTCTCACTTAAATGCTAGTCTTGTTCTTCCTTTTTCCTTTGCAGGCACAATGGCAGTGGTGGCTATGGCAGTCGACGTTGCAGTGCCAGAAGCAAGTTGAAGCAGTGGCTGACGATGGTGACGTGGCGCGTTGTGGTTGGCTGAAGGTGGAGGTGATTTGTGCAACTTGCATCAGATCAAGCTTCTCTTGGTTTCTTTTTGTAATTGGGCCCCCTGATTTGGGCTTTGAATTTGGGTCTGTTTTGTAATTGGACTCTAATTTGAGCTTCTGTAATTAGACATTGTAATTGGACTTTCCATTTGGGTTTTTAATATTGATTTAAATTTTAATTAAATTTAAATTTAAAGCAATAAATTTAAATCTATTTAAACCTAAAAGTTTAATCCAATCATTCAGGCCCGGTCGAAATTGGGCTTCAACAATAAGAAAATCAACTAAGGTAAAATAGAACCATTATATCCCACCAAAATTAGTTCTCGCACTAAAGGTGGTGGCTCCTCAATCAATTGTAGTCCCATGAAACCTGTAATAGTACTCTTAGCCAAGTGATCAACTGTAACACCCCTTGCCCGTTACAATTACCGAATCCAAACAGGTAGCATTTACTTTAACAATTTCCTGAGTCGACTACTTAAAGTCCTTTATAATCCTCTTAGAACAATGTTCCGTAAACATACTAAAAGAAGTTTTCAAGATTTGAAATCTATTGTACTTATTTAAGTTTAAAAATAAACATCTTTAAACATTTGAGGGACTTCTATCGGTACCCGATTTGACAAGTATCGGTAGAAATTAAATCTGAAAATAAGTGAAAATACCCGCAATCTTCTACCGATAGTAGGGAGAATTCTACCGATACAAGTATAGTTACTACCGAAACAACCCATACTTCTATCAGTAATAAAAACTCCAGAGAGTAGAGAAAATTTAGGCTGCAGATTCTACCGATACAAGTTAAATTAACTACCGAAACTTCTATATCTACCGATACTTCAAAATCCAACTACCGATACTAAAAGGTCAGTAACCCAACTACAACTTTACTCTGTACTTCTACCGGTAGTTACATGAGTACTACCGATATAAGTACACAGATTTATAAATCATCACTTTCTTCTAGTTACAATTCCAAAATATAAATCCCCATTTTTCCTAAGGATCATTCAATACCAACAAAACACATAATGAACCTTTCACTTAAATAACTACAAAGTTAACAAAATATCCAAACCTATACATGCCATTTAGAAACCTAAGATAAGAAGCCGAGAACTAGCAAATAGTGGTCGGACAGTGTGATGACGCTCCTAAGATCCCAACGATCAAGCTTTCCGATGATCTACAAGAACATGGAAAATAATTAAGTAAGCATGAAATGCTTAGTAAGTTCATATTTAGAAATTCAACTTACCAAAATACATATTCTATAAGATATGCGTTCTCGTTCATTTTCATATCTCTCATATACTATTACATTTCTTACATATTCTACTACTTGTGTACCTGTTAGACCTTTGGAAAGATATATTGGGTCACATTCGTATCATATTTACACTAAGTGTGCATGTAATATCTCTGTATCATGTAGTGCTCACACGAACTGTGAAATAGATCTGCCCACACGAGCTACGAGTCGAGATGTTAGACTACACGATGATGCTCACATGAGCTGTGGAGAATCCGCAACATATGCCGGGTCTCAGCCATCAGCAAGACATCTAAGACCAGCACTCATATAACATGTAATGCTCACACGAGCTGTGAAGTGGGTCTGCTCACACGAGCTGTGGGTCAAGATGTTAGGCTACACAATGCTGCTCACACGAGCTGTGGAGAATCCGGAACAAATGTCGAATCTCAGCCATCGGTAAGATATCTATGACCAACACCCATATAACATGTAAACCCAAAAATCGGGTCATATAACTCCCACTAAACATCCAAATCTAACGGGTATAAATCCATGTCATTTCATATTATACTATCACCAAGCCAATCTTTCTTCATTAAATATAAATAAGCAATCATATATATATAATAAATGAAATTCATGTATAAGTAATTAAACATTTTAACTAAGTTACGAACTTACCTCAGATAATTCAAAAGTACCAAAAGGAGTCGTTGACTACTCCGCTACCTTGTCCTTTCCTTGACTCAAAACCGGTTGTGGCGTGTATTGATCTAAATAACCATTTATTTTATTAAGTTCCAATATTCTATTTTATAACAAAGAAATAAACATAACGTTTCTAGTATGGTAATTTTACAAAAATTACCCACCACATTTTGAGACTTGAACTTTTAAGTATTTGATCAAAGTTCATCACTTAAGCCTCAATTTCCCATGAACCCAAGCATTAGTCTTTTATTTTTTTTCTTTATTCTAATCCTCAAGTTCTCTACCATTTCACATTTGACCCTTATAATTTACCGTTTCCATAAATAGGTTCTTGAACTCTAATCATCCAAATGACTTAGCAAACCCTTATGACAACCTTCAAACTCAAGGGTTTATTTTCTAAACACCCCAAAGAACTTATTCTTTTTATGGAAAGTATCAAAATTCTTAACAATCTCACAAATTAACCCTTGGGTTGTTAAGCCCAAGCTAAAACAACCTCAAAACATGAAACTTATTAAATCAAAGCTCAATAACTCACCAAATCAAGGAAAATGCTCAACCCAAACCTTCTTTTTCCCAACAATAGTGACTCTACCCGTTCTTGAAGAAGAAGAAAAGGGAAAATGGTGTTTTCTTTTTTTTTTTTTCTTTTCTAAAATAGCTTATTAGACTTATATTCACTCATTTCATTCACCTAATCCCACTGTCCTTATTTTTCTTCTTTCTTTATTTCTTTTCTTTTAAATTTTCAACCCAAAATATCCAAGATGGATGGGGTGTGCCGTCCAACTCACTTGGGCATGGTGAAATTTCCAATTTAGCCCCTTCATTTCCCTATCTTTGACTATTACAAATCCTAGATACAGAGCTCAACTTTTTGAGACCTTACTAATTAGTCATTCCTATTTCGCTTACCTCCAAGTTAATATATTTCTCATCTAAAATTTAAATTGACTCTTCTCTTCATCGTAAATATTAAAATAATAATATTTACTGATAGTACTCGTCAGAAAGTGTGATCTCTTACCACTATTCCCGATGTTACTAAATACGGGTCGTTACATCGACAATCTCATTGTGAGTTCTTGGAATATGACGAATATGAACCTTCTAATTCCGATTGATCAAACGATAAATGAGGCAAAGTTCCGTCAGACTACTATCAACAGCTTCACCAGCCAAGATCGTCTCCACTAGTAGACCATTATCACACTCCAATTCCAACTGTCTAAACCCCTTTTCCCATGCTAAGTTTAAACCTTCAAATATAGCCCTTGCTTCAACCTGAAAACAATATCCACCCCAAGCCTCATTGAGAATCCACATAACCAAGCTCCATTCTCATCTCTAAAAACTCCTCCAATGGAAGCAAACGATCTAATGGTGAAACTACACCATCCGTGTTGAGTTTAAAATGAATTTTAAAACCCAAAAATATGAGAATGAAATGTCAAAATTAAGGGCTGACTTTAACTTTGAATTTATCAATTTCCTATACGAATCAATTTTGAAAAGTCGACATTATGAACCACTCAAGAGCTTAAGAGTTCATTTTATGTTTTGGACATCACCAATCACCTACTAAATGTTTTCAAAATGATTTTTAAAAATATACTCAAGCTTTTGAAATGTTGAGAATTGTTTTACAATTTTTTTATTATAACCACATATGATGTTTTCTAAAGAAAATTTTTATACAAGTTAAAAAAAAAATTCAGTAGCATTTGTTATCAGTGCCGGTCGTCAGGAAAGGTATAGGGATTTACATTAACATTATTTTAGTTTGACCTTATTTTATTCCTTTTAACAATACATGATTAAATTCATCTATTTAATTATATAATAACTAAGTTGATTTGGTCACTAAAATAGAAAATCTCTGTTGTACATTCAACAACATTTAATCATGTTGTAGCTGACGGTAGGTTATTTATTAATTTCATGAAATCATGGAAATTTTTCCATATTCTCCATCCATATGTATGTATGTATGTATATGTACACACATAGGATATCTGTACAAAGGAAGTAAAGGCCTAAGGCAAAATTGAGAAGTACATTGTACAAGTATTGCACTCAAAACCCATCATTGCTAAAATCAAGTTCTTAAGAGAGATGGCAGAACCATTTGACCTGAGCTCCAAGTTTGCCTACGAGATAATTTGAGGTTTATTCTATATATATGTAGTAATGAAAGCTTCATTTGATGATGGCCTACAAAATATCAAGAATCAGTCTTTAATTAGCTAAAATACTGTAACATTATGATTTTCAATATTTGGATAAAAATATTAAGATTTTATAAAGAAATATGTTAATATTGAACGTCGATAATGAAGAAATATTGTATATAAAACAAAAAAAAAAGAACAAATAGATTTTACGTGGAAACTCTTTCGAGAAAAAACCACGACAGGGGAGAAAAAAATTCACTAATGTCGAAAATCGAAATGATTACAAGATGAGACGACTACGTCTATTTATAGGTAACAATCATGGCATGCTCAATTATCTCTTAACTTAGCTATGTTAGGCTCTTTAACCATTGTTGTAGCTCACCATATGTATTCCATGCCCCTTTATCCATATCTAGCTACTGACTATGGCACACAACTGTCATTGTTTACACATCAAATGCGGATTGGTGGATTTCTGATAGTGGGTGTCATTGCGCATGCAGCCATTTTTATGATAAGAGACTATGATCCAACTACTCGATACAACGATCTATTAGATCATGTCCTTAGGCATCATGATGCAATCATATCACATCTTAATTGGGTATGTATATTTCTAGACTTTCACAGTTTTGGTTTGTATATTCATAATGATACCATGAGCGATTTAGAGCGTCCACAAGATATGTTTTCAGATACCGCTATACAATTATAACCCATCTTTGCTCAATGGATACAAAACACCCATACTTTAACACCCGGTGCAATAGTTCCTGGTGCAATAGCGAGCACCAATTTGACCTGGGGAGGCAGTGATTTAGTGGTAGTAGGGGGCAAAGTAAAAAAAATCTTGTTTTAATCAATCTCTAATAGAAGTAACTTAGTAAGGTCGAAACACCTTATTCTAAATAAAAACAAATAATAGAAGTATACTTTTATACAGATTCCACTTATGCAGTCTGTACCGTACCTTATTCTACGACCCTTCGCCCTTATAGATCCCCTTATCTTGCCACCTATATTTATTTTTAACACAAATTTGGATCACACCTCTAACAAAATGAATAAGGAAATCACCTTATATTATCTCTTACTAGCAATTCACAAAAAAATGATAGTGGTCGGAAAAGATGAATGATGGGTTGCATGGTGGCCGCCAGATTATTTAGAGGTGGGAGAATAAAAAATGGAATTGTCCTCTACACATGCTATGGTACCTATTAAATACTGTAACTAAGAAATGGAATAAACCTGTCTCAATTCAGCAGTCACAAAAAGACTTCACATCTGGCCTCTCCCAAGCTTCAATTGTAAACAACGTGAAGCTAGTTACACTAATTCAATTTTATTATTTAGTCAAATGATCACATCAGAGAAGGAAAATAAACAAATTCGCTCAAAATAAAAAATTACAGGGGCTAGTTATATAATTTGACTTAATTTTTTTTAAAATGATATATTAACGTGCCACGTCAGCTTACTAATATACTCTTAACAAGATTTAATGGTTGAGTGACCATAATGTAATAAATCGATAACGTTGGTTACAATATAGTAAAATTTTTAAAGTACAACAAACATAAAAAACTAAACTTGTAGTTGACCTTTGTTTTTTTTCATTTGGATTTCAACTCCATTTCATTTGCAGAATCGGAAAAGCTTTTAAAATATTAACTTTGTTAAGATGTAAATGATATTTTTTTAAGTAATAAATGTTAAATTTATTAAAATTTATCCTTATTTGACTCTTTATATTAGCATAAAGGTTAAGTCCATCCATTTAAAAGTATGTGAACTAATTTGAATCAGTGTTTGCCGTAAAGAGACCTGCTAGGTAGTAGGTACTTTCTTTTAATGAGTAAATAAGCTATAAGTTTTAACAAATTACACAATATGTTGATATGGATTTTCTTTATCATTCAACTGTTGGAATTGTTTTCTTTACCGTTGCAACTAACTAACTATATCAACAATTTAAATCAAAACAAACCATTACAAATAATAAATTCAATAACTTAGGACAAACTGATTAATTAACTATCCCATATATAATTTTTATTGGGACTCGAACCTGAGCACTTATTGTTTGCTTTGAGCCATTGGATCTCATGATTTTTATCCACAAAAGTACCTCATGGGTCGAAGATGGTTGATTCTAGTACGCAATCAATGTGAGATTTATGGTTCATTTTTAGGGCCACTATATCTCCACTATCTTCAATGGCACATCTCTAGTACTACAAACTACTTTTGATATCAAATATCATCGTTTACACTAATTTACAAAGTATTGTCTGTTAAACCTTAAACCCTAAATTCACGATAAAAAATGGTGCAAATATTTATATTTCAGTATCAACTTTATTCCACAAACTAATATGAAATTAAAGGTCTCAAAGTCTCAACCTTTGACAATATAACCAAGAGTCATTTAATAAGTTAATTATTGAGTATCATCATATCATCAATTCTTTAAAAATGGTACAATCAACTTAATGCTTAAATAGTTTATTGATATGATCTTTTATGATATTAAAATATTATTATTAAATAATAATTCGGGTTAATTAGATTGTAATTATTAATTATTTTGTTTGAGATTTTACTCAACTCGATTAGATTTGTTAAAATGGATAAATAATTTCACTTTGAGTAAATCTACTTATGCTTAAATTCATAAAAAAACAAATCAAAATGATATAATAAAAACTTCTTCTAGTCAGAGATTAAGTGTGGGTTTGGATGCACCGCACCGTCCATCCAAAGAGATACGTTTTAATAAAAAAAAGTTTTATAAAAAGTTTTTCTCTTAAAACTAAAAATACGCTATATAAAGTTTACTGATGTGATTATATAATAGTATCCGTTCATACTTTATTAATCCTTTGACAAAGCACACATAGGTGCTCAAACTTGGGACCCCTAAGATGAACATCCTCTTTTTCACTGGAACCACTTGTTGGATTCACAATTATGTTTATTTTCTTTAAATTAAGAGTTATTTTTAACTTCATGAATTATTTATTTATTTTATTATTTTTCACGTGTATTATTTTATTAAGTTATCTAAGTAATATGTTACATCTCATTAAACATACTCCACATATGAAATTCCACATTATCCCGTTAACTTTGTAACGATACTTTTATCAAATCTGTTAAAAAGTAATTTGAAAAAAAAGTTGATGGCCAAAAAAGGTTCAAAAATATAATCAGGGTCATTTTGACAAAACATGTAAATGTTAGTGGCCAAATTTATCATTAAGCTAACTTTTATTCTAAAAAGAATTCAAATTTTATATTAAAATATTTCATGTTATATAAAAATATTATTATGTGTGAAAAAAATCATAAAATTATTATTTATTTTTTTACCCTTTCCTTTTTCCATTGCTTTAATGTATTTTGCTTAAAGCAAGATAATCATGATATTTACTATTTAATTTTGATATTGTTTAAAAAATCCCTAATAGAAAAGGGTTAATTTTTGTTATTATTCCCTTTATGAAAGTTATAGATTTAATTCATGTACTTTAATTTGATCATTTTAGTTTTTATATTTTTAAAATTTTAAATTTCTTTTTTTCACCAAACGATAACTATTAAATTAATTAAATTAGATTGTATTATTTCTAAAATCTTGTATGCCAAACATATTAAATTCATTAAGTCAACTTGTTATTTTCACAAATTACTCGCTAAAAATCCACTTAATAGATTAAGGACTATTATTTGCGTCAAGACTGAAATTTCATAATCCGAACACTATAAGGATTTGGAAGGATCCAGTTAAAGCATATTAACCAAATCTACAATTATACTATAATATATGACTGTAACTGAGTTTAACCAAATGAATTTAATTATTACTGTTTGTGTTAGGACTAAAATTTAAAAAATAAAAAAGTACAGGGACTAAACATGACCAATTCAAAAAGTACAAGGACTAAAATTGATCAAATTAACATATAATGACTAAATTAATAAATTTATAAAAATACAGGGACTAATAGCAAAATTTAACCTAAAAAAATAAAAACATTAGATCCGTTGAAATGAACCAAACCGAATCCATGACAAACAACCCGGACCAATGAGAACCGGGTTCGTACGTCTCCTCTCCTCTATAAAAACCAAATATATCGCAAAAATAAAATACTTTTCCCCTTCTTCAAGCTAAAAGAAAAAACTTCAAATAAAAAGAAACCCTCGAAATTTCTCGTTCGTTCTTGGTCGATCCTCAATAGTAATCCAATCATGTTGACAGGTTCATTGGTCTAAGCTCTTTGCTAATTTTTTTTGCACTGTCGTTCATAGTTAATGCCTCATTTAGGTTTACCTATAAAGGGTTTTCAATTCTGGTTTAGTATTATTTTTTTTATGAAAGGAACTGTTACAGCTTTTTTATGGACTTTGTTTTGGATCTTTTTGTAATGGGTCTTTTTTATTTTTCGATTTTCTGTCTGGGTTTTTTTGGGGGGTGGGTGGATGGGGATTCGATTCTATTGTTCCATGTTTTTTCCTTCTTATGATGCGTGGGGCCGTTTTTATGTTGTGCATTTGGATTATACTATCTGATATTGAATGAAGCTAATCTGGGTTTCCGTGGTCTTAGTGTTTAATTTTGAGGGGTGTAATCTTCATTTATATTTTTAGAGTTAAGTTTGCATAATGGAAGTAAATTATTGAGTTTTTGGATATTCAATTAAACCAATTGTTAAGGTGTCTATATTTCGTTAAAAAAATTGAACTTAATTTACTTTAATTCTGCAGATGGTTGATCCATCTAACGTATTGGAAGATCTAATCTTTACGAATTGAGTTTTTACCATAGGACTGAGTTTTTAACCGTATAGATAGTAGGTTTTATAAATTGTATGGTGAAATTTAGATTGGCACTACTTCAGAATAGCTGGAACTTTGAACTAAATTCAAACGTCAAAGTTTTATGTTAATTTTGGCAAATGTGTTTGCTTGGTGGTGAGTTAGGGAATGAATCAGCAATCACTTTTGAGGTGTTATATGTTCCATGGTGTCCTTGGTTTTACCCTAATGTTAAAGGCATTTGTATTTATATTATAATTATTTTGGACTCTTAAGTATCTTCTTTGAATTTTGTAGTGAGTGTGAAATGGCAAAAGGAACTCTTGAAGGCTGTGGAAATTGACACCAGTCAGCCTCCATATGTTTTCAAGTGCCAGTTGTACGATCTGACTGGTGTACCTCCTGAAAGGCAGAAAATTATGGTTAAAGGTGGCTTGTTGAAGGTACTTGGATGATTTTTTATATAATAGCTAGCAGAGTTGCTTTATAAAGTGCTTTGTGCATTGCAATTAGTGTTGCTTGCCCTTTATTTGTCTAGTCATGGTTTTCTAACATGCTTATTTTGAGTGTGATTCATGAATTTCTAAAGCTTACCCTTTGACAATGTAGGATGATGCAGATTGGTCAACAGTTGGACTGAAGCAGGTGAGCTATCTTGATATCATTTACCTTGTTTCCCCTTCATCTCTTACTTATGGACAGTTTTCTAATGAGAATGCTACGCCTTGTGCCATAATGTTTCTTCTAGGGTCAAAAGTTGATGATGATGGGAACTGCTGATGAGGTTGTTAAAGCCCCAGAAAAGGGCCCTGTTTTTATGGAAGATCTTCCGGAAGAAGAACAAGTGGTATCTTTGGTAAGTGCCAATTTAATTCCATGTTCTTTTTCACTTTCAAATGAAAAATATGTTCTTGCATTGGGGATTACATAAAAAATATAATATGGCATTATTGTAGTATGCATTGGTATCATGGATGCTGTCTGATTTCATTATAAGTCCAGCTTGTATCAAATAGTTTACTTATGATTTGCGCATTATTAAATTGTTTGGTATCTTTCCTTTGATTTCATTGAACATGAATTCATACTAATTGTTAGTTGACATGTACTTGTTAAAGAATTAAAGTTAAGTATAGAGCTATTCAAGATGTTAAACGAGGCTTAGATGAACATTGTTATTAGCTTTACCATGCTTGCCCTCCTGGAAAGTATGGCAGCATAGTAACTCTTCCTCATATTAACAAAATATTGATGGATTTTCCTATTCTTTTGTTAACATATGGTTAGAGATAAATCAGGCTGGCCCAACTGTCGGTTGTTTGACCTGAGATTATTGAGAGCAATTTGTTGCTCATTTATGGGTTGTTACTTGTTAGGGATTAGTTGCAATAACTTGACTATGCTCTTGTTAAATATTATTTTGCCTCCATCTTGTGTTAGTACATGGTGGGTCACTCTCTGTCTTTGTAATTTGTTCCTTGTCTTTAGCCTTGCAACTGAGGAATGTACCTATTTGATTTTTGTACTTTTAGGGTCATAGTGCTGGTCTATTTAATCTGGGAAATACCTGCTACATGAATTCTACAGTACAATGCCTCCATTCTGTTCCAGAGTTGAAGTCTTCTTTAGTAAAGTAAGTGCCTTCTTTACCTAACAATGCATTCTGTGAGAAAATGGCACTGGATTTGAATGTTTTTTGTATGATGCTGATGTAATGTGCACTGTCTTAATTGTGATCAGATATTCACATTCTGGAAGAAACAATGATGTGGATCAGACTTCTCATATGTTGACAATTGCCACACGCGATTTATTTGGTGAACTTGATAAAAGTGTCAAGCCAGTTGCACCTATGCAATTTTGGACGGTTTGTCCCCTTTTTCCTTGTCACTTATATTTTGGATCCTTGTGTTCTCTTTGATCTGTGAAGCTATAGGATATCACTAGATGGAAGAAATGCATCTACTAGAATTTAGGTGAAATATTTTTATGTTGCATGCAACATATTTGTAGGTGTATATTTTGGTAATGTTATTTACATAAGGTAAAATCCATGAAAACAGTGTATTATTGTGCCTTGTCTAACCATTTTTGCTGATTCTGTTGAATTCTCTTTCCTTAGTGATCTAATCTTTTTACCATTTATTGCTAGAGCTTCATGCAAATATTTTTGTATGCTGTTGTCAACAGAACTGTTGCGCTGTACTTCAAAGTTCATTAAAGGAGTTTCTCTTTTTTCTGTTTTTCGTTGCTATATGGCACTCAGTTTGATGGAAGGTATGGAGAACTTATTGTTTATGTGTATCTTGGTTTCAGTTGTTGCGTAAAAAGTATCCTCAATTTGGCCAGTTGCATAATGGTGTCTTCATGCAGCAGGTTTTGTTCTTTTCTCTTTTATTTTTAGTCTACTGTACCCAATACTCTTTTGTCTTAGATTTGTTTATATGCTGAAATGTAATTTGGGGTTTTTACAGGATGCTGAAGAGTGTTGGACACAACTTTTATACACCCTCTCTCAGTCTCTTCGATCAGCTGGTTCTAGGTAGGTTTCTTGTTCTTTTTCATTTAGATACACTGAGTTATACTTACTTGCAAAATTTGAGCAAGTTCATGGTGCCTTTAACAACTGAACAGTTTGAAGCTGTTGCTTTTGGTTTATCAAACTTTTTCTTCAAAATTAGGGATCTTTTATTTGGAGCAATGTTACCTTGCATAGTTCTTTTGCTACTGCAATGCTTCTCTAGCATATATCTTTCTAATTTAGTTGCAAACTTCTCTTTTAGAAAAATGATTCTAATCTCTCTGTCATTTTTTTTCCTTTTTGCAGTGAAAATATAGATACTGTAAAGGACCTGTTTGGCATTGACCTTGCAAGCAGGTAGATATCTACAGATTTGATGGTCATTTTTTTTCTCTTCTTCTTTCTTTTTTAAATTTAATGATGTCATTACCAAATTAGGCAGTTTATATATGCTGATGCCATGTTCTATAACTGTTGAAGACTTGTTGCTGCTATTCAAAATTTCAAATACCAGTGGTGCCGTTCATGTAAGAAATACATATAAAAGTAAATCATCTTTATACTAATTGGGGGGGAAAAGATAAAGAATTTCAATTTTCAACTAGTCTAAACAAGCAAAACCAGAACATCTTTCTACTTATGCCTACATCGATATAGTTTATGCAGTTTTTAAGTTCAAATCTGTATTCATTATTTGGGTTATGCTACTATTGAGAAAGTTATTTACTCGATATTTGGTTCATGTGTTACTCATCAGTGCATTGTATTATTTGCTGCCTTTCCTAATTTTCTGCTTCTCTTTTATCTGAAAGAGTTCTTAATAACTTTCCCTTCTTGTATCATCTAACCTGTGTTTGATTGCTAGGATTCATTGCCAAGAGAGTGGTGAAGAAAGCTCTGAGACAGAATCGGTTTATTCACTAAAATGCCACATTTCGCAAGAAGTGAATCATTTACATGAAGGTCTAAAGCATGTAAGCTATATCAGTTACCTTCTTTTCTATATCTATGTCTTGTGTATGATGCTTTTTCTTGATATGGTTTTCCCAACTTTGTGGCCAAACGGAATAGCTTAGAGTTTGGAGCAGTTACTTTTGTTCAGTGCCCTTGGTGCTGTGATTGGACTTGTAATAGGCTTTAATTAAGCTTTTCTTCTCTTTTCTTTTTAAAATATTGAATAACAAATCTAAGCTATTGGAAATTTTTTTACCTTGCTCCCCCCCTCTATGAGGGTTTTGTCCTAGCCACTGTTCCATGCAGATCTCATTACAAATTAATGATTCATCCTTCTGTAGCTTCATTGGCTTCCAAATGAAGAATTCTATTCTTAATTGTTAGCACATTTATTGTTAACATGAGTTAATTATATTTCTGTATGTAGGGTTTGAAATCAGAACTGGAAAAGGCTTCTCCTGCCCTCGGGCGTAGTGCAATTTACTTGAAAGAATCCCGAATTAATGGTTTACCAAGGTAACTAATAGCTTTGTTATCTCTCTCTCTCTCTCTCTCTATATATATATATATATATATATATATATTGTACTAGTCTGCTAAAATGCCAGGTGACATTTCTTCCTTATGTCACTTCTCTGATGTAGATTCCATCTGCACTTATGATTCTTCGTACCTTCCATGTTTTCGTCCATATTTTTGAAACAAAGAACTTTTTTGGTCACTTATATTTCTGGTGAATTGTGAAGGTATTTAACTATTCAATTCGTTCGTTTTTTCTGGAAGAGGGAGTCAAATCAAAAGGCCAAGATATTGCGGGTATGCAAATTTTATTTTCCGGCTTAGTCCACATGATTTTCATAAACAAATATCTATTTTTGATTTAACCAGCTGGAGATGACTTGGTGAAGGCACAAGAAATGTCAAAAATTGTTTGTTTGCTTATCAAACTATGTTTGTAATTGCATTCTATGATATATGTTTCCCTTTTTCAGAAAGTTGATTATCCACTGGAGTTGGATGTTTATGATCTATGTTCAGATGAACTTCGCAAACAATTGGAAGGTCCTCGCCAGGTAGCCATTTTAACCTTGTTTTGATGATTAACTAAATTTTAGTTTGCTGTGCATTGACCAATGGTTTCTTGATATGCAACTTTTAGATTCTGAGGGATGAGGAAGGTAAAAAGCTCGGTTTGAAAGCTAAAGAGAAAAGTTCTAGCTCAAAAGATGATGATGTCAAGATGACCGATGGAGAGGTGACTAGATGACTTTGCAATAAGTGCCTATATCAATAGCAATTCTGAGTTATTGTGCTTGATACTATTTTTCAATGTTTTGAATGCAGGGGTCATCCAATGCAAGTGGAGAATCAACCGTGACTACATCTCAAGAAGGTAAAACCACTTTATGTCCATTGTTGTCAATCGTCCTAAACCAGTTTACATGAGCTATGTGACTTTTTGTTTGTTTTGAAATACTCGTACCCTCAAAATTTCGGATGGGGGTATGAGGATATAACCCTCCGAATACATAGAGGAACTTTATAAAAGTTAACATACCTGTGTTGGACACATTTCTGTATCCAACATTGACACCTGAGTTCGAGTAACATAGTATGTGAGTACTTGTTTGCAGTTCATTTTCCAGATAATATACTATCAAGTAATTACGACGAATGCAGTTCTGGTAAATGAATATCTGAGCTCTGATGAATAAAATTTAAGTTTTTAAAGCCCATTTCACAGTGACAAGTTTCCTAGTATCAGATTATTATCAAGCTGCTATGTGTAATAATTTTCTAATTCCTTCTAGCTGTGGGGAATCTCTTGCATAACATAATTCGAGTAAAATTATTTACCATAATTGTTCTGTGATAATTCAGCTATATTCTGAAATTAGAAACTTGAACACTTTTGACAATGGTTTCTCACACTGTTTTTCTCCAGGGGTTCCATCTGACAAGGAAACACGTTTAACTGGGATTTATGATTTGGTTGCTGTGCTGACTCACAAGGTCGAAGTGCCGATTCAGGGCATTATGTTGCGTGGGTCAAGCAAGAAAGCGGTCAGTTCCTGGAATAGTTTGTTTGGCACTGTATTTCTATGATATTTAGTTTATGTATTTATTGTTTTACTAACTATAATTGTTGCTAATCACAGGGAAATGGATCGAGTTTGACGATGATAACCCTATCCCGCAGCGAGAGGAAGATATTGTTAAACTTTCTGGAGGAGGTAAATCACAGCCTGGACTTCTATGAAATTACTGTTTATAATTAATTGCATTATTCTGGTTTGGATGTGAGCATCTGTCCTCTACCAGTATGCTCTATTTTCCCATTTTTTTCCATTTATTGGAAGGATTATTGGAGGGTCATGTGTCCAAATACAGAATGTCTACGTCAAGGTTATGTTGCTCTAACTATTCATTTTTCTTAAAATATTCATGTCTAACATGTGACTCTCCAAATACATGGAAAACAAAAAAAGAACTTTAGAAGATTGCACATACTCATATCTAACACTCATCCAAGTTTGAGTATTTACATTTGGATATTTCTTCATTTTAATATATATTTTTTAAAATTTTTGGGTTTTAGGTGATTGGCACATGGCATACATCTGCATGTACAAGGCACGCACTGTCTCAATGTAATCTTTGTTTTATTATGATCTGTACTTTTGGTTTTTTTCCCTTTTTTTTATTTGTTTCGAACATGAGAAATTGTGAAATGGCCAAATAGATATTTACTAAATTGTGTTGTACTTTTACTTTTTTTTGTCAATTACATTCAGTTTGATTGAATGTTTAAAATAAACTTTCATTCCTCAGTTATGGCAGCTCTTATTAGATCTAACTTTCAAACCATATCAATTTATTTTTCTTTCTTTTTAGATTCTTGTATCGTTCTGCTATTACCCCTTTTTTTGGTATAATACTTAATTTTGGTCTTTGTACAATATGTAAATTGTTAGTTTGGTACCTCAGAAAATATTTTTGGTTAGTTCAATACTTGTACTTTCATTTCTCCACCATATTACCTTATATTCCCATTACAAAAAAAGAAAAAAAGAATCTAAGCTTATGTGGCTTGAAAATTAGATTTAGAATGACAATTCTTTTTGTTAGTTTGATACTTCTACTGATCCTAGAAAATGTTGCAGTGTGAAATCAATAATTTACCTATTCTATAGGGATGGAAAGGTATTAAGCCTTTTTTTCTATATTTAAAATGAACAAAAACGTTTGCTTTTTTTTCGACAGGGAACAAGACACAAACAGCAACCTATCTGCTAATTTAACATCAATTTTTACCAAATCTTTGGGGGCTTTAATAGTAAAATGACTCTAAAACTATACATCGATTTTTAGATTAGTCCTTACTGACATTGTATTACATTTTGGTCCTTGAATTGTAATTCGTTAAAAAATCCGTAACACGTGGTAAAAAAGTTTAATTTTTTTTTACGTTTCCCCTCTCCCTCTCCCTACTAAAATTTATATAGACTTATCTAACAATCAAACATGCCTCAAAATAAATGGTGGGAGAAAGAGAGAATAAATGCCAGGAAAAAGGCTTTAGGTTATGCTAGTGCTCAAGTAAAGCACTGGTGTGTGCAACACTAAAGCGCTTCTTCATCAGTCTGTAGGTAACTTGACATGGAAGTAACAAACATGTAATGCCTTTGGTATTTCTTTGAATGTTCCAAGCTAACTAAGTTTTGTTGGGTACGAACATCGCGGACGTTTCTTTGTATAAAGTAGCAACAAAAGGCAAAATTGAAGAAGAATTCAATGGATACCGGAGCTGAAGACAACATACTCCATGTTAACTCGGCAAACCATATTTTGTCCAACAAATTCTTACCCAACTGTTCATCACTGCTACTCCAAACAGTGCTAAATGCCAATCTCCGTTTCATGTTACAACAAGGTGTGGACATTCTGATACCCTGAAAGTTCTCACCAAGTCTCCCACAAAAGCTATCATGGAGATTTAGAGAAGATGGGAATAGATCAATCCAATGTAGTCAGGAATCCAACAAGGCCTTACATATAGCAGCATATGGAGTTTGAAGATCCTGATTTTTCATATTTTGTCAACATAGACCACATCACCCCATTCTACATAGCAGGAGAAGAGATGTAGACTTGCTGATTATATTATTGGAGAAGTTTATCGGGGACAGGGACAGGGACAGAGGAGGAAAAAGAAAAAAAGCAAAAAAAGCAAAAAAGTGAAGAGAGAAAGAGAGAGAGGAGGAAGAAAAGGAAAAAGAAAATTAAATTAAATTTTTTATCACGCCGTGTTTTGATTTGTTTGAAGTGTAATGCATTTAGGACACATAAAAATTAAGATATATTCAAAAAACTAAAATCATCCTTAGATATTCGGAGTTAAAATTCAAAAAAGAATTTATTAAAAGAAATTATTTGATACGCTTTGCGAGTGGAGTTAAAGAATCTCAATTTTTTTTTATAAATTGAAAATTTCATTAAAAACAAAACATTATCATACAAGATGTCAAAAGGCATTAGTGTACAACATTTAGCCCTTGCAGGCACCAAGCCATTGGTACTATATGTTATTATGAATTTGTCTACAGATTTCTCTTGGATTAGCTTTATGAATTTGTGTATGGATCATATGTTGTGTAATAGGCTTGTATCTTATATTGATAAACTATTGACTTAGCAAAATTAAACTGGTATCACCCATTGAATATGGTGTAATAAAGAGCAGTTATTTTAGGGTTAATGTATTATTTGGTATCTGAATTTAGCTTCGTATTTATTTTTTTAATCTTTTTTTAGTACTTGAGTTTGGTTTTAATGATCAATTTGGTGTTTAGGGTTTTTCAATTTGATACTTGAGTTTTTTTTAATTAAGTATTTAAGTTTGACTTCAATATTTAATTTGGTTATTTAGTATTGTCTTTTCCCCCAATTAAGTACCTATACTTTTTTACTATAGCTGACGTGTCAAATATTTTTTTTGGTGAATAGAACAAGATAAATAACTAGTTACATGGGTACATTATGAAATAAAACACCTTTAGCTCTATCCGCTTCTAGGATTACTTGAATCTCACTAGTAGGAAAATCAAGTATTTGCAAGTTTTTCTTTCTTCCAAAAGTTAATTTGGCTAAAGCATTCAACATGGTTGTGTTCTCTAGGTATATACCTTAAAAGCCATTGACCTTCATGAGACAAAAGGCGTCGGATCTTCCTGATTAAAGCATAAATCGAAGTGGTCGATGCACTATCTTGAATTGTTCTAACTGCCTTCAAACTATCAGTGTAACACCCCTATACTCGGTTTATACGTATAAACCCAATATAAGAGCATTACATTACAGTACGACACAGAAAGTTGAGCAACAGAAAATTTTCTTTAAAAACCGATGTCTTTTAAGGCCATTCAAGTTGAAATATTGTATATTAATCATTTCATTTTCATAATTCATAACATTCGAGATAACATTTTTCTCACTCATTAGGGATTCATACTAGCACCATTGTACATGCCATTTCCTTAACAAAAAATACCTATATTTGGAATCCTCCAAAGGATGATGTGATGCGATGAGAGGTCCCTGAACTCGACTTTACTCCTTGTAACTTTGTACTTACGCGTTAAAATAAACGCGTTAAGCCGATGAAGGCTTAGTAAGCACTACAAGCATAATAGATGACTATTTATTTATTGCTTAATTTTATCAAATATTTCAATACTCATGCGTATAAAATTTCTAACATTTCTTGCATGTAACATTTAACTTACCTTAACGCCACCAAACACACATTCATTCTCATATACCAACTTACCTCAATGGTAAATATTACATTTTCATCCCTTTTTCACAATTTAGTCATTTCAGCCACATTAGTTCACTTAATTATCAACATTTAATTACACATACACATATAGTATTTATATTTCATATATTCATCATTTCACTTACCTCAATGTCATAATTTGCACATTCTTTCACTTTTCACAATTTGGCCATCATAGCTTTCTTAACCATAGCTCACTTAGCTTATTTATCCACATGGCCCATAGTAGACTTTTATAGAACCTATCGGATAAATGGAACAAACGGAGAGTACCGAAGTACTGAACAGAGAGCACATAAGTGCTGGGTAACAGAGAGCACACAAAGTGCTAATCAGAGAGTACACAAAGTACTGAGCACACAAAGTGCTAATCAGAGAGCACACGAAGTGTTAATAACAGAGAGCACGAGACGTGCTAAACAGAGAGCACACACAGTGCTAAACAGAGAGCGCGCTAGTGTTCCGTAATGGCATGCCACTAATATCACAACGGTTCTAATTCGTCTACATGGGCATAATCTCATTTAACATCATTATCCACAATTCATTCATCACATTTACATTTCTCTTCACATTATACATAATCATGTATTTCTCACCTTTATTTTCTCAAATAAATCCACAATTTCACCAATTACTCACACAATAAATCTTTATAATTAACCACATAATATTTCATATATACATTTTTCATCACATACCTCTTACTTTTATTTTCACATTAATTTTCAAAGCTGTCCACTTGCGTCAAAGTCACTAAATTATTTATATCTTGAGATACAGAATTCGAAATTTTAATCCACTTGATGTTTCTGAAACTAGACTCAATCATATGTTTACCATAAAATTTTAATCCACTTGCTTTTTGCATATTCAGATATTACAATTTTTATAATATTTGAACTTTAATATTTTAATTATTATCTACAACAGATTTTAGGGCGGATGTAAATATTAACCTTCAAATATTTTATTATTCGAAATTGCATTTCTTCTATAGATAAGAGATGCAGATTTGAATAATGAATATTCAAAACCACCATATTTTTGTGGATAATGATACCCGAATATATTGTTTGCTTTTTTTAAAAAAACAATTACATTAAAAGTACTCAAGGAATGAAAATATTTAATATATTTGAATATTCAATAAATAATTTAATTAATTCAAATTTGTATTCTAATAGTAAAACTCGAAATCAAATTTCAAACCAAATTTATAAGTTGGGATTTTAGTTCGAAGCTTATTAGTAATTTTTATTTAAAATTTAACTTTTAAATAAAACAATTTAGGTTAAATAAGTCTTGATTTATTTTACAAATTTAAAATTTAGTTCATATACATTTATTTTTAAGAATTTAATCTTTTTATTTTTCAGGTTTTAAATTTCACGTTCAGTTGTTAACGATTTTTTAAATTGATTGATGTGACCTTTTGAAATAAAAAAATATTCATTTGATAACTATGTAATTAAAAATGATGTTACAATCAGCCTAAATTTAACAAAATGATTTTAATAAGATTAACAGTTGAAAATGAATTTAAAAATTTAAAAATCAAAAACTAAATTTCTAAAAATAAAATGATTAAAATTTAAATTTATGAAAGAGTAAAAATACTTGACATATTCTAACAAAAAATTTATTACAATGATATTTCTATTTTTTACTTCAAAATTGAGATTCTTGTCTACTCTTTGCTTATCATGATCTCTAAAATGCATTCTCTCTTAAATACTAGGTTGTTTAGGCGTAAAGAATTTTCTACGGTTTACAAGTGTTTCAAAGGCATGGTGTCATTTGATTACCAACCCTTTAGCTTTATTAATTTTGTAATTGTCGATTGTTTGTGTTGCAATATTTTCAATTTTACCTATTCAATGTTGTTTGGTGATTTTGCTATGTATTGTGGGTAGACAAGACAACCGCCCAAATTATTTATTCAAAATTTGTGGTGTCGGAGTTATGGTCCAATTGTAAGGCAAATATCTTAGTTTTGCAAGAGTTTTAATTGAGGGAATGTTGATTTGGTGTGCTATCAAATTCGGATTCGAACTTGATCGATGTTACTTGGATCCTTCGACTATTGTGTATGGGAGGAGGAGTTTTATTGAATCGCAGAGATTTAGCAGGGTTGCAAGTTTGTGCCTGAAGTGATTTGTTTATTGGTTTTTTAAATTGCTTTAATAATGTTAAACTGAACTGCTGTGAATGTGATCATAATGACAAGTTTATTACTTCGTGTTTGATTACCTTGTTGATTACATTGAACGATGTTTAGTGGTTGAAATTCTTTTAGCAAATGTATGGCATCACTAGTTTCCAGTATCAAACGATCAATTGAGTGCTGGTGTTTCTTGATCTAAAATGTTGTATTTGGCTAATATCTTGTGTCGTGAAGCTATGTGTGGTGGTGTAGGATTTGTGCTCTAAATACTGCAAACCATATTATTTGTTAATATAGGCCTATATATATATATATATATATATATATAAAAGAATGTTCGAAGGATCTTCTTTAGTTGACATGTGGATCACTATTCTTTCTTTCTTTCTTTTTTCTTTTTCTTTTTTTTATATATATAAAAGGAATGGTAAATTTTCAATTTTAAAAAAGTTGACACGTGTCAGCTTCCTTTTGACAAGTGGGTCATCTTTCCTTTCCATTTTTTTGCATTAGAGAAACGGTAAAATTTCAATTTTGGTTCCTCCGTTACCTTCAAATTTTTTTCTGAAATTACTCTAAAATTTAAGATTATGTGCCGCACTCAAATTTAAAATTTAATCTTTAGACTTTAGCTCTTTAATATGATTTGGTACATTAACCTTTATAATGTCATTGATTAGTTAAAATACTTTATTTTGATTGAAAGCTAATGTAACTTTTAAGAGTTGTAAATATGTTTAAAATCATTTGTTAAATTTAAGTTCATTACAATTTTTTTTGTTTTATGGTAACTAAGTGAATTTTTTTTAAAAATTTTAAAATGTCACACCAATAAATTTAACAAAAAAAATTACTAATGTTAATAATTGGATTTGGATTTTAAAATTTGAAAAATATAAAAACTAAATTTTTGAAAATAAAAATATCAAGAATAAATTTCAAATGTATGAAGAATATTAAAGGGGTTTTTTTAGACACGTGTACCCTCATGGTGATTTCATCCTTTCTTTTGTATTTTTGAAAAATGATTAAATTTTAATTTTGGTCCCTCTATCATGCCCATATTTGAGATTTAACCCTTACATTTTAATCTTTAATGTAATTTGGTCTATGTATTTTATAATGTTATTAATTAGTCCAAATAGTTAATATTGTTAATTTTTCGATTAAAATATTATGTGGTTATATATAATTTGAATGCCCTAAGAGTCTTAGAAACGAATACATGGCTTTCTATTTATTTTAGGTTTGCCTTGCTTCTTTTTTTTTTACATTATAAAACAATGACCAAACTTTAGTTTTAGTTCTTATACTTTACTAAATATGGGATAATGTCGTTAGTTAATCTATATACTTTAATTTTGACATAATTTGATACTTTCACTTTAATAATATCATTAGTTAGACTAAATATTTAATAATATTACTATTTCAATTAAGTGCTTATGTCAAATTTTTATAGGAATACTATTCCAACAAAAAAAATATTTTATCATGATGAGTTTAAATTGATTTTTTAAGAGAAAAAAAATCCACGTAAATATTTTTTAAATTAAGTGCTTAAGGTGTTGCTATTGTGTTAAGTGACATCACTTAAAAAAGCACCAACATAATTACAAAATGATTGCGTTAGAATAAAAAAAATTTTAAAATAGTGTTGCCCAACAACCTGGCGACGTCGAAAATTTAAAAAAAAAAATTTTTTTTCTATTTTCAAAATTTTGTACCATTGAAATACGGGTGTCACCGTATAAAGTCGGGACACCACTTTTAAATCTCCTAGTTTTGGCTAATAATGCCCCTTTCACCCTTATCATTTACATATGCTTATTGATCAGGTCGGGCTTATGTAAGGTATTTACATTAATTTTTCAAGTCGAGTTCGGTTTGAAAAGTAGCTTATTTTTTATACAAATCTGACCCAATTTAAGAAAGTTAAATTCGGGCCTACCTCGCCTATATTTGATTTTTTAAGGTTAATTTTTATTTAAAAATATTTTTTTTAAATATAATACACTAAATGCACTAAAAAAATGTTAAATTAAAAGTTTTCTAACACATTAAAAATATATTAAAAATATTGATATTAAAAAAAACTACTATAAATATAATAAATATTTTATTGTATTAAATATAATTTTTAAAATTTTATATTTTGGGTTAAGTTATTTAGTTGGGTAAGTTTTTTTTTTAGATTTTGAGTGATGCGTTTAATTGTTATTAAATTAGTGATTTAATATAAATATAAATAAATAAATAAATAAATATATATATGTCGAAACCACCTCGAAAACGAATGTTTCGGAGAATATTTTAAGTTTTAGAAAATGGGAATAAAAAAGGGAATCGCCACCAATCTTTTATTTGGGTGCGATTGGATCACCACAAATCGTTTTTTTTAAAAAAAAAACGTTAAAACGTCGGTCCACGAAATCCAGAAAAAAATAGGTTCGGGAGTCGGTTACGCACGAGGAAGGATTAGCACCCTCGTACGCCCAGAATTGGTACCACATGATCATTTTCGGGTCTTATTTATGAAAACAATGAAAGCTCGAGTGAAGTTTAAAACGATGTTCATTTTGAAAGGCTCTGTGTAATTTTAAAGGAGACCTTTTTAAGAAGAACTCGTCCCCGTATTTCGTTCCTCTTATGAAAACTAGAAAGCGTGTCCAACACATTAGGACACTACATTCTCGGAGTATCGAAATCAGAGGACGTTTAGGGAACTTTTGAAGAGAGTATTCGATCGCGTGATTTGTACGAAAATCATACCTATCACATTAAGGCACGATTTTTCGAGGTTTCCACGTGAAGGAACATCATCTCGTTACTTTAAAAATTTGGATATGGATAGGGGTGTGTTAAAAACTTTTTAAGGGGGATATTTCTTTCGTACGAATTACGAAAATCATACCCCGCACGCTAGGGCACAATTTTCGAAGTTTTCGTGAAACAATATCGCTTTGTTTTTGTCATGAAAGTCCTTTGTATATATACTTTGAGAACTCAAAAATTTCGTATGAAGGTTAAAATCCAATCCTCGAACACATGATTTGAAGAATTAAAAAGGAACACTCGTTTACTTCGATTTTTACGAAGACTTGAAGTCGCGACCAACACGTTAGGACACGACATTCTCGGAGCCTCGAAGTGAACGGGTGTAAGAAGAACTTGAAAAGGATATTCGGTTCGCGCGAATTATACGAATAAATCGCACCCGACACGTTAGGGCGTGATTTTTCGAAATTACACTCGAACCGAACCTTGCCTCGATTTTTGAAGTAATTTGTGAATGAGAGTGTATATTTTAAAAAACACGAGTAGCAATTGATAATAGAAATTAGATACGAAGTAGTATAATAAGTAGATAAATAATGCACGAAAATATAAAATGTAGGTGCAAACAAATGCAAATATTGATAAATGATGAAATCGGGGTGAAAAATGGGACTTTTGGATACTCGGGGGCAAAATGGTAATTTTTAGTGAAATCGGGGTTAAAAATGGAATTTTAAAAGATTCAGGGGTAAAATGGTAAATTTTGGTAAAATTGGGGTTAAAATGGGATTTAGGAAGTTTTAGGGTCAAAATGTAATTTTTGAAAGTTTTGGGGTCAAAATATAATTTTGGAAAAGTTTTGGGGTCAAAATGTAATTTTGGAAAATTTTGGGGTCAAAATGTAATTTTGGAAAAGTTTTGGGGTCAAAATGTAATTTTGGAAAAGTTTTTGGGTCAAAATATAATTTTAGGAAAATTTTGGGGTCAAAAGATAATTTTGGAAAAGTTTTGAGGTTAAAATGTAATTTTGGAAAGGTTTCGGGGTTAAAATGTAATTTTGGAAAAGTTTTGGGGTCAAAATATAATTTTAGGAAAATTTTGGGGTCAAAATATTATTTTTGGATAATTTAGGGGCTTACAAAGCAATAAAACCAAAACAGTTGACACGTGGCGACCCTACAGGCATCCAGCTGTCAAAGGATTAAGTTGTAAATCTTGAAAAATTCTTGGGTCAATTTCATAATTAAATAAAAGTTGATTTGGGGATTAAATCAAGACAAATTAAAAATAAAAAAGACTAAATGCATAAATAATCCAAAAATGACACGTGGCAGTCTCTGGTACAGTCAAACAGTCAAAGGACTAAATTGAAGAGAAATTAAAATTACAAGGCAAAATTACAAATAGTTAAAAAATGCCAAAAAGGACTAAATTGAAGCAAATAAAAATACGGAAGGACCAATTACGCAAATAGACCATTAAGTGAAAACACGCGGATCCTAGGTGGGTCGGGTCGGGTCGGATCGGTCCAAATGGATCACTATATAAATCACTTTTTAGCCTTTTTTTTATTTCCTTTTTCATTTTGTTTAAAAAATCCCCCTTTTTCCTTTTTTTCTCTCAACCCCCTCTCTTTCACTCTCATGGCCGGCCACCTTCGCCCCATCTCCGGCCACAGTTCGCCCCGCGCGTGAGGGCGCGTTTTCGACGCCCCAGCCTCGCGCTCCAACGCCGACGTCTTGGGTCACCCACGTCCGATCACCCTTTGACGCCATCTTTCGTCACGCGCGCGGGTTTTTGTTCTCCGATCTTCCTCCATCATAGCACGCGCCGCCGAATGGAATGTTTTCAGGTAACAAATTCTTCTTAAAAATTTGGCTCCCTCTTTTGAAACCTGGATCTAGTTTTAAAACCCCGATTTCCTCAGAAAGTTGGAACCTAAATTCCACCTTTTCAAACGATTCTTTTTCTTATTTTAAAACTATTTTTTTTATCTCGCATTATCCCATCGTTATTTTAAGGCAAATCCCATCTGTTTTGCATTTTGTTAGGCCGTTCGCGTCGAAATGTGTGTGGTGTTTGGAGGCCAAGGGGATTCCGGCGACGACAGCCGAAGGGACGTAAACTTCTGACCTTTCATCTATTTTCTTGTTATTAAAACGTTATATTAATTATTAATGGTCATTATTAATTATTAAATATTAATAAAAAACATTATTATTATTATGAAAACATTTATTGATGTTGTTATTACTGCTGTTGGTTACCGAAACTGATTCTATTGATGCGTGAATATAACAATATTTAATGTTAAAAAGAGATTAAATACATTGTATTGATGCATGTATGGGAAATGAATGGGGTTTTAAATAAAACTTTAAAAATGGTAATAAACATTTATTGAAAATACCTGGATGCTTTAGTAATTAGGTGCTACGAATCTGGTTCGCTCTTGCCTCTGTAATGTTATACCTTGTCTTATTCGAGTGTCTTTGCTTGCCAATTCCTTTTTGATTTCAATACTATAGGAATTTGTTGTGTTTATATGAGTTTGTAAAAGAAGTTTGACTTCTGGTATTGATGCTTAGAAAAGGTTTGATATTCTTTGAAATGGGTTTGTATTCTCGATTTCCAGGATTCGGTCCTCCTTTTACAATGAACTGATTCTGGTTTTATAACCAGAATAACTATGATGCTAATTTGTTATTTGCTCTTAAATGCTTGCCTAACTTCTTTGCTTGTTGCAGGCTCCTCTTGGCACTTGTGATGGCAGGGTATGGTGGATGGAGCTGGTGGTGGCAGCGGCATAGGCACGTGGGGAGGGTAGCATAGTTTTAGGGTTTGACTTTGGGTTACTGAGTTGAGGGCTGCAAATGGGGTTTCGGTTTAGGCTTGTAAATTTGGGTCAAATTGGGTCAAAAATGGGTGTAAATGGGTCAAGGGAATTGGGCCAATTGGGCCATGTATTTGGACATTGGACTTTTAAATTTTTAATGTTAAATTTAATATTTTTATTTTTATTTAAATTTAAATTCAAATTAAATTTAAATATTTAAATTTAAAATAAATCTAAATTTAAATAAATTTAAAATCAATTTAACTCAAAAGTCCAAGCCCGGTCAAAATTGGGCTCCAACAGCTGCCCCTCTTTGCTTGTTGTCGTGTAACGGGAACAGAGCAAAGATCAAAAGGAGGCCCAATTTTATCAAGTTTCGCTAAATCTCGGCTCCATCGTCAACCGCTTCATAATGACAGCACTTGACTTGCAGCTCTATTCCAATTTACTGTGACTGTGGAAAAAATGGGGCCTGCTATTTAACTTGTCTCTTACTTCAATTTCAGAGGGGCGAAGGCTTGTTATCTAGCTTTACTTCAATTTCAGGAAAATGATCTTGCTCTTATTTCAACAATCTCAAAGATAAATACGTGTTATCCATTCTACTTCAATCCCGAGGGGATGACGTTGCTCTTACTTCAATTTCAGAGATGAAGACATGTTATCCACTCTACTTCAATTTCAAAGGGGATGACGTTGCTCTTACTTCAATTTCAGGGATGAAGACATGTTATCCACTCTACTTCAATTTCAAGGGGATGACGTTGCTCTTACTTCAATTTCAGAGATGAAGACGTGTTATCCACTCTACTTCAATTTCAAGGGGATGACGTTGCTCTTACTTCAATTTCAGAGATGAAGACGTGTTATCCACTCTACTTCAATTTCAAGGGGATGACGTTGCTCTTACTTCAATTTCAGAGATGAAGACATGTTATCCACTCTACTTCAATTTCAAGGGATGACGTTGCTCTTACTTCAATTTCAGAGATGAAGACGTGTTATCCACTCTACTTCAATTTCAAGGGGATAGGAAAAGGTCTTGTTTGATCTGATTCGTCTTGACTTCCAGGGGGAGGTCCATTGTCGTGGATTCGACTCTTTATGTTCGCGAAATGCTAGGTTATTCGTTGTGACTTGGAACTTTTCCTTTCAAGTCGCCGTGATGCGGGATCCTCCATTGCGGTCTTGGCTTTTTCTTTGTATATCCTATGACGTTGAAACCTGGAGAAAATACTCAAATGGTCTTCTATGTAGGCCGGATATGTTTAAGATGTTATGCTTGTAGATGAGTTAGAATGCTCTTAACCTAGAATGAATGTGTATGATTTAATGTTTGAATTTTCAAAGATTAGTCTTTTATATTTTGAAGCTATCTCTTGACGTTCCTTCGACTTCAATTCGGTAAATTCGACATTTGAATTGCCTTCTTTCAGGTTTTAGCTCTTTCAACTGGCAACTGTTTAGAATTCTCGCATTTTTTAGGAAATTCCTAAAATAATACCCGCGAATCCTTGTTTCATTTTATGACCTTTTATCCATCATTTTAATATGAGAATACTTGGACAATATGGAAAAGAGTGGGATCAAATTTTGGAGATTTATTGGCTATGATATCAAACATTTACAAAGAACAAATAACGACCAATAGGAAAGTATTAGACCTAGATATCAGCTATAAGTTTCCCTGATCCAAAGATCATTTTTCGCTTGCTATGTTTCTGGAGGTCTCGGAATTACTCCGTCGATGCCTCAAGATGTAAAATATTTCCATTTTGCCACTTTTGAGGGAGCCGTTGGTTGTCCTTGTTTTGTATTTGAGTTGCTCTTTTCGAGTTTTCAACTCAAAACTCCTTTGGTTTCGGGATGCCCTTCCACGGGTTTTCATCCTGACCTCTCTGTTTTTTTTTTTTATGTGTAATATTTCTTCACCGAGTCTGAATTCACCGGGTTGTATAGTTCTTTGCCATCCCTTTCAGTCAAAATTAAAGCTCCTCCAGAGAAGGCTTTCTTTACAACGTACGGCCCTTCCCAATTAGGCATCCATTTTCCTCGAGAGTCTTTGTGTATTGGAAGTATCTTCTTCAAGACTAGGTCTCCCTCAAGGAATTCTCTAGGACGAACCTTCTTGTTGTAAGCGCGCATCATCCGTTTTTGGTACATTTGACCATGGCGGATAGCTTTTAATCTCTTTTCCTCAATCAAATTCAACTGATCATATCTGGCTTGGACCCATTCTGCTTCATCCAAATTCAGCTCTGATAAGACTCGGAGAGAAGGAATCTCCACCTCAATGGGTAAAACAGCCTCCATTCCATATACAAGTGAGAATGGTGTTGCCCCAGTAGATGTTCTGATGGAAGTCCTATAAGCAAGAAGGGCAAAAGGTAGTTTTTCATGCCAATCTCTATAGGTTTCTGTCATTTTTGCGACAATCTTCTTGATGTTTTTATTCGCTGCTTCTACTGCTCCATTCATCTTTGGGCGATATGGGGACGAATTATGGTGTCTGATCTTAAACTGTTCACAGACCTCCGATATCGTGCTGTTGTTTAAATTTAGTGCATTGTCTGATATGATCTTTTCAGGCATCCCATATCGACATATGATCTCCTTTTTTAGGAACTTGCTGACCGCGGACTTCGTAACATTAGCATAAGAGGCAGCTTCTACCCACTTGGTGAAGTAGTCGATAACCACAAAAATGAATCTATGTCCATTAGAGGCCTTTGGCGAAATTGGTCCAATAACATCCATGCCCCACATGGAAAAAGGCCATGGGGATGTCATGACGTGCAGGGGTGAAGGAGGTACATGTATCTTGTCCCCATAGATCTGGCATTTGTGGCATTTCTTGGCATAGTTGATACAATCAGTCTCCATGGTTGACCAGTAGTACCCAAATCTCATGATTTGCCTAGCCATCTTGAATCCATTTGCGTGTGTTTCACAAATCCCTTCATGGACTTCTTCTAAGATCTTTTTAGTCTCGATTGAGTCCACACATCTTAATAACACATGATCCTTTCTTCTCTTATATAGGATTTCTCCATCCAGGACGTATTCATTTGCGAGCCTTCTCAATGTTCTTTTGTCATTATCGGTAGCTCCCTCGGGGTATTTTCGATCCTTCACATAGTGGAGAATGTCCTGGTACCAAGGATGCTCTTCTTTCTCTTCTTCTTCGATGTCGCAGCAATGGGCTGGAGTTTCGTAAATGCTCATTTGAATGGGCTTCATATCCTCTGGCTTATTCACTTTTATCATCGAAGCTAAGGTGGCCAAAGCATCAGCCATTTGGTTTTCTTCGCGTGGGAGGTACCTGAACGTGACCTCGTCAATTCTTTGATCAGTTCGAGGATCATGTTTCGATATTCAATTAATTTGGAGTCCCTGGTCTCCCATTCTCCTCTGAGCTGGTAGATCACCAATGCTGAGTCTCCATAGATTTCTAAAGCTTTGATCCTCGATCTATGACTGCTTGGATCCCCATGATACATGCCTCATATTCTGCCATATTATTTGTGCAATCAAAGTCAAGCTTACTGGTGAAGGGATAATGGTCTCCTTCTGGTGACACTAAAACTGCACCGATCCCATTACCCACAGCGTTCGAAGCACCATCGAAGTTCAATCGCCATGAATGCTCAGCGATTGTTTCTTCGGTATTTGCGACATACATTAGATCCTCATTTGGAAAGTCGAAATTTATCGGCTCATAGTCTTCCAAAGCCCTACTGGCAAGGAAGTCTGCGATTGCACTTCCCTTAATTGCTTTTTGGCTCACATAGACGATATCAAATTCCGACAATAGGATCTGCCATCTGGCCATTCTCCCATTTAGCGCGGTTGACTCCATCATATATTTTAGGGGATCCAACTTTGAGATTAACCATGTCGTGTGGTATAGCAAGTATTGTCGCAACCTTCGAGTAGTCCAAACCAGTGCGCAGCATAGTTTTTCTATTGGGGAGTATCTTATTTCACAATCAGTAAATTTCTTACTGAGATAGTATATGGCCCTTTCTTTCCTTCCCGTCTCGTCGTGTTGGCCCAAGACACATCCCATAGAATTCTCGAAAACCGTTAAGTACAAAATTAATGGTTTGTTGGGATTTGGTGGTACTAGTACCGGAGCATCAAACAAATACTGCTTAACTTTATCGAAAGTCCTTTGGCACTGATCATCCCAAACGCTTGGGTTATGCTTTCTAAGAAGGCGAAATATTGGGTCACACTTCTCTGTTAACTGCGAAATAAACGAGCGATATAATTCAATCTCCCAAGAAAACCTCGAACCTCCTTTTGCGTACGAGACGGGGGTAATTCTTGTATGGCTTTAACTTTGTCTGGGTCTATCTCGATCCCTTTTTGGCTGACCACAAAACCCAACAATTTTCCAGACGTAGCCCCAAAAGTGCACTTGGCAGGGTTCAATTTTAGCTGGAACTTCCTCAACCTCATGAACAGTCTCCTCAAGACATTCACATGTTCCTCCTCCGTTCGGGACTTTGCAATCATGTCGTCGACGTAAACCTCAATTTCTTTGTGCATCATGTCATGAAATAACGTCACCATGGCTCTTTGATATGTTGCCCCGGCGTTTTTAAGTCCGAACGGCATCACTTTATAACAAAATGTTCCCCACATTGTGACAAAGGTGGTTTTCGCCATGTCTTCAGGGTCCATCTTTATTTGGTTATATCCGGAGAAACCATCCATGAAGGAGAAAAAGGCATGCCCCGCTGTATTATCTACCAGAGTGTCGATGTGTGGCAGCGGAAAGTTATCTTTTGGGCTGGCTCTATTTAAATCCCGGTAGTCTACGCACATACGTACTTTACCATCTTTCTTGGGGACAGGAACTATATTGGCGACCCATTCCAAATATTCAACTACTCGGAGAAAACCCGCGTCGAACTGTTTTCGGACCTCTTTCTTTTATTTTAAGTAACACATCAGGTCGCATTCTGCGAAGTTTTTGTTGGACGGGTTTGCATTCTTCCTTTATTGGGAGCTTGTGAACTACGATGTCGGTACTTAGCCCCGGCATGTCTTGGTAGGACCAAGCGAAAACGTCCTTGAATTCTCTTAGCAGCTCAATAAGATCTCCTCGTGTCTTTGTTGAGATGCTGGTCCCGATTCTTATTTCTTTCTTTTCATCCTCATCCCCTATGCTTACTGTTTCCACTACCTCTTTGTGGGGCAAGATTTGCTTTTCCTCCTGTTCCATCATTCGTTGTAATTCAGGAAATATGTTACAATCCTGATCATCTTCGAAATCCTGAGACTCTTCAAGACACATATCTTGCTCGAAATGAGGTTCGGAGTCAGTATCACTCATATTACTGATATCCCAAGATCTGTAAAGAATGAGAATGGGCTAATGAACAAAATAAATTAAAGAATGGCTGTATGACATGATTATGGGTGTATATATTCAAGAATGATTTATTTATTTATATGTGTGAGTGTAATTAATTTATTTTGGGATTTGAAAGGAAAGAATAAAGAGATAGTTGTCAAAATGTATCTTCATTTAAAAATAATGGATAAAAACTCAAAAGCCCTTTTACAAAAGATTTATATCATTCCTGGGCATAGAATGACAAGGGTGCAACGAGTATTACTTTGGAATGTTCCTAAAAGCTACGGGGAGCTCCTCCTCTGTCCAATTGTCCAAATTACTCCCAGGTGCATACGGACATATTTGAAGCGAACTCCTTTCTTCAACTTCTTCGGAAACGGCATTTATGCTTAATTCCATTACCAGTCTCGCAACTCTTTCTTCCTCAAGCCTTAGCCCGCCAGAAATGAAAGTTTTTGAAATATGAGGGAAGGTCATCGATCTCCAACTGATTTCTCCCCGGCTTGTCGGGCTCTTCTTATCTCTCGTTTCACTCTATCTCTTTCTTCTTTTCTTTCACGTCCGGTTTGTACCTAGCCCGAAACGGTCCCACTTTCCAAATAGCGACGGTACGTAGATTACTCCTTGGAGGTGTTTTCCGAGCCCTTTTCCTGTAATGCTCCTTTTCCAATCGTCAAACGCAATCCCATTTTCGTCGTTTGCGATAATTTAGGTTCAGGAATTTTACTTCCCTCCCCAATGAACGTGGCATTGACAAATTCCAACGAGCGAAAAGAGCATTCTATTGCCTCTTCATCATTGTCTATGTACGGGGCATCATTTGTTACAGACGCAACAATATCCTCCTCAGCATTGATTGTAACCAACCTTCCGTCAGTTACCAGCTTGAGCTTTTGGTGAAGTGAGGATGGTACTGCCCCTGCTACGTGAATCCAAGGTCTTCCTAATAAGCAATTATAGGAAGGCTTGATATCCATCACCAGGAAGTCAACCTCGTAAGTATTTGGGCCTATTTGCAATGGTACCTCGATCCTACCCATCACTTTTCTTTCAGTTTCATCAAACGCTCTGACTATATTGTGGCATGTCCTCATATGGGAGCTATCGATGGGTAGTCTCTCGAGAGTGGCTAACGGTAAAACGTTTAAAGCTGAGCCGTTATCAATAAGCACTCCGGGTAGAGTATACCCTTTACAGCGAGTGGTAATGTGCAATGCTTTGGTCGATCCCATACCTCCAGATGGGATTTCATCATCATTGAAGAAAATGAAATTATCAGCACTGATGTTGTTAATCAGTCGATCCAGCTTGCATACCGATATATCTTGGGTCACGTAGGTTTCGTTGAGTACCCTCATTAATGCGTTACGGTGTACCTCTGAACTCAGCAGTAACGCCAAGATAGATATACGTGCGGGCTGCTTATGTAATTGTTCAACTACGCTGTACTCGCTGTGTTTCAAGAATTTCAGGAACTCTTGGGCTTCTCTTTCTGCCACCGACTCGTTTATTGGTTCTAACTTGTCAGTCACCTTTCGGGTTCAACTGTTATAGCTTCCCCTTGGTAGCTGCTCTCTCCTCCACGTTGTAAGTTTTACCGCTACGTGTGACTAGGTTCACGTTTTGCAGCTGCTCATCCTTGGGTACCTCGATGTCGCACCCGTAATTCCAGGGCACTCTTTTACTACTTTCATAAGGAAACGGTGCGGGTTTCCGTATGATCACACATGGGGTCTCTTGTTTTCTCGTCTCAGCTCCCCTAGATGTGGAGATGATTATTATTGGGCGATCATGTTCATGTTTCTTTTTCCTTCGGAGGAGCAAATGTCCCCTATCTCTTCCTCTTCTTCGAAGAACTCTAATTCCTTGCGGTCCATCAGGTATTGTATTAGGACCTTGAACTCCGTGCAATGCTGAATCTCATGACCTTCAGCGTTGTGAAAGTCGCAATAGTTCTTTGCTTTTATCATCCTTTCGCCGTCCTGTCCAATTATTCCTCTAGCCACCAGCTGACGCCATACCATCTCATGGGGGATCTGACCTCTTCAATGTGAGCTTTAACCCTTTTTCTTTCTATTCTCATAATTGCGTTTACCCCTGGATCAGAGTGGACGGGCCGGTTTCCGGCCACATTAGGTCTCGATGGCTCATCGAATCTTATTTTCTTCATCTTGATCAGTTTTTCCACCAATTTTTTGAAGGTGAAACAATTTTCAATGGAATGGCCAATTACTCCTCCATGAAATTCACATTGGGCGCTGGCATCATACCACTTTGGAAATGGTGGTTGTACGGGTTCCGTGATATATGGGGCTACCACGTGTTGGTCATACAACTGCTGATAGAGGTCTTTGTAAGTGACGAGAATTGGAGTGAACTGAATCTTCTCGTATTCTTTTTCCAGTTTGACTCTGTTCTTGGTAAATTCTGATAGTTGTCAGAAGGAGGTTTTGACTGCATCATCGTGATTGGTTTCGAATAAGTTGGCCTGTATGTACTTACATTATTTACCCCGGTTTCTTTCCTCTTTGGGGCTACCCTTTTTCCATTGTCCCCTGCGTCGATTTTTTCGCTTTTAATCGCGCTCTCAATCATTTCTCCTGACATTACTATGTCGGAGAAACTCCTTGTGGCATTACCCATCAAGCGGTCGAGATATGGCACCTTTAGTGTGTGGACAAAAAGCATCGTTGTCTCCTTTTCGGTTAAGGGTGGTTGTACTTGAGTGGCTAAATCCCTCCAACGTTGAGCATACTGTCGAAAGCTTTCACTTGTTTTTTTCTCCATATTCTGCAGGGTAATTCTGTCAGGCGCAATATCAGTAACGTGGCCATATTGCTTCTTAAAAGCTTGGGCCAAGTCTTTCCAGGAATTAATCTTTGCGCGGCTTAGTTGGTTGTACCATTTGGCAGCGGATCCAACCAAGCTATCTTGGAAACAATGAATTAATAATTTTTCATTGTGGACGTACCCTGTCATCTTTCGAAAGAACATCGTAATGTACGCTTCTGGGCAGCTGGTCCCGTTGTATTTTTCGAATTCGGGCATCTTGAACTTTGGGGGTAGCACTAGGTCTGGGACCAGACTTAGTTCTTTGGCATCAATTTCACTGTAAGCGTCGATCCCTTCCATTGCTCTAACCCTGTCTTCCAGCCACTTGTACCTTTCTTCTATCTGTTTAGATACTTCCATTTTGGTTCTTTCCGCCTCCATTGTATCATCGAGGTCGGGGTTGATGGGATTCGCAGCGGTTTCTCCCGAGTTCGAACCTGACCCGACTAGGTAATTCGCTTGGCCTGATGCGTCAATGGGCTGAGGTTGCGCTCGAATCAAGACAGGTGTTTCTCGCGGGTTTGTTTCCGACGGGGCCTGATGATGTACGGGTGTGAAGCCAGGAGGATATTGGGGATCCTCGTTTTCCTCTCTTGGGTCTTCAGCGGGTCCTTTTCCCTTATCCGAATCTCGCAACAACTGGGTTAGCTGATTAATTATATTGCTTTAGGATTCAATTATTTGGTCTCTCATGTCCCTTTGAACTCTTTCTAACTGGTCCTGCAACTGAGCTTGCATCTGTTCTTGAATTTCTTTTTGCATTTGTTCTAGCCTCTCTTTTCTTTGATCCATCGCTTTTACCTTCTTACGCGTGTAATAACGATGTGGGTTTTCAATGTTTACTGATGTTAACTGTTATAATTAATTTTAATTAGTTTGGAGATGTTATGTCAATAATGTGCAAGATATGATGCAAAATGCATGTATGCAAATGTGAGAAAAGGCATTGATTCTAAAGTCCATTTTCATTTAGAGCAACTTCTCGAGAAGAAAAACTTCTTTACATAAGAGAGTTTATACAAATGGTTTGGCCTTTCGACCCAAATCCTTAATCTTTCCTAGCAATCCCGCTAATTTCCTTTCTCGTTCCGATCTTGACTCGTACTGAAGGCTCAAGACGTCGGCTTCAGCGGCTAGCTCCTGCATGTGATCGGCCGCTTCTCTCATTTGGGTTAGTGCCTTACCCATGACATGATCTCGTTCCTCGACTTCTCTCTGGGCTTGACGGGTGTGCCATTCACTGGTTTCTAAATTTCTTTCCATGATCTCAAATCGGATCTCATTATTATGTAGTGTAGCCTCTAGTTCTTGCACTTTTTCTTTTAATTCTTGCTTCTCGGCCATGCATACTTTCAGCTCCGATACTGTGTTTCGATTTCAGTGCCTCCATAATGATTCCTCTAACTCCTTTATTCTTGCCTCTAGACTGGCTATCTGAGCTTTCAACTCAGCCTCCTCGACCCGTTTTTCTAGTAGCTTTCCCTTCAAGGCGTTTTCTCGGGCTTGACCGTCTTGGAACTTTCTTTGCCAATGCTCCGTTTGGTCTTTTTGTTCCTGAATTTCCTGACGCCATTGCTCAGAAGTTTTCCCTAACCCTACAGTCCTCATGGATTGCCGAAGCTTCTTGTAGTGTTTCTTCAAGTCTTCAAGGTCTTCTTCGGCCTTATTTTTCCCTTTTCTCAACTTTTCGGCTTCTAATCTGTGAAAATCCATGTCTAATCCTAGCTGTATCTTATCTTCCTCCAGTACTCCTATTCTCTTTCCGAACTCTGAGCTCTTACTTTCAAAGTCATGCTTGAGGATGTCTATCTCTGTTGGGACCTCTTGTAAATATTCCTCTAGAGGGCGAACATTTTCTGGATTTGGAGCAGGGATGTTGTCATTTACTCTCTTGCTCCTCCACCAGTCATAATTCGGGGTTGTCAATGGTTTGGCACTGAACTTCTTTATTCTTTGTACCTTTTTCCACGAATTTGCTATTTCCCGAACCTTCTTCTTATAGTCGTTCCCTTTATAAGAAAATTCGCAATGTGCCAGGCCGTGTGTAGCAGGGATAAACTGCCTTGTCTTATATTGTCTTAAAACATGCAACGGAGCATATCCAGTAGCACCCCAAACTCCGAGTAACGGGACCCAATCGAAATCACCACACCGGTAGAGAATATCGTCTGGGAGGAACCAAGGCGCACACCATTCAATATTTTCATCCTGAAGATTCTGGAGAACGGCTGCCCATTTTTCTTCGGATATATTTTGCTCACGTTGCGTGGCCACAAGGTCCTTTAGGGGCGAGAACTCTGTTGAAAATACTTTATAAGAGAATTTCTCCACTTTCCAGAAGTGACTGTGAAACCAGACCATTAATAGCTGAGCACAACCAATGAATCTCCCTTCTCCTTCCCTTCGGCAAGCACTTAGCGAGCGAAAGGTTTCTGCCAAAATAGCAGGGACGGGTGTAATTCCCCTACTTAGTCGGTCAAACAGTGCTACTACCGCGTCCTCGACGTGCCCCAATACCTTTGGAAATAAGACCAAACCATATATGCCGAGGGCGAACATATCAACACGTTTCCTCATATCTGGATGTGTTGCAATTATTTCCTGCAGACTATTCCAGTTAATACATTTGTTATCTCCTTTCACCTTAATTCGGGAAACAACCCATTGCTCACTCATCCCTGTAATACTCATCAATCTTTTTAGAAATGTCGGAACACTTGCATCTTTCGAAAATGCTTTATCGGCTTGGATTCTAGGACAACGGACTAAGGCGGTGTATTCCTCTATTGTCGGTGTCAAGTCTAAATGACCAAAGGTGAAGCAGCTATAGGTAGGATTCCAATGTTGGGAGAGGGCTCGAAACAGGTGTTTGTCAATTTTTACCTCGAGTAGGTAAGACAGATCTCCATAATCTCGGTAAAACATCTGCCTTATTTCATCATCCCATTGCCCCCAAATCTCTCTCAACCCTCGCAAGTCGTTCTGAGTTACATTAATACGAGTGTAGTCCCATAATTCTGACAGATGCCCGTCTTTCAAGCTGTCACCCTTTTCACGCTGTTGCTCTTCGGACCATAGGCGTGCCACCATGTTGTCCTCTACTTTATCTAAAAATCCTTCTTCCATGATAAAACTGCCTAATTTGTAAACGGACTTAAATCAAACCTTTTCGTTCATAATGATGCAAATGCAAGTAGAAAGAGACAAAACAAACGCAGTTAGTAATATGTAATAGCAAAAAAGTATTCAAATATACATAACACAGAACCTAAAAATACTTCGGGTATATGCTATCGGGGCTTGACCTAACTCCATCTAAGGTGAGTACTTATGGTTCACTATATGTAGTTTTAAGTTCTAAAAGGTGGAGGGTACCCAAACCAGCAGATTCCTCGGTCCTCACCCATTACAGGCTCATACGGACGAGTTCGGTTTAGGGGGACACATTTCCCGCATGTTTGCACGGAAGTGAAAACTTCACGAAAACAAGGGTACTTTGTAATCCCGAAAGCGATTTACTATCCTGCACGGAGGTGAAGACCTCACGAAGGAGTAGTTTCTCACTTTCACTTAAAAGGGTAATATCGCGATGCACATGATGCCAAATTATGTCGAGGATTGCATGTTAAACAAAATCAAAGTTTAAAAGTTCTCAAAAAGAAAAAGACCCGAAAATCATCAATTTTGGCTTGACTCTCGTTTATTTTGAAAAATGTCCCCAGTGGAGTCGCCAAGCTGTCGAAACCACCTCGAAAACGAATGTTTCGGAGAATATTTTAAGTTTTAGAAAATGAGAATAAAAAAGAGAGTCGCCACCAATCTTTTATTTAGGTGCAATTGGATCACCACAAATTATTTTTTTTTTAAAACGTTAAAACGTCGGTCCACGAAATCCAGAAAAAAATAGGTTCGTGAGTCGGTTACGCACGAGGAAGGATTAGCACCCTCGTACGCCCAGAATTGGTACCACATGATCATTTTCGGGTCTTATTTTATGAAAACAATGAAAGCTCGAGTGAAGTTTAAAACGATGTTCATTTTGAAAGGCTCTGTGTAATTTTAAAGGAGACCTTTTTAAGAAGAACTCGTCCCCATATTTCGTTCCTCTTATGAAAACTAGAAAGCGTGTCCAACACATTAGGACACTACATTCTCGGAGTATCGAAATCAGAGGACGTTTAGGGAACTTTTGAAGAGAGCATTCGATCGCGTGATTTGTACGAAAATCATACCTATCACATTAAGGCACGATTTTTCGAGGTTTCCACGTGAAGGAACATCATCTCGTTACTTCAAAAATTTGGATATGGATAGGGGTGTGTTAAAAACTTTTTAAGGGGGATATTTCTTTCGTACGAATTACGAAAATCATACCCCGCACGCTAGGGCACAATTTTCGAAGTTTTCGTGAAACAATATCGCTTTGTTTTTGTCATGAAAGTCCTTTGTATATATACTTTGAGAACTCGAAAATTTCGTATGAAGGTTAAAATACAATCCTCGAACACATGATTTGAAGAATTAAAAAGGAACACTCGTTTACTTCGATTTTACGAAGACTTAAAGTCGCGACCAACACGTTAGGACACGACATTCTCGGAGCCTCGAAGTGAACGGGTGTAAGAAGAACTTGAAAAGGATATTCGGTTCGCGCGAATTATACGAATAAATCGCACCCGACACGTTAGGGCGTGATTTTTCGAAGTTACACTCGAACCGAACCTTGCCTCGATTTTTGAAGTAATTTGTGAATGAGAGTGTATATTTTAAAAAACACGAGTAGCAATTGATAATAGAAATTAGATACGAAGTAGTATAATAAGTAGATAAATAATGCACGAAAATATAAAATGTAGGTGCAAACAAATGCAAATATTGATAAATGATGAAATCGGGGTGAAAAATGGGACTTTTGGATACCCGGGGGCAAAATGGTAATTTTTAGTGAAATCGAGGTTAAAAATGGAATTTTAAAAGATTCGAGGGTAAAATGGTAGATTTTGGTAAAATCGGGGTTAAAATGGGATTTAAGAAAGTTTTGGGGTCAAAATGTAATTTTTGAAAGTTTTGGGATCAAAATGTAATTTTGAAAAAGTTTTGGGGTCAAAATATAATTTTGGAAAAGTTTTAGGGTCAAAATGTAATTTTGGAAAAGTTTTGGGGTTAAAATGTAATTTTGGAAAAGTTTTAGGGTCAAAATGTAATTTTGGAAAAGTTTTGGGGTTGAAATGTAATTTTGGAAAAGTTTTGGGGTAAAAATATAATTTTAGGAAAATTTTGGGGATAAAAGATAATTTTGGAAAAGTTTTGAGGTTAAAATGTAATTTTGGAAAGGTTTCGGGGTCAAAATGTAATTTTGGAAAAGTTTTGGGTCAAAATATAATTTTAGGAAAATTTTGGGGTCAAAATATAATTTCTGGATAATTTAGGGGCTTACAAAGCAATAAAACCAAAAACAGGTGACACGTGGCGACCCCACAGGCATCCAGCTGTCAAAGGATTAAGTTGTAAATCTTGAAAAATTCTTGGGTCAATTTTGTAATTAAATAAAAGTTGATTTGGGGATTAAATCAAGACAAATTAAAAATAAAAAGGACTAAATGGATAAATAATCCAAAAAATGACACGTGGCAGTCTCTGGTACAGTCAAACAGTCAAAGGACTAAATTGAAGAGAAATTAAAATTACAGGGCAAAATTGCAAATAGTTAAAAAATGCCAAAAAGGACTAAATTGAAGCAAATAAAAATGCGAAAGGACCAATTACGCAAATAGACCATTAAGTGAAAACACGCGGATCCTAGGTGGGTCGGGTCGGGTCGGATCGGTCCAAATGGATCACTATATAAATCACTTTTTAGCCTTTTTCTTATTTCCTTTTTCATTTTGTTTAAAAAATCCCCTTTTTTCCTTTTTTTCTCTCAACCCCCTCTCTTTCACTCTCATGGCCGGCCACCTTCGCCCCATCTCCGGCCACCGTTCGCCCCGCGCGTGTGGGCGCGTTTTCGACGGCCCAGCCTCGCGCTCCAACCCCGGCGTCTTGGGTCACCCACGTCCGATCACCCTTTGACGCCATCTTTCGTCACGCGCGCGGGTTTTTGTTCTCCGATCTTCCTCCATCATAGCACGCGCCGCCGAATGGAATGTTTTCAGGTAACAGATTCTTCTTAAAAATTTGGCTCCCTCTTTTGAAACCTGGATCTAGTTTTAAAACCCCGATTTCCTCAGAAAGTTGGAACCTAAATTCCACCTTTTCAAACGATTCTTTTTCTTATTTTAAAACTGTTTTTTTTTTATCTCTCATTATCCCATCGTTATTTTAAGGCAAATCCCATCTGTTTTGCATTTTGTTAGGCCGTTCGCGTCGAAATGTGTGTGGTGTTCGGAGGCCAAGGGGATTCCGGCGACGACAGCCGAAGGGACGTAAACTTCTGACCTTTCATCTATTTTCTTGTTATTAAAACGTTATATTAATTATTAATGGTCATTATTAATTATTAAATATTAATAAAAAACGTTATTATTATTATGAAAACATTTATTGATGTTGTTATTACTGCTGTTGGTTATCGAAACTGATTCTATTGATGCGTGAATATAACAATATTTAATGTTAAAAAGAGATTAAATACATTGTATTGATGCATGTATGGGAAATGAATGGGGTTTTAAATAAAACTTTAAAAATGGTAATAAACATTTATTGAAAATACCTGGATGCTTTAGTAATTAGGTGCTACGAATCTGGTTCGCTCTTGCCTCTGTAATGTTATACCTTGTCTTATTCGAGTGTCTTTGCTTGCCAATTCCTTTTTGATTTCAATACTATAGGAATTTGTTGTGTTTATATGAGTTTGTAAAAGAAGTTTGACTTCTGGTATTGATGCTTAGAAAAGGTTTGATATTCTTTGAAATGGGTTTGTATTCTCGATTTCCAGGATTCGGTCCTCCTTTTTACAATGAACTGATTCTGGTTTTATAACCAGAATAACTATGATGCTAATTTGTTGTTTGCTCTTAAATGCTTGCCTAACTTCTTTGCTTGTTGCAGGCCCCTCTTGGCACTTGTGATGGCAGGGTATGGTGGATGGAGCTGGTGGTGGCAGAGCTGGTGGTGGCAGCGGCATAGGCACGTGGGGAGGGTAGCATAGTTTTAGGGTTTGACTTTGGGGTTACTGAGTTGAGGGCTGCAAATGGGGTTTCGGTTTAGGCTTGTAAATTTGGGTCAAATTGGGTCAAAAATGGGTGTAAATGGGTCAAGGGAATTGGGTCAATTGGGCCATGTATTTGGACATTGGACTTTTAAATTTTTAATGTTAAATTTAATATTTTAATTTTTATTTAAATTTAAATTCAAATTAAATTTAAATATTTAAATTTAAAATAAATCTAAATTTAAATAAATTTAAAATCAATTTAACTCAAAAGTCCAAGCCCTGTCAAAATTGGGCTCCAACAATATATATTTAACATATATAATTGACATAATATTTTTTTATAACAGAATATATTTATGTCGGGTCATATTAAGGTCAAAAAATCTTATCAAAGATCCGATTCATATAAAAAACGGACTTTAAATTTTATCCAAACCCATTTTTAAATGGACTTTTAAACTTGAACAAATAACTCAACTCATGAACAAGTTTATTTCCTTGGAATTTTTTCTTTTCCTTATTAAGAATGAAGGATTAAATCTTTTATTCAAGTAAAAGATATTTCCACTTAAATATTTACTGCTGTTTTAATATTATTAAAAAAACAAATAATGGAAAATTTAATAATATACTTAAAAACTTTCAATTCCTTTCCACAATTTTGACAGAAAGCTGTCTACAAATTCTTTTTTTTTTTTTATGATTTTTATATATATAAATATATTGTTGCCTCTTTGATTGATGGGGTTGTGTTTTTCTTCTTTGCCAGAAGCTCAAGCTCCATTTTTGTTTTGAAAGAAAGAAGTGAATCCCCAAATCAAAAGGCAAAGCTATGTGAGGTTTGTATATCTCCAACTTTTCTCCACTCTATACCGCCACACTGCTATTTCAACAGTCTAAACTTTCCAAAATACAAACCAGTACTCAAGATTTCTTTGTTTTAAAATTGTCGGACACCATTTTTAATTGGGTAAATTCAGCAACAGTCATTCAACTTTGAAAAAATAACAAAATAATCACTCAACTTTCAATTCAGTCACTAAACTTTAGGAAAATATCAAATCGATCACTAACGCTATCGAAAAGTGACATCCATTATCCACTAACATTTTCGGTTACAGGCCTAACGAAACAGGTGATGTGACTAGTTAACTTGTGACTAGTTAACTTGTTACGTTAGATATGCGCCGAAGGGTTTAGGGTTGGACGGATGGGTAGGATTGAAGAAAAAAAGAACGATTGGCGAATAATTGGAATTAATTAGGCTTAGGCTCCAACAGTGGGAAGGATTGAAATTTTCAAGGTAAGGGAACGATTGAAGGATTGAGGGTTTAGGAAAAAAGTCACTGGAAGAAAAGAAGACAACAAAATATTTCAAGTTTTAGGATTTAGGATCAGAATGGTTAAAAGAAGAGAAGCAGTCAATGGTGTTGCATCCATTGTAATGGGTAAGTTTTTCTGTTGGTTTATGATTTTTTGGATTTTGGATTTTTTTTTGTTGAAATATGTTGTATTCGCATGGGGTTTATTGTTTGTCATCTGCGTGATAAAAATGGATTTATTTAGTTATTTCATCTTTTTTTATGTGGTGAGTGTGAAAATTTGTTTATGGATTGGGAGTTTGAGATTTAGAAATCAATGGATGTTCATTTTATAATTTGATTGTTTAGAAAAAAAAGTTAATTTGGGTTAATTTGTTTCCTAGTTATCTTGGAAAGAATCAGATTATATGAATATGCAGTGAATAGGAATCTAGAGTTTAACAACATTTTTTAAATATTGATTCAAATATGATTATTAAAGTGTATGAATATGAATATGCACTGAATTGAATTTTTTTTGATTATTAAAGTGTATGATAGGTTTGGATTTTTTTGGTCTGTCATGTGCATGATAGAAATGAATTTGTTTGTAGTAAATGTTGATCCAAATATGATTATTAAAGTGTATGAATATGAATATGCAGTGGATTGGATTTCTTTGATTATTGTCTGTCATGTGCACGACAGAAATGGATTTGTTTGTATTAAAGTGTCTGTCAAGTGCATGATTGAAATGGATTTGTTTGTATTAAAGTGTATGACATGTGTATGACAAAAATATGTATTATATTGTGTCATATCCTTGTATTATATTGTGTCATATCCTTTGCTTGGTTATTGTCGACCATTGCGTAGGTTGTATATGCCAAAGGTCTCACTACCTTCTATTGATGTTAAATTTATTTTTTTGGTGCAATAATCTTATTATTATGTTGGTGTTTTTCAAGTAGTATCGTCTAACATTTTGAATTATTGTAGAAAACAATCTATTTTCATATGTATTAAAACATTGTTTTTCACCTTATCACGAATATGTCATAATTTTAGTACTTATTTTTGATAATTTTAGAAATATTTGTCATGGTTTAATAATCCAAATTTATTATTATAATATTTTATTTATATTTTTTATTACTTTAATCATGTTTTCTTTTAATTCAAAAGTTTCTCAATACATTTTCTGAAATATTTACTTGGATAAACGATTTTTGAATTTGATAACTTATTTTAATTTAGTTCATAATTTTTTTTATCACATTAGTTTATGAAGTTAAATTTTTTTAATTTATGTTACTATGTGAAATTTTAATATTACATCACGTCATCATTTCAAAAATGATAAATTTTTAATAAAATATTTAAGTGATTATGTAATACAATATTAAAATGTCACCCAAACTAAAATTTAGAAAAATTATCAAGTTCAAAAAGGCTTAAAATATATATTATAAGTTCTTGTACTTCAAAAAAATTAGATTTTAATCCCTATACTTTTATATCTTGAAATTTAATCCTTCTATTTTTCAAATTTCAAAATTTAAGTCAAACTGTAATTTATTGGTGTGATATTTTAAAATTAAAAAAAATTCATTTGATAGTCATGTAATTAAAAAAGAAATGATATTAATGAATTTAAATTTAACAAAAGGATAGTGTTAAAAATTACATATGAATTGATACGAAGCTAAAAAATTTTAAAGACAAATTTGAGAAAGAAAAGCTTAACAAGCTAATTATTTCCCAGAAAGGTTTTCTAGCGGTAACCCTAGCTTTAGTGTGCTGAGTCTCTAGCACAATATTATCCGTGTTGATAACAATATGAGTAAAAAATTAATATTGCAATAAACATGAATTTAACAAAATCATTTTAATAGTAATAAATTTAAATTTTGAATTTTGAAAAAGTAAACATACTATATTCTTATAAAATATTTCAAATTTATGAACTTATGACATTTTTTTTTGGTATGCAATAAGCAAACTTATAATGATACAGCGTACCACTATGTGAAAATCAAATTAAAATCAAAGCTTGATATCTACAACTGCATCAAAACTCGTATTCCATGTGTAATTTCGGGGTTTTTCCCGAGTTCCAAACATGACAAAAGAATCAAACAAAAAATAAATACTCCCCAGCAAGATTTTGAGCCCAGAAAAGTAGGAAAAAAATAATAATTTACAGTTACCTTTGAACCTTGTGCCAAATATTTGAACATCCTTTTGCTACAATCATATTTTCTGCTATAACTTCAACAAACATGACTCCACCTTCTACTTTGAAAGAAGATTACGGGAGGGAAAAGAAATTTTCGGGTTTCGGAGATGAGGGGAAAAAGAGAATTGAGCTGCCTACCCGAGAACAAAGATATGTTTCTTCCTTGCTAAGATATTTCTTGACCTCGATACTAGGATGTGCTACGGATTTTAGGGCTACCAAAAGTGTTAAAAGAGTCGATGTAGCATTTACCGCGATGGTCGGCAGGAAAGTGAAAGAAGGTTTTGCTATCAGCTCCCAAATAAAAGTTAAACCAAGGAACTACACTGCTTCTTGAACCATCTTTTATGCATAGTACATGTACAAGCTGTTAGCAGCAACACAAGCTATCAAGTTTTCAGTGGGGTGCCACGCTAAGTGCAGCAACTTTGTCGTGAAATCAAGAGAGTTTCCATTTGCATCAATTCCGAGTGTTTCTGATATTTATGGCAGATTTGCCGAAAACACAAGCATTTGAGAGGAGTCCAGCACAAAAATAATCAAAAGTTAATGGTAGTTAAAAAAGGAACAAATGAACACTGGATCTCTACCTCGTCGTACAACACGTGTTATGTTGTTTAGGGATCTGGAAGGCCTTGAGGGTGTCTGAACTTGTCTCCTGAAAAGATGTTCGGATGTTTATAACTACTTACATCATTACAAAATCACCCAAGTTTTTACGATGATTGAGTGAATAGTTTACCTCATTGGATTTTTGCTGGCTTCCAAAGTTGTTGCCTCGGTGCTTCCAGGGGCACAACCAAATACACGGAATAGATTGCTGTGATCATGGGAAATATATATTATGATAAGTGGAGGACGAAAACATCAACAGTAGCAAAAGATTAACAGACCTAATCTCAAAAGACAAACCTGTAGGAACCTGTTGCAACTCGCAATCCATCACCACTTAGGCAACACTCAAATTTGTCAAAGATTGAATCGTTTTCATACAAATCACACAACTGAAACAATTAAAAGAAAGCCATAATCAGCTCTGACACAGCACAACACAAATATGATTAATATAATCTCTTCCAGAAGGTAGAAATCATACCTTGGGTCTTAAATATTCGTGAACCTGGAATTTTGCAACTGGACCCGAGTCCATGTTTATGTCCCATAACTGACAACCAAGTGATACGTAATCAAGTCAGATGATAAGTTCTAAGATCCCCATTAAACAAGTATGCTAACGGCGAATGAATTAAGAGCACAATCAACAATCAAGTAGAGAATAGGGAAGGAAATCACAAAAGCATTTACTTCAAAATTGTTGAATGCTCAAATACTGAATAGAAGAAAATATTTTCATGAAAAGCTCTACAAGATAAAATCCTTCGATTATCCAAGTCCACACTAAAATGCCAATGAACCCAAATTTAATCTTTTTATTTTTCAGGTTTTAAATTTCACGTTCAGTTGTTAACGATTTTTTAAAATTGATTGATGTGACTTTTTGAAATAAAAAATATTCATTTGATAACCATGTAATTAAAAATGATGTTACAATCAGCCTAAATTTAACAAAATGATTTTAATAAGATTAACAGTTGAAAATGAATTTAAAAATTTAAAAATCAAAAACTAAATTTCTAAAAATAAAATGATTAAAATTTAAATTTATGAAAGAGTAAAAATACTTGTCATATTCTAACAAAAAATTTATTACAATGATATTTCTATTTTTTACTTCAAAATTGAAATTCTTGTATACTCTTTGCTTATCATGATCTCTAAAATGCATTCTCTCTTAAATACTAGGTTGTTTAGGCGTGAAGAATTTTCTACGGTTTACAAGTGTTTCAAAGGCATGGTGTCATTTGATTACCAACCCTTTAGCTTTATTAATTTTGTAATTGTCGATTGTTTGTGTTGCAATATTTTCAATTTTACCTATTCAATGTTGTTTGGTGATTTTGCTATGTATTGTGGGTAGACAAGACAACCGTCCAAATTATTTATTAAAAACTTGTGGTGTCGGAGTTATGGTCCAATTGAAAGGCAAATATCTTAGTTTTGCAAGAGTTTTAATTGAGGGGATGTTGATTTGGTGTGCTATCAAATTCGGATTCGAACTTGATCGATGTTACTTGGATCCTTCGACTATTGTGTATGGGAGGAGGAGTTTTATTGAATCGTAGAGATTTAGCAGGGTTGCAAGTTTGTGCCTGAAGTGATTTGTTTATTGGTTTTTTTAAAATTGCTTTAATAATGTTAAACTGAACTGCTGTGAATGTGATCATAATGACAAGTTTATTACTTCGTGTTTGATTACTTTGTTGATTACATTGAACGATGTTTAGTGGTTGAAATTCTTTTAGCAAATGTATGGCATCACTGGTTTCCAGTATCAAACGATCAATTGAGTGCTGGTGTTTCTTGATCTAAAATGTTGTATTTGGCTAATATCTTGTGTCGTGGAGCTATGTGTGGTGGTGTAGGATTTGTGCTCTAAATACTGCAAACCATATTATTTGTTAATATAGGCCTATATATATATATATATAAAAGAATGTTCGAAGGATCTTCTTTAGTTGACATGTGGATCACTATTCTTTCTTTCTTTCTTTCTTTCTTTTTCTTTTTTTTTTTATATATAAAAGGAATGGTAAATTTTCAATTTTAAAAAAGTTGACACGTGTCAGCTTCCTTTTGAAAAGTGGGTCATCTTTCCTTCCCATTTTTTTGCATTAGAGAAACGGTAAAATTTCAATTTTGGTTCCTCCGTTACCTTCAAATTTTTTTCTGAAATTACTCTAAAATTTAAGATTATGTGCCGCACTCAAATTTAAAATTTAATCTTTAGACTTTAACTCTTTAATATGATTTGGTACATTAACCTTTATAATGTCATTGATTAGTTAAAATACTTTATTTTGATTGAAAGCTGATGTAACTTTTAAGAGTTGTAAATATGTTTAAAATTATTTATTAAATTTAAGTTCATTACAATTTTTTTTTTGTTTTATGGTAATTAAATGAGTTTTTTAAAAAAAATATAAAATGTCACACCAACAAATTTAACAAAAAAAATTACTAATGTTAATAATTGGATTTGGATTTTAAAATTTAAAAAATATAATAACTAAATTTCTGAAAATAAAAATATCAAGACTAAATTTCAAATGTATGAAGAATATTAAAGGCTTTTTTTAGACACGTGTACCATCATGGTGATTTCATCCTTTCTTTTGTATTTTTGAAAAATGATTAAATTTTAATTTTGGTCCCTCTATCATGCCCATATTTGAGATTTAACCCTTACATTTTAATCTTTAATGTAATTTGGTCTATGTATTTTTATAATGTTATTAATTAGTCCAAATAGTTAATATTGTTAATTTTTCGATTAAAATATTATGTGGTTATATATAATTTGAATGCCCTAAGAGTCTTATAAACGAATACATGGCTTTCTATTTATTTTAGGTTTGCCTTGCTTCTTTTTTTTTTACATTATAAAACAATGACCAAACTTTAGTTTTAGTTCTTATACTTTACTGAAAATGGGATAATGTCGTTAGTTAATCTATATACTTTAATTTTGACATAATTTGATACTTTTACTTTAATAATATCATTAGTTAGACTCAATATTTAATATTATTACTATTTCAATTAAGTGCTTACGTCAAATTTTCATAGGAATACTATGTCAACAAAAAAAATATTTTATCATGATGAGTTTAAATTGATTTTTAAGAGAAATAAAAATCCACGTAAATATTTTCAATGTTATTTTTATTTTTATATGACTACCAAATGATTTTTTTTTTAAAACTTCAAAATGCTACATCAGAAAATTTAATAGAATTACTTTAACAGTTATAATAGTTGGACCAAAATTTAAAATCCAAAAAGTTTGAGAGTTCAAGTGCCTAAAAATAAAAGTAGGATTAGATTATATTTTAACATTCAGATTTTTACTCCATAATTTGACACTAATAAATAATTAACCCAATAAGGTTTTGTACATCAATATTACAAAAGAAAAGTAATTACAAAAATGGGGTGGAAAATAGATTAATTACGAGAGTGAATCATTTTCTATTGTAACGTAAGGTGTTGCTATTGTGTTAGGTGACACCACTTGAAAAAGTACCAACATAATTACAAAATGATTGCATTAGAATAAAAAAAAATTTAAAATAGTGTTGCCCAACAGCCTGGCGACATCGAAAATTTAAAAAAATATATATATATTTTTTCTCGTATTTTCAAAATTTTGTACCATTGAAATACGGGTGTCACCGTATAAAGTGGGGACACCTCTTTTAAATCTCCTGGTTTTGGCTAATAATGCCCCTTTCACCCTTATCATCTACATGTGCTTATTGATCGGGTCGGGCTTATGTAAGGTATTTACATTAATTTTTCAAGTCGAGTTCGGTTTGAAAAATAGCTTATTTTTTATACAAATCTGACCCAATTTAAGAAAGTTAAATTCGGGCCTACCTCGCCCATATTTGATTTTTTAAGGTTAATTTTTATTTAAAAATATTTTTTTAAAATATAATACACTAAATGCACTAAAAAAATATTACATTAAAAGTTTTCTAACACATTAAAAATATATTAAAAATATTGATATTAAAAAAGACTACTATAAATATAATAAATATTTTATTGTATTAAATATAAATTTTAAAATTTTATATTTTGGGTTAAGTTATTTAGTTGGATAAGGTTTTGTTTAGATTTTGAGTGATGCGTTTAATTGTTATTAAATTAGTGATTTAATATAAATATATATATATATATATATATATATATATATATATTTAACATATATAATTGATATAATATTTTTTTATAACAGAATATATTTATGTCGGGTCATATTAGGGTCAAAAAATCTTATCAAAAATCCGATTCATATAAAAAACGGACTTTAAATTTTATCCAAACCCATTTTTAAGTGGACTTTTAAACTTGAACAAATAACCCAACTCATGAACAAGTTTATTTCCTTCGAATTTTTTCTTTTCCTAGGATTAAATCTTTTATTCAAGTAAAAGATATTTCCACTTAAATATTTACTGCTGTTTTAATATTATTAAAAAAACAAATAATGGAAAATTTAATAATATACTTAAAAACTTTCAATTCCTTTCCACAATTTTGACAGAAAGCTGTCTACAAATTCTTTTTTTTTTTTTTTTATGATTTTTATATATATAAATATATTGTTGCCTCTTTGATTGATGGGGTTGTGTTTTTCTTCTTTGCCAGAAGCTCAAGCTCCATTTTTGTTTTGAAAGAAAGAAGTGAATCCCCAAATCAAAAGGCAAAGCTATGTGAGGTCTGTATATCTCCAACTTTTCTCCACTCTATACCGCCACACTGCTATTTCAACAGTCTAAACTTTCCAAAATACAAACCAGTACTCAAGATTTCTTTGTTTTAAAATTGTCGGACACCATTTTTAATTGGGTAAATTCAGCAACAGTCATTCAACTTTGAAAAATAACAAAACAATCACTCAACTTTCAACTCAGTCACTAAACTTTAGGAAAATATCAAATCGACCACTAACGCTATCGAAAAGTGACATCCATTATCCACTAACATTTTCGGTTACAGGCCTAACGAAACAGGTGATGTAACTAGTTAACTTGTTACGTTAGATATGCGCCGAAGGGTTTAGGGTTGGACGGATGGGTAGGATTGAAGAAAAAAAAAACGATTGGCGATTAATTGGAATTAATTAGGTTTAGGCTCCAACAGTGGGAAGGATTGAAATTTTCAAGGTAAGGGAACGATTGAAGGATTGAGGGTTTAGGAAAAAAGTCACTGGAAGAAAAGAAGACAACAAAAGATTTCAAGTTTTAGGATTTAGGATCAGAATGGTTAATAGAAGAGAAGCAGTCAATGGTGTTGCATCCATTGTAATGGGTAAGTTTTTCTGTTGGTTTATGATTTTTTGGATTTTGGATTTTTTTTTGTTGAAATATGTTGTATTCGCATGGGGTTTATTGTTTGTCATCTGCGTGATAAAAATGGATTTATTTAGTTATTTCATCTTTTTTTATGTGGTGGGTGTGAAAATTTATTTATGGATTGGGAGTTTGAGATTTAGAAATCAATGGATGTTCATTTTATAATTTGATTGTTTAGAAAAAAAAGTTAATTTGGGTTAATTTGTTTCCTAGTTATCTTGGAAAGAATCAAATTATATGAATATGCAGTGAATAGGAATCTAGAGTTTAACAACATTTTTTAAATATTGATTCAAATGTGATTATTAAAGTGTATGAATATGAATATGCACTGAATTGAATTTTTTTGATTATTAAAGTGTATGGTAGGTTTGGATTTTTTTGATCTGTCATGTGCATGATAGAAATGAATTTGTTTGTAGTAAATGTCGATCCAAATATGATTATTAAAGTGTATGAATATGAATATGTAGTGGATTGGATTTCCTTGATTATTAAAGTGAATGACAGGCTTAAATTTCTTTGATTATTATCTGTCATGTGCATGACAGAAATGGATTTGTTTGTATTAAAGTGTCTGTCAAGTGCATGATTGAAATGGATTTGTTTGTATTAAAGTGTATGACATGTGTATGACAAAAATATGTATTATATTGTGTCATATCCTTTGCTTGGTTATTGTCGACCATTGCGTAGGTTGTATATGCCAAAGGTCTCACTATGTTTTATTGATGTTAAATTTATTTTTTTGGTGCAATAATCTTATTATTATGTTGGTGTTTTTTCAAGTAGTATCGTCTAACATTTTGAATTATTGTAGAAAACAATCTATTCTCATATGTATTAAAACATTGTTTTTCACCTTATCACGAATATGTCATAATTTTAGTACTTATTTTTTATAATTTTAGAAATATTTGTCATGGTTTAATAATCCAAATTTATTATTATAATATTTTATTTATATTTTTATTACTTTAATCATGTTTTCTTTTAATTCAAAAGTTTCTCAATACGTTTTCTGAAATATTTACTTGGATAAACGATTTTTGAATTTGATAACTTATTTTAATTTAGTTCATAATTTTTTTTATCACATTAGTTTATGAAGTTAAATTTTTTTTAAAAAAATTTGATTTATGTTACCATGTGATATTTTAATATTACATCACGTCATCATTTCAAAAATGATAAATTTTTAATGTCGAAATCACTTTTAAAAACGAAGTTTCGAAAAATTATTTTAAAAATTAAAAAATAAGGAGTAAAAGGGGGAGTCGCCACCAATCTTTTATTTGGGTGTGATTGGATTACCACAAAACGTTTAAAACGTTAAAAATATCGGTCTACGAAATCCACAAAAATAGGTTCGAGAGTCGGTTACGCATGAGGAAGGATTAGCACCCCCATACGCCCAAAATTGGTACCACATGATTATTTTCGGGTCTTATTCTGTGAAAACAGTGAAAGCTCGAGTAAAATTTTAAAATGCGATGTTTATTTTGAAAGGTTTCATATATTTTTAAAGAAATCTTTTTAAGAACAATCATCTCCGTATTCCGAACCTCTACGAGAATTATAATCGTGTCCAACACATTAGGGCACTATATTCTTAGAGTTTCAAAATTGAAGGATGTTTAGGGAACTTTTGAAGAGAGTATTCGATCGCGTGATTTGTACGAAAATCATACCCAGCATGTTAGGACACGATTTTTCGAGGTCTTCACGCGAAGGAACATTGTCTCGTTTACTTAAAAAAAAAATTTGGATATAGATAGGGGTGTGTTTGAAAACTTTTGAAGAGGATATTTCTTTCGCACAAATTACGAAAATCACACCCCGCACGTTAGGGCATGATTTTCGAAGTTTTCACACGAAATAATATTGCCTCGTTTTTGTCACGAAAATCATTCGTATATATTTTGAGAACTTAAAAATTTCGTATTAAGGTTAAAATGCAATCCTCGAACATATGATTTGAAGAATTTGGAAATGGGTTACCCGTTTACTTCGATTTTCATGAAGAATTAAAGTCGCGACCAACACGTTAGGACACGACATTCTCGGAATCTCGAGGTGAACGGGCGTAAAAACTTGAAAAGGATATCCGGTTCGCGCGAATTATACGAAGAAATCACACCCGACACGTTAGGGCGTGATTTTTCGAAGTTTATGCTCGAACGGAATATTGCCTCGATTTTTAAAATAACTTGTAATGAACGCGTAAGTTTAAAACACGAATAGCGATTAATAAGAGACATTAGGTACGAAGCAATATAATAAGCAAATAAATAATATGCGAAAATATAAAATGCAGGTGCAAATAAATGCAAACATCGATAAGGAAGAAGAAACGATGAAATCGGGTTGAAAATGGGACTTTTGGATACCCGAGGGTAAAATGGTAATTTTGATGAAATCGGGGTTGAAAAATGGAATTTTGGAGAGTTTAGGGGTGAAATGGTAATTTTTGGTGAAATCGAGGTTAAAAATGGAATTTTGGAGAGTTTAGGGGTAAAATGGTAATTTTTGATGAAATCGGGTTAAAAATGGAATTTTGGAAAATTCAGGGGTAAAATTGTAATTTTTGGTGAAATCGAGGTCAAAATGTAATTTCCTAAAATTTTAGGGTCAAAATGCAATTTTTGGACTGTTTGGGGGCCTATAAACAATAAAACTAAAGAGTGGGTGACACGTGGCAGCCTCACAGGCATCCAGCAGTCAATGGACTAAATTGTAAATCTTGAAAAATTCTTGGGCCAATTTTGTAATTAAATAAAAGTTGATTTAGGGATTAAATTAAAACAAATTAAAAATGTCAGGGACTAAATGCATAAATAAGCCAAAAAGTGACACGTGGCAGCCTCTGGTACAGTCAAACAGTCAAAGGATTAAATTGAAAACCAATCAAAATTACTGGGCAAAATTGCAAATAATTTAAAAAAGGACTAAATTGAAACAAATAAAAAAGCGGAAGGACCAAAAACGTAATTAGACCATTTATAAAGAACGCGCGGATCCTGAGGCGGGTTCGGGTCAGACCGGGTCGGTTTAATGGGTATGTATAAATGTTAATTAAAGGTTTCTTTTTTCTAAAAAAATTTCATTTTCATTTCAAAAACCATTTCCTTCTCTTTTTTCTCTCAAATGTCCCATGGCCGGCATCCAACAGTCAAGGGACTAAATTGTAAATTTTGGAAAATTATTGGGCCAATTTTGTAATTAAATAAAAGTTAATTTAGGGATTAAATTAAAATAAATTAAAAATGTCAAGGATTAAATGCATAAATAAGCCAAAAAGTGACACATGGCAGCCTCTGGTGCAGTCAAACAGTCAAAGGATTAAATTGAAAACCAATCAAAATTATTGGGCAAAATTGCAAATAATTAAAAAAACAAAAAGGACTAAATTGAAACAAATAAAAAAGCGAAAGGACCAAGAACGTAATTAAACCATTTATAAAAAACGCGCGGATCCTGAGGCGGGTTCGGGTCGAACCGGGTCGGTTTAATGGGTAAGTATAAATGTTAATTAAAGGTTTCTTTTTTCTAAAAAAATTTCATTTTCATTTCAAAAACCATTTCCTACCAACTCCGACCGCCGTAGGTTGCGCGCGTGAGGACGCGTCACCAGTGCCCCGGCCATGCCCCGACGCCCTCGACTCACCTCCAGCGCTATTGTCTCCACACGCGCACCTCCGACCATCGCGTGTGGTCGCCATGGGTCCTCGCCGGCGGTCCTCCAGTGCACGCGCCGTCCAAGTTCGAAGGTAAGCAGTCTTTTTTTCTTCTTTTTTTTTGTTCCATCTTTGATTTTTTTTTAAAAAAAAAACAGAACCCAGATCTGAAAAAAAATTTATGGAAACCCTTTCCCCTTTTTTATTTAAAAACAAACCATTTTTTTTAACAATCAAACTTTTTTTCGCCCCTTCTACTTTCCCTTTTTAAAAGACTGTTTTAATTAATCCGTTCTCTTTTGCTCTCTTTGCGGATCAAGGCCTCAAGGTCGTAACCACGACGGCGATGGGCTCCAGCTTCGGTGATGGGGGGCGACGGCATGGTCATAGGAAGACCAAAGGAGGCAGATACGTTGACCTTCCCTTTTCCCCCTTTTTTTATTTATTAAATATTTAATAATATTACAAATTATTATTATTATTAAAATTATTAAGCATTTAATATTATTACCCATGAAATTATTAATGTTGATAGTATTAATGCTATTTATTAAAACGTTGCCTAGTATTTACTAGTATATTTAGAAAAAAAATGAATATTAAAGGAGTATTGAATGCTCTCCTTAATGCATGCACTGTAACCGAATGGAGTTTAATAATGGGTTATGAATAGCAATGGTCATGCGATAAGTGGTACCTGATTGGTTCTGATGTTGGTGTATTCCGATGGTCTGTCCTTGGTCAAACACAAATTGCTCCTACTTGATTTGCAATACTTTAGAGACCTGTTTCTGTATTGACCCTTTGTTCGAATATTTTTTCTTTCGAAATGATTCAGTCGTATCTGGCTTTCTGGGAATTGGGCTTGTATTTAGATTTCAAGTACAAGATTTGTATTCAAATTTCAAGAACTGGGTTTGTAACCCCTTTACATTGAAATCAATTCGGCTTTTATAGCCAAATGCATAATGATCTTCTTTTGTTTCTTACAATTAAATGCATTTCTAATCTTTCTTTTCTCTTGCAGGTGCTCCACAGTGGCGATTTAGAGCAGATTGAAAGAGGTGACTGTGGCAGAAGCAAGTGGAGATAGTGGTCTGCTGGAGTTGACGTGGCAACCTTTGATTGGTTGCAGTGGAGGCAACATTTTAGCAGATTTAGGGCTTTTGAATTTTGTTTGGGCCACTTGCAATTGATTTAGGGTCTGGGCTAACCACATTTAGCCCAACTTGTAATTGGACTTTACCATTTGGACTTTTAATTTATTAATTTTAATATCATTTTAAATTTAATTAAATTTAAATTTAAAATTAATTTAAACTTAAAAAAATCAAAAGCTAAGGTCCGGTCAAAATTGGGCTCCAACAGCTACCCCTCTTTGCTCATTGCTGTGTAACAGGAACGGAGCAAAGATTAAAAAGGAGGCTCAATTTTGTCAAGTTTCGCTGAATCTCGGCTCCATCGTTGACTACTTCATATTGATAGCACTTGATTTGCAGCTCTATTCCAATCCACTGTGACTGCGGGGAGAATGGGATCTGCCATCTGACTTGCTGCATCCTCAAAAGTAGGGTTTGACGTGGAGGTTATCTTGCTCTTCAGAGAGATAAAGACTTGCTATCCAACTTTACTTCAATTTCAAGAGGACAGGAAGTGATATTTAATGCTTCGTCCAGCTCTTACTTCAATTTCAGAGAGATAAAGACTTGCTATCCAACTTTATTTCAATTTCGAGAGAATGGGAAACGATCTTGCTCTTACTTAAATTTCAGAGATAAAGACTTGTTATCCAACTCTACTTCAATTTCAAGAGGATAGGAAATGATCTTGCTCTTACTTCAATTTCAGAGATAAAGAATTGATATCCAACTTTACTTCAATTTCAAGAGGATAGGAAATGATCTTGCTCTTGCTTCAATTTCAGAGATAAAGACTTGTTATCCAACTCTACTTCAATTTCAAGCGGATAGGAAATGACGTTGCTCTTACTTCAATTTCAGAGATAAAGTCGTGTTATCCAACTCTACTTCAATTTCAAGCGGATATGAAAAGATCTTGCTCTTACTTCAATTTCAGAGATAAAGACGTGTTATCCACTCTACTTCAATTTCAAGAGAATGGGAAACGATCTTGCTCCTACTTCAATTTCAGAGATAAAGACTTGTTATCCAACTCTACTTCAATTTCAAGAGGATAGGAAATGATCTTGCTCTTACTTCAATTTCAGAGATAAAGACTTGATATCCAACTCTACTTCAATTTCAAGAGGATAGGAAATGATCTTGCTCTTACTTCAATTTCAGAGATAAAGACGTGTTATCCAACTCTACTTCAATTTCAAGCGGATAGGAAATGACGTTGCTCTTACTTCAATTTCAGAGATAAAGACGTGTTATCCACTCTACTTCAATTTCAAGAGAATGGGAAACGATCTTGCTCTTACTTCAATTACAGAGATAAAGACGTGTTATCCACTCTACTTCAATTTCAAGAGGATAGGAAAAGATCTTGCTCTTACTTCAATTTCAGATATCAAGACTTGTTATCCAACTCTACTTCAATTTCAAGAGGATAGGAAATGATCTTGCTGCGGTCTGATCCACCTTGACTTCTAGGTGGAAGATCCCTCGTCGTGGATTCGACCCTTCATGTTAGCAAAATGCTAGGTTATTCGTTGTGACTTGGGACTTTCCCTTTAAATCACCGTGATGCGGGATCTTCTATCACGGTCTTAGCTTTTTCATCGTGCATCCTATGACGCTGAGACCTGTAGAAAATGCTCAAATGGTCATCTATGTAGGCCAGGTATGTTTAGGATGTTATGCTTGGAAATGAGTTAAAATGCTCTTAACCTAGAATGAATGTGTATGATTTAATGTTTTAAATTTTCAAAGATTAGTCTTTTCTATTTGAAGCCATCTCTTGACATTTCCTTGAATTCAACTTGCCAGATTCAACTTTTGAATTACTTCTTTCAGGTTTTAACTCTTTCAACTAGCAGTTGTTTAGGATTCTCGTGTCTTTTAGGAAATTCCTAAAGTAATACTCGCGAATCCTTGTTTCCTTTTATGACCTTTTATCCATCATCTTAATATGAAAATACTTGGACAATATGGAAAAGAATGGGATTAAATTTGGAGATTTATTGGCTGTGATATTAAATATTTACAAAGAACAAATAACGACAAAAGAACGGTATTAGACTTAGATATCAGATATCAGTTTCCCTGATCCAAAGATCATTTTTGCTTGCTATGTTTCTGGAGGTCCTGGGATTACTTCGTTGATGCCCCAAGATGTAAAATATTTCCATTTTGCCACTTTTGAGGGAGTAATTAGTTGTCCTTGTTTTGCATTTGGGTTGCTCTTTTTGAGTTTTCAACTCAAGACCCCTTTGGTTTCAGAATGCCCTTCCACGGGTTTTCATCCTGACCTCTCCGATTTTTTTTATGTGTAATATTTCTTCACCGAGTCTGAATTCATCGGGTTGTATAGCTCTTTGCCATCCATTTCAGTCAAAATTAAGGCTCCTCCAGAGAAAGCTTTCTTTACAACGTACGGCCCCTCCCAATTAGGCGTCCATTTTCCTCGAGAGTCTCTATGTATTGGAAGTATCTTTTTTAAGACTAGGTCTCCCTCATGGAATTCTCTAGGACGAACCTTCTTATTGTAAGCGCGTATCATCCACTTTTGGTACATCTGACCAAGATGGATAGCCCTTAATCTCTTTTCCTCAATCAAATTTAACTGATCATATCTGGCTTGGACCCATTCTGCTTCATCCAAATTCAGCTCTGATAAGACTCGGAGAGAAGGAATCTCCACCTCGATGGGTAAAACAGCCTCCATTCCATATACAAGTGAGAACGGCGTTGCCCCAGTAGATGTTCTGACAGAAGTCCTATAAGCAAGAAGGGCGAAGGTAATTTTTCATACCAATCTCTATAGGTTTCTGTCATTTTTGTAATAATCTTCTTGATGTTTTTATTCGCTGCTTCTACTGCTCCATTTATCTTTGGGCGATATGGGGACGAATTATGGTGTCTGATCTTGAATTGCTCACAAACCTCCGATATCGTGCTGTTGTTCAAGTTTAGTGCATTGTCTGATATGATCTTTTCTGGTATTCCATATCGACATATGATTTCCTTTTTCAGGAACTTGCTGACCGCAGACTTTGTAACATTAGCATAAGAGGCAGCTTCTACCCACTTGGTGAAGTAGTCGATAACCACAAAAATGAATCTATGTCCATTAGAGGCTTTTGGTGAAATTGGTCCGATAACATCCATGCCCCACATAGAAAAAGGCCATGGGGATGTCATGACGTGCAGAGGTGAGGGAGGCACATGGATCTTGTCCCCATAGATCTGGCATTTGTGGCATTTCTTGGCATAATTGATACAATCAGTCTCCATAGTCGACCAATAGTACCCAAATCTCATGATCTGCCTGGCCATTTTGAATCCATTCGCGTGTGTTCCACAAATCCCTTCATGGACTTCTTCTAGGATCTTTTTAGCCTCAATTGAGTCCACACATCTCAATAACACCTAATCCTTTCTTCTCTTATACAGGACCTCCCCATCTAGGATGTACTCGTTCGCGAGCCTTCTCAATGTTCTTTTGTCATTTTCAGTTGCTCCCTCGGGGTATTTTCAATCTTTCACATATTGGAGAATATCTTGGTACCAAGGATGCCCCTCTTTTCCTTCCTCTTCAATCTCGCAGCAATGGGCTGGAGTTTCGTAAATACTTATCCGAATGGGCTTCATGTCCTCTGGCCTATTTACTTTTATCATTAAAGCTAGAGTAGCCAAAGCATCAGCCATTTGGTTTTCCTCGCGTGGGAGGTATCTGAACGTGACCTTATCAAATTCTTTGATCAGTTCGAGGACCATATTTTGATATCCGATTAATTTGGAGTCTCTTGTCTCCCATTCTCCTTTGAGCTGGTAGATTACCAATGCTGAATCTCCATAGATTTCTAAGATCTTGATCCCTCGATCTATGGCTGCTTGGATGCCCATGATACATGCTTCATATTCTGCCATGTTATTTGTGCAATCAAAGTCGAGCTTACTGGTGAAGGGATAATGGTCTCCTTTTGGCGACACTAAAACTGCACCGATCCCATTACCCATAGCGTTTGAAGCGCCATCGAAGTTCAATCTCCACGAATGCTTGGTCATTGTCTCCTCTTCGGTATTTACGACATACATCAGATCCTCATTTGGAAAGTCAAAATTTATCGGCTCATAGTCCTCGAAAGCCCTACTGGCCAGGAAGTCTGCGATTGCACTTCCTTTAATTGCCTTTTGGCTTACATAGACGATATCAAATTCCGACAACAGGATCTGCCATCTAGCCATTCTCCCATTTAGCGCGGTTGACTCCATCATGTACTTTAGAGGATCTAGTTTCGAGATTAACCATGTAGTGTGGTATAGTATGTATTGTCGTAATCTGCGGATAGTCCAGACCAGTGCACAGCATAGTTTTTCTATTGGAGAGTATCTTGTTTCACAGTCAGTAAATTTCTTACTGAGATAGTATATGGCTCTTTCTTTCCTTCCCGTCTCGTCATGTTGGCCCAAGACACATCCCATAGAATTCTCGAAAACCGTTAAGTACAAAATTAATGGTTTGTTGGGATTTGGTGGTACTAGTACTGGGGCATCAGACAAATATTGCTTAACTTTATCGAAAATTCTTTGGCACTGGTCATCCCAAACGCCTGGGTTATGCTTTCTAAGAAAGCGAAATATGGGGTCATATTTCTCCATTAACTGCGAGATAAATCGAGCAATATAATTCAACCTCCCAAGAAAACCTCGAACCTCCTTTTATGTACGAGACGGGGTAACTCTTGTATGGCTTTAACCTTGTCTGGGTCTATCTCGATTCCCTTTTGGCTGACCACAAAACCCAACAGTTTTCCCGATGTAGCTCCAAAAGTGCACTTGGCAGGGTTCAATTTTAGCTGGAACTTCCTTAATCTCATGAACAATTTCCTCAAGACATTCACATGTTCTTCCTCTGTTCGGGACTTTGCAATCATGTCATCAACGTAGACCTCAACTTCTTTGTGCATCATGTTGGAGCCCAACTTTGATCGGACTTGGACTTTTTGTTTTAATTTGGAGATAAATTGATTTTAAATTTATTTAAATTTAAATTTATCTTAAATTTAAATTTAATTATTTAAATTTACTTTAAATTTAAATTTAAATTAAAATTAAAATACTAAACATTAAAAAGTCCAATTACAATAAAAGCCCAACTACAAATGGGCCCATTTTGACCCAATTGGGCCCCAAATTACAGCAAGCCCAATAAAGGCTAAAAAATCTGCCCACAACAGCATGCCCTTTGCACCAGCAGCATTCAAAGTCAAAACTTTGAAATCTGATCCCCCATGTGCTGCTGCCCACCAGCTCCATCCACCACCTGCTCCACCATGCCCTGCCATCACCATTGCCTAGAAGAACCTGCAACAAGAAAAGAAATTAGGCAGGCATTTAAGGGCAAACAACAAAATAACATGATGTTGTAAACTGGCTATAAAGCCAGGATTTAAATACTTGTAAAGGGTTACAATTTCTGGGGAGAAAATACCAAAACCCTCTTCTAAAAATCAATAGACGAACTCCTTTTGAAACGAATATACAATTACGAATTTGTTTTCCATACAGCGAAAAAAAACGACACCAATACCAAATAGACTTTCAAAGCTCTTTTAGGAACTCAAACAAGAGCAGCAAATAGCAAACAAGGGATATGAATCAACAGAGTCAAAGTCAGAATACGAGGCAATTTTTTTTATTTTAAAGGTACTACAATTATCCATACATTTACTACTGGGTATAAATTCATATGCTTTATTTAATGGCCAGAGACGTTTAATATATACATATGTATTATTTGGCATGCATTAACATACCTATTAATGTATATCAGTTACTGTCATTATTAACTATCATTTACTATTATTATGGATCTCCAATATTAGAAATATTTATTAGTAATAAATAATAATAATAAAAAGGTGAAAGGTCTCTCCCCTTTTCTGGTTTGACTCGATCGTTGACTCCGTGGACGGAAGCCCCAAAGTCGCCGCCGACCTTACAATCCCAGGCTGTCACAGTTGATTCGAGCACAAGCCGAAAACAAGCAAAAATCGAAATGATTTGCTAATGAGTTGGTGAGCAACAAGGTTTTTTTAATAAGAAAAAAAAAACAAAAGAGCAAAGAACCCCCATTTTCAAACATGCCCAGAATAATAAAAGAGTTTTAAAAAATAATAAATTAGTTTCAAGGAAATATACACAAAAGTGCTAAAAATATTCTAGATCCCAAACAGATCTAAAAGATGGAAGGGTTTAAACCCATTTTTTTGAAGAAATATTTAAAAAAAATAAAGAATAAAAGAAAAAGGACGAAAAAAGAAAAAAGAAGGGGCGTTACCTAATCGGTGATGACATGGGTGGCGTGGCGCGGCTGTCGGAGTGGCGGGACGGCATCGATAGGAGCCTTGGCCGGCCATGAAAGGGGGGGAGAGGGAGAGAGAACAGAGAAGATATGAGAAATGTTTTGATTTTTTTTAAAAGGGATAGGGAAAGTATGATTTAATTTAGGATTGTTTTTTCTTTAAATCTTTACTTTTTGAAACGGTGCAGTTTGGGAAGGGAAGATTGGGATATTTCTAAAATCGGGATATTTCACTTTAGGTCCTTTATGATTATTTTAATTTTTTAATTTAATCTTTTTAATACTTTTAATTAATTATCAAATGGCCCAATAATTTTCATCGCTTTTCAATTTAATCCTTCAACATTTCAAATGCACCATAGGTTGCCACGTGTCAACATCTTGGTGTATTTATGCATATAGTCCCTTCTATTTTTAATTTGTTTCAATTTAATCCCTAAATCAACTTTTATTTAATTACAAAATTGGTTCGAAAATTTTTCAAGATTTTCAAATTAGTCCCTTGACATCTGGATGCCTGTGGGGCTGCCACGTGTCACCTATTTTTGGTTTTATTGCTCTGTAAGTCCCTAATTTGTCGATAAATTACATTTTGACCTCAAAACTTTCCCAAAATTACATTTTGACCCCAAAACTTTCCTAAAATTATATTTTGACCCCGAAACTTTTTGAAAATTACATTTTGACCCTAAAACTTTTCCAAAATTATATTTTAACCCTGAAACTTTCTCAAAATTACATTTTGACCCCAAAACTTTTCCAAAATTATATTTTAACCCCGAAACTTTCTAAAAATTACATTTTGACCTCAAACCATTTCCAAAATTACATTTTGACCCTAAAACTTTTCCAAAATTACATTTTAACCCCAAACTTTTCCAAAATTACATTTTGACCCCAAAACTTTTCCAAAATCATATTTTAACCTCGAACTTTTCAAAAATTACCATTTTACCCCTAAACTTTCCAAAATTCCATTTTTAACCCCGATTTCACCCCCCGAATATCCAAAAAGTCTTGTTTTAATCACCGATTGCTTCATTTCTTTAATAATATTTACATTTAATCTTAATTGTTATACCCCGTTCTTTGCGTTTGTTTTATTTTCACATCGTATGATTCGATACTCATTATAAAATTGCTCATTCATTGCGCATTTGTTTAAAAACCGTCTTCACAAAATTTTAAAATTAAGGCAATATTCTTTAATTTCGCGTTTCGAAATCTTGCACCTTAACTTACTAGGTGTAATTTTTCTTCAAACCGAAACAATCGAATACCCTTTATCAAGGCGATATTTCTTATCTCCGATTCCGAAAATTTGCTCATTAACTCACTAGGTGCAATCCTTCGTTAAATCGAAATAATCAAATATCCCTTTCTCAAAAATAAAAAGGTTTGCAAAGGAAAGCTCGTTATTTTTGGATCTCGAAATATTATGTCCTAACTTACTGGATGTAATTTTTTCTTCCTCGATTACTTTAAAATAGCGAGACTTCCAAACAATAAAAAATAATTTCTTTTAAAAATAACTCATACATTCGAGGATCGTATTTTAAACTTTATTCGAGTTTTTAAGGTTACAAATTATGACCCGAAAATGATCATGTGGTACCAATTTTGGGCGTATGGGGGTGCTAATCCTTCCTCATGCGTAACCGACTCCTGAACCTATTTTTTTGGATTTCGTAGACCGACATTTTTAACATTTTAAACGTTTTGTGGTGATCCAATCACACCCAAATAAAAGATTGGTGACGACTCCCTTTTTATTCCCATTTTTCTCCTTTTCTCAAAATTTAAAATATTTTTTCGAAACCCTCATTTTTGAAGTGGTTTCGACACATCATATCATGAAACAATGTTATCATGGCTCTTTAATATGTTGCCCATGCATTCTTAAGTCCGAACGGCATCACCTTATAACAGAATGTTCCCCACATTGTGACAAAGGTAGTTTTTATCATGTCTGTAGGGTCCATTTTTATTTGGTTATATCCGGAGAAACCATCCATGAAGGAAAAGAAGGCATGCCCCACTGTATTATCTACTAGGGTGTCGATGTGAGGCAGTAGAAAGTTATCTTTTGGCTAGCCTTATTTAAATCCCTGTAATCTACGCACATACATACTTTACCATCTTTCTTGGGGACAGAAACTATATTGGCGACCCAATCCGAATATTCAACCACTCAGAGGATATCCGCGTCGAACTGTTTTCGGACCTCATCTTTTATTTTAAGCAACACATCAGGTAGCATTCTGCGAAGCTTTTGTTGGACGGGCTTGCATTCTTCCTTTATTGGGAGCTTGTGAACCACAATGTCGGTGTTTAGCCCGGCATGTCTTGGTAGGACCAGGCGAATACGTCTTTGAATTCTTTTAGCAGCTCAATAAGATCTCGTCGTGTTTTTACTGAGATGCTGGTTCCAATTTTCACTTCCTTATTTTCCTCTCCATCTCCTATTCTTACAGTTTCAATCACTTCTTTGTGAGGCAAAATCTGCTTTCCCTCTTGTTCCATCATTCGTAGCAATTCAGGAGATATATTACTATCCTGGTCATCTTCGGAGTTCTGAGATTCCTCTAGACACATATGAGGTTCAGAGTCAGCGTCACTCATATCACTGATATCCCAAGATCTGTAAAGAATGAGAATGGCCTAATAAACAAAATAATTTAAAGAATGTTTGTATGGTATGATTTATGGGTGTATGTGTTCAAGAATGATTTATTTTTGCGTGTTAATACAAATAATTTATTTGGAATTGGGAGAATAAAGAGATAGTTGTCAAAATGTATCTTCATTTAAGATAATGGATAAAAACTCAAGTGTCCTTTTACAAAAGATTTCTATCATTCCCGGGCATAAAATGATAGAGGTGTAATGAGTATTACTTTGGAATGTTCCTAAAAGCTACGGGGAGCTCCTCTTCTACCCAGTTGTTCAAATTACTCCCAGGCGCATACGGACAGATCCGAAACGAACTCCTTTCTTCAGCTTCTTTGGAAATAACATTTATGTTCAGTTCCATCACAAGTTTTACAACTTTTTCCTCCTCAAGCCTTAGCTCACCATAAATGAAAGTTTTCGAAATATGAGGGAAGGTCATCGGTCTCCAACTGATTTCTTCCCCTGCTTGTCGTGCTCTTCTTGTCTCTCGTTTTCGCTCTATCTCTTTCTTCTTTTCTTTCGCGTCTGGGTTGTACCCTAGCCCGAAACGGTCCCACTTTTCAAATGGTGGCGGCGCGCTAACTATTCCTTGGAGATATTTTTCGAGCCTTTTTCCCGTCAATGCTCATTTTTCAATGGTCAAGCGCAACCCCATCTTTGTTGTTTGCGACAATTTAGGTTCAAGAATTTTACTTCCCTCTCCAATAAATGTGACATTGACAAATTCCAACGAACGGAAAGAGCATTCTATTGCCTCTTCATCTTTGTCTATATACGGGGCATCATTTGTTACAGATGCAACAATATTCTCCTCGGCATTGATTGTAACCAACCTTCCGTCGGTTACCAGCTTGAGCTTTTGGTGAAGTGAGGACGGTACTACCCCTGCTGCGTGAATCCAAGGTCTTCCTAATAAGCAATTGTAGGAAGGCTTGATATCCATCACCAAGAAATCAACCTCGTAAGTATTTGGGCCTATTTGTAATGGTACTTCAATCCTGCCCATTACTTTTCTTTCAGTTCCATCAAAAGCTCTGACTATGTTATGGCACGTCCTCATATAGGAGCTATCGATGGGTAGTCTTTCGAGAGTGGCCAATGGTAGAACGTTTAAAGCTGAGCCGTTGTCGATAAGCACTCCGGGTAGGGTGTACCCTTTACAGCGAGTGGTAATATGCAATGCCTTGGTCGATCCCATACCTCCAGATGAGATTTCATCGTCATTGAAGAAAATAAAATTATCAGCGCTAATGTTGTTAATCAGTCGATCCAGCTTGCATACCGATATATCCTGGGTCACATAGGTCTCGTTGAGCGCCCTCATTAATGCGTTACGGTGTGCCTCTGAACTTAGCAGTAACGCCAATATAGATATGCGTGCGGGCTGCTTATGTAACTGCTCAACTACGCTATATTCGTTGTGTTTCAAGAATTTTAGGAACTCTTGTACTTCTCTTTCTGCCACCGGCTCATTTATCGGTTCCAACTTGCCAGTCACTTTTTCGGGTTCAACCGCTACAACTTTTCCTTTGGCAGCTGCTTTTTCTTCCAAGTTATAAGTTTTACCGCTACGTGTGATCAGGTTCACATTTTGCAGCTGCTCCTCCTTGGGTGCTACAATGTTGCACCCGTAGTTCCAGAGAACTCTTTTGCTGTTTTCATAAGGAAACGGTACAGCTTTCCGTATGATAACACATGGTGTCTCTTATATTCTCGTCTCTGCTCCCCTGGATGTGGAGATAATTATTATCGGGCGATCAAGCTCATGTGTCCTCTTTTCTTCGGAGGAGCAAATATCTCTTACCTCTTCTCCCTCTTCGAAGAACTCCAATTCCTTGCGGTCCATCAAATCCTGTACTAGAACCTTGAACTCCGCACAATGCTGAATTTCATGTCCTTTAACATTGTGGAAATCACAATGGTTCTTGGCCATTACCATCTTTTCGCCGTTCTGTACAATCATTCCTCTAGCCACCAGCTGACGCCATACTCATCTCATAGGAGATCTGACCTCTTCAATGTGAGCTTTAATTTTTTCCCTCCTACACTCGTAATCGCATTTACTCCTTGATCAGAATGGACGGGTAAAGGGTTTCCGGCTACATTGGGTCTCGATGGCTCATCAAATCTTATTTTCTTCATCTTAATTAATTTTTTTACCAATTTCTTGAAAGTGAAACAATTTTCGATGGAGTGCCCAATCACTCCTCCATGAAATTTACATTGGACGTTGGCGTCGTACCACTTTGGAAATGGTGGAGGTACGGGCTCCGTGATATATGCGGCTACCACGTGTTGATCATATAACTGCTGATAGAGGTCTTTGTACGTAACGGGAATTAGAGTGAACTGCATCTTCTCGGTACTTTTTTTCCAGTTTGATTCTAATCTTGGTAAACTCTGATAATTGTCAGAAGGAGGTTTTGATTGCGTCATCGTGATCGATTTCGAATAATTTAGCCTGTATGTGCTTACATTATCCACCCCGGTTTCCTTCTTCTTTGGGGCTGCCCTTTTTTCACTGTCTCCTGCGTCGATTTTTTCGCTTTTAATCGCGCTCTCAATCATTTCTCCTGACATCACTACATCCGAAAAACTTCTTGTAGCATTACCCACCAAGCGATCGAGATACAGTGCCTTTAATGTGTGGACGAAAAGTATCGTTGTCTCTTTTTATGTTAAGGGCAGTTGTACCTGGGTAGCTACGTCCTCCAACGTTGAGCATATTGTCTAAAGTTTTCGCTTGGTTTCTTCTCCATGTTTTGCAAGGTAATTCCGTCTGGAGCGATATCAGTAACATGGTCGTATTGCTTCATAAAAGCTTGGCCCAAGTCCTTCTAGGAATTGATTTTCGTGCGGCTTAGTTGATTGTACCATTTTGCAGCGGATCCAACCAAACTATCTTGGAAACAGTGGATTAATAATTTTTTCATTGTGGTCATACCCTGTCATCTTCCGATAGAACATCGTAATATGTGCTTCTTGGCAGCTTGTCCCGTTGTATTTTTCAAATTCGGGCATCTTGAACTTCGGGGGTAGCACTAGGTCTGGAACCAGACTTAGTTCTTTGGCATCGATTCCACTATAGGCGTCAATCCCCTCCATTGCTCTAACCTTGTCTTCCAACCATTTGTACCTTTCTTCTATTTGTTTGGATACTTCTATTTTCGTTCTTTCCGCCTCCATCGTATCATTGAGGTCAGGGTTGATGGGATTCGCAGCGATTTCACCCGGGTTCGATCTTGATCCGACCAGGTAATTAGTTTGGCCTGATGCGTCAATGGGCTGTGGTTGCGCCCGAATGAAGATGGGTGTTTCTCGCGGGTTTGTTTCTGGCGGGGCCTGATGGTGTATGGGTGTAAAGCCGAGAGGATATTGAGGATCCTCATTTTCCTCTCTCGGGCCTTCAGCGGGACCTTTTCCTTTATTTGAATCTCGCAACAGCTGGGTTAACTGATTAATTATATTGTTTTGAGATTCAATTATTTGGTCTCTCATGTCCCTTTGTACTTTCTCCAGCTGGTCTTGTAACTGACCTTGCATATGCTCTTGTATTTCTTTTTGCATTTGCTCTAGCCTCTCTATTCTCTGATCCATAGCTTTGGCCTTCTTACGCGTATAATAACGATGTGGATTTTCTATGTTTACTGTTGTTAACTGATTGAATTAACTTTAATTAGTTAGGAGATGTTATGTCAATAATATGCAAGATATGATGCAAAATGCATGCGAATGTGAGAAAAGGCATTGACTCTAAAGTCCATTTACATTTAGAGCAACTTCTCGTGAAGAAAAACTTCTTTACATAAAATAAAGTTTATACAAATGATTTGGCCTTTCGACCAAGATCCTTAATCTTTCCTAGCAATCCCGCTAACTTCTTTCCTCGTTCCGACCTTGACTCGTACTGAAGGCTCAAAACGTCAGCTTCAGCGGCCAGCTCCTGCATGTGATCGACCGCTTCTCTCATTTAAGTTAATGCCTTGCTCATGATATGGTCTCGTTCCCCGACCTCTCTCTAGGCTTGACGGGTGTGCCATTCACTGGTTTCTAGATTTCTTTCCATGATCTCGAGTCAGATTTCATTATTATGGAGTGTGGCCTCTAATTCTTGCACTCTTTCTCTTAGTTCCTGTCTTTCGGCCATGCACGCTTTCAACTCCGATACTGTGTTTCGATTTCGATGCCTCCATAATGATTCCTCTAACTCCTTTATCCTCGCTTTTAGACTGGCCATCTGAGCTTTCAACTCGGTCTCCTCAACTCGTTTTTCTAGTAGCTCTCCCTTCAAGACGTTCTCTCGGGCTTGACCATCTTGGAACTTTCTTCGCCAATGCTCCGTTTGGTCCCTTTGTTCCTGAATTTCCTGACGCCATTGCTCAGAAGTTTTCCCTAACCCCGCAGTCCTTATAGATTGCCGAAGCTTTTTGTAGTGTTTTTTCAAATCTTCAAGGTCTTCTTCAGCCTTATTTTTCCCTTTTCTCAATTTCTCGGTCTCTAACCTGTGAAAATTCACATCTAGCCCTAGCTGCATCTTATCTTCCTCCAGTACTTCTATCCTCTTTCCAAACTCCGAGCTTTTCCTTTCAAAGTAATGCTTAAGGATGTCTATCTCCGTCGGGACCTCTTGTAAACATTCCTCCAGAGGGCGGATATTTTCTGGATTCGGTGCAGGGATGTTGTCATTCACTCTCCTATTCCTCCACCAGTCATAATTCGAGGTTGTCAATGGATTGGCACTGAACTTCTTCATTCTTTGCACCCTGTTCCATGAATTCGCTATTTCCTGAACTTTCTTCTTATAGTCGTTCCCTTTATAAGAAAATTCACAATGTGCCTGGCCATGTGTAGCAGAGATAAACTATCTTGTCTTATATTGTCTCAAAACAAGCAGCGGAGCATATCCAGTAGCACCCCAGACTCCAAGTAACGGGACCCAATCGAAATCACCACATCGGTAGAGAATCTCATCTGGGAGGAACCAAGGTGCACACCATTCAATATTTTCATCTCGAAGATTCTGGAGAGCAGCTGTCCATTTTTCTTCGGATACATTTTGTTCACGTTGCGTGGCTACAAAGCCCTTTAAAGGCGAGAAATCTGTTGAAAATACCTTACAAGAGAACTTTTCCACTTTCCAGAGGTGACTGCGAAACCAGACCATTAAAAGCTGAGCACAACCAATGAATCTTCCTTCTCCTTCTCTTCGGCATGCACTTAACGATCGAAAAGTTTCTGCCAAGATAGCAGGGACTGGGGTGATTCCCCTACTAAGTCGATCAAACAATACTACTATCGCATCCTCGACGTGTCCCAATGCTTTCGGGAATAAGACCAACCCGTATATGCCGAGGGCGAAGATATCAACACGTTTTCTCATATCTGGATGTGTTACAATCAGTTCTTGCAGACCCTTCCAATTAATACATTTGTTATCTCCTTTTGCCTTAATTCGGGAAGCAACCCATTGCTCACTCATCCCTGTGACACTTATCAACCTTTTCAGAAATGTCAGAACACTTGCGTCTTTTGAATATGCTTTATCGGCTTGGACTCTAGGACAATGAATTAAAGCAGTGTATTCTTCTATTGTTGGTACCAAATCTAGTTGCCCGAAGGTGAAGCAGCTATAGGCAAGATTCTAATGTTTGGAGAAAGCTCGAAACAGATGCTTGTCGATCTTTACTTCGAGTAGGTAAGATAGATCTCCATAATCTCGGTAGAACATCTGCCTCATTTCATCATCCCAATGCCCCTAAATCTCTCTTAACCCTTGCAAGTTGTTCTGAGTTACATTAATACGAGTGTAGTCTCAGAATTCTGACAAATGCCCGTCTTTCAGGCTGTCACCCTTCTCGCGTTGTTGCTCTTCAGACCATAGGTGTGCCACCATATTGTCTTCTACTTTATCTAGAAATCCTTCTTCCATGATGAAACTGCCTAATTTGTAAACGGACTTAAATCAAACCTTTTCGTTCATAATGATGCAAATGCAAGTAAAAAGAGACAAAACAAACACGGTTAGTAGCATGTAATAATCAAAATCAGCATACAAACATATAACACAGTACCTAAGAATTAATCTTGGGTGAATACTAAAAGGTTCGACCTAACTTCATCTAAGGCGAGTACTTACGGTTCACTATATGTAGTTTAGGTTCTAAAGGTGAAGGGTACCCAAACCAGCAGATTCCTCAATCCTTACCCATTACAGGCTCATATGGACGAGTTCGGTTTAGGGGGACGCATTTCCCGCATGTTTACACGGAAGTGAAAACTTCACGAAAATAGGGGTACTTTGTAATCCCGAAAGCGATCCACTATCCTGCACAGAGGTGAAGACCTCACGAAGGAGTAGTTTCCCACTTTCACTTAAAAGGGTAATAACACGATGTACGTGGATGCAAAATTACACAAACAACATAACATAACATAATCTCACACAAAAATGCCGAGGATCGCATGTTAAATAAAATCGAAGTTTAGACGTTCTCAAAAAGACCCGAAAACTATCAATATTGGCTTGACTCTCGTTTGTTTTAAAAACGTCTCCAGTGGAGTCGGTAAGCTGTCGAAACCACCTTTAAAAACGAAGTTTCGAAAAATTATTTTAAAATTTAGAAAATAAAGAGTAAAAAGAGGAGTCGCCACCAATCTTTTATTTGAGTGTGATTGGATCACCACAAAACGTTTAAAACGTTAAAAATATCGGTCTACGAAATCCAGAAAAATAGGTTCGGGAGTCGGTTACGCATGAGGAAGGATTAGCACCCCCATACGCCCAAAATTGGTAGCACATGATTATTTTCGGGTCTTATTCTGTGAAAACAGTGAAAGCTCGAGTAAAATTTTAAAATGCGATGTTTATTTTGAAAGGTTTCATATATTTTTAAAGAAATCTTTTTAAGAACATTCGTCTCCATATTCCGAACCTCTACGAGAATTATAATCGTGTCCAACACATTAGGGCACTATATTCTTAGAGTTTCAAAATTAAAGGACATTTAGGGAACTTTTGAAGAGAGTATTCGATCGCGTGATTTATACGAAAATCATACCCAGCATGTTAGGGCACGATTTTTCGAGGTCTTCACGCGAAGGAACATTATCTCGTTTACTTAAAAAAAAATTGGATATAGATAGGGGTGTGTTTGAAAACTTTTGAAGAGGATATTTCTTTCGCACAAATTACGAAAATCACATCCCGCACGTTAGGGCACGATTTTTGAATTTTTCACACGAAATAATATTGCCTCGTTTTTGTCACGAAAATCATTCGTATATATTTTGAGAACTTGAAAATTTCGTATTAAGGTTAAAATGCAATCCTCGAACATATAATTTGAAGAATTTGGAAATGGGTTACCCGTTTACTTCGATTTTCACGAAGAATTAAAGTCGCGACCAACACGTTAGGACACGACATTCTCGAAATCTCGAGGTGAACGGGCGTAAAAACTTGAAAAGGATATCCGGTTCACGCGAATTATACGAAGAAATCACACCCGACACGTTAGGGCGTGATTTTTCGAAGTTTACGCTCGAACGGAATATTGCCTCGATTTTTAAAATAACTTGTAATGAATGCGTAAGTTTAAGACACGAATAGCGATTAATAAGAGATATTAGGTACGAAGCAATATAATAAGCAGATAAATAATATGCAAAAATATAAAATGCAGGTGCAAATAAATGCAAACATCGATAAGGAAGAAGAAACGATGAAATCGGGGTTGAAAACGAGACTTTTGGATACCCGAGGGTAAAATGGTAATTTTGATGAAATCGGGGTTAAAAATGGAATTTTGGAGAGTTTGGGGGCAAAATGGTAGTTTTTGGTGAAATCGGGGTTAAAAATGGAATTTTGGAAAGTTCGGGGGTAAAATGGTAATTTTTGGTGAAATTGGGGTCAGAATGTAATTTCTTAAAATTTTAGGGTCAAAATGCAATTTTTGGATTGTTTGGGGGCCTATAAACAATAAAACCAAAGAGTGGGTGACACGTGGCAACCTCACAGGCATCCAACAGTCAAGGGACTAAATTGTAAATCTTGGAAAATTATTGGGCCAATTTTGTAATTAAATAAAAGTTGATTTAGGGATTAAATTAAAATAAATTAAAAATGTCAAGGATTAAATGCATAAATAAGCCAAAAATTGACACATGGCAGCCTCTGGTGCAGTCAAACAGTCAAAGGATTAAATTGAAAACCAATCAAAATTATTGGGCAAAATTGCAAATAATTAAAAAAACAAAAAGGACTAAATTGAAACAAATAAAAAAGCGAAAGGACCAAGAACGTAATTAAACCATTTATAAAAAACGCGCGGATCCTGAGGCGGGTTCGGGTCGGACCGGGTCGGTTTAATGGGTAAGTATAAATGTTAATTAAAGGTTTCTTTTTTCTAAAAAAATTTCATTTTCATTTCAAAAACCATTTCCTTCCTTCTCTTTTTTCTCTCAAATGTCCCATGGCCGGCCACCGCCCTACCAACTCCGGCCGCCGTAGGTTGCGCGCGTGAGGGCGCGTCACCAGTGCCCCGGCCATGCCCCGACGCCCTCGACTCACCTCCAGCGCTATTGTCTCCACACGCGCACCTCCGACCATCGCGTGTGGTCGCCATGGGTCCTCACCGGCGGTCCTCTAGTGCACGCGCCGTCCAAGTTCGAAGGTAAGCAGTCTTTTTTTCTTCTTTTTTTTTTGTTCCATCTTTGATTGTTTTTTAAAAAAAAAACAGAACCCAGATCTGAAAAAAATTTTATGGAAACCCTTTCCCTTTTTTATTTAAAAACAAACCATTTTTTTTAACAATCAAACTTGTTTTTCGCCCCTTCTACTTTCCCTTTTTAAAAGACTGTTTTAATTAATCCGTTCTCTTTTGCTCTCTTTGCGGATCAAGGCCTCAAGGTCGTAACCACGACGGCGATGGGCTCCAGCTTCGGTGATGGGGGGCGACGGCATGGTCATAGGAAGACCAAAGGAGGCAGATACGTTGACCTTCCCTTTTCCCCTTTTTTTTATTTATTAAATATTTAATAATATTACAAATTATTATTATTATTATTATTATTATTATTTATTATTATTATTAAAATTACTAAGCATTTAATATTATTACCCATGAAATTATTAATGTTAATAGTATTAATGCTATTTATTAAAACGTTGCCTAGTATTTACTAGTATATTTAGAAAAAAAAAATGAATATTAAAGGAGTATTGAATGCTCTCCTTAATGCATGCACTGTAACCGAATGGAGTTTAATAATGGGTTATGAATAGCAATGGTCATGCGATAAGTGGTACCTGATTGGTTCTGATGTTGGTGTATTCCGACGGTCTGTCCTTGGTCAAACACAAATTGCTCCTACTTGATTTGCAATACTTTAGATACCTGTTTCTGTATTGACCCTTTGTTCGAATATTTTTTCTTTCGAAATGATTCAGTCGTATCTGGCTTTCTGGGAATTGGGCTTGTATTTAGATTTCAAGTACAGGATTTGTATTCAAATTTCAAGAACTGGGTTTGTAACCCCTTTACATTGAAATCAATTCGGCTTTTATAGCCAAATGCATAATGATCTTCTTTTGTTTCTTACAATTAAATGCATTTCTAATCTTTCTTTTCTCTTGCAGGTGCTCCACAGTGGCGGTTTAGAGCAAATTGAAAGAGGTGACTGTGGCAGAAGCAAGTGGAGATAGTGGTTTGCTGGAGTTGACGTGGCAACCTTTGATTGGTTGCAGTGGAGGCAACATTTTAGCAGATTTAGGGCTTTTGAATTTTGTTTGGGCCACTTGTAATTGATTTAGGATCTGGGCTAACCACATTTAGCCCAACTTGTAATTGGACTTTACCATTTGGACTTTTAATTTATTAATTTTAATATCATTTTAAATTTAATTAAATTTAAATTTAAGATAAATTTAAATTTAAATAAAATTTAAAATTAATTTAAACTTATAAAAAATCAAAAGCTAAGGCCCAGTCAAAATTGAGCTCCAACATTTAATAAAATATTTAAGTGATTATGTAATACAATATTAAAATGTCACCCAAACTAAAATTTAGAAAAATTATCAAGTTCAAAAAGGCTTAAAATATATATTATAAGTTCTTGTACTTCAAAAAAATTAAATTTTAATCCCTATACTTTTATATCTTAAAATTTAATCTTTCTATTTTTCAAATTTCAAAATTCAAGTCAAACTGTAATTTATTGGTGTGATATTTTAAAATTAAAAAAAAATTCATTTGATAGTCATGTAATTAAAAAAGAAATGATATTAATGAATTTGAATTTAACAAAAAGATAGTGTTAACAATTACATATGAATTGATACGAAGCTAAAAAAATTTAAAGACAAATTTGAGAAAGAAAAGCTTAAAAAGCTAATTATTTCCCAGAAAGGTTTTCTAGCAGTAACCCTAGCTCTAGTGTGCTGAGTCTCTAGCACAATATTATCCGTGTTGATAACAATGTGACTAAAAAATTAATATTGTAATAAACATGAATTTAACAAAATCATTTTAGTAGTAATAAATTTAAATTTTGAATTTTGAAAAAGTAAACATACTATATTCTTATAAAATATTTCAAATTTATGAACTTATGACATTTTTTTTTGGTATGCAATAAGCAAACCTATAATGATACAGCGTACCACTATGTGAAAATCAAATTAAAATCAAAGCTTGATATCTACAACTGCATCAAATCAAATCAAAACTCGTATTCCATGTGTAATTTAGGGGTTTTTCCCGAGTTCCAAACATGACAAAAGAATCAAACAAAAAATAAATGATGCAGCTACTTCCCAGCAAGATTTTGAGCCCAGAAAAGTAGGAAAAAAATAATAATTTACAGTTACCTTTGAACCTTGTGCCAAATATTTGAACATCCTTTTGCTACAATCATATTTTCTGCTATAACTTCAACAAACATGACTCCACCTTCTACTTTGAAAGAAGATTACGGGAGGGAAAAGAAATTTTCGGGTTTCGGAGATGAGGGGAAAAAGAGAATTGAGCTGCCTACCCGAGAACAAAGATATGTTTCTTCCTTGCTAAGATATTTCTTGACCTCGATACTAGGATGTGCTACGGATTTTAGGGCTACCAAAAGTGTTAAAAGAGTCGATGTAGCATTTACCGCGATGGTCGGCAGGAAAGTGAAAGAAGGTTTTGCTATCAGCTCCCAAATAAAAGTTAAACCAAGGAACTACACTGCTTCTTGAACCATCTTTTATGCATAGTACATGTACAAGCTGTTAGCAGCAACACAAGCTATCAAGTTTTCAGTGGGGTGCCACGCTAAGTGCAGCAACTTTGTCGTGAAATCAAGAGAGTTTCCATTTGCATCAATTCCGAGTGTTTCTGATATTTATGGCAGATTTGCCGAAAACACAAGCATTTGAGAGGAGTCCAGCACAAAAATAATCAAAAGTTAATGGTAGTTAAAAAAGGAACAAATGAACACTGGATCTCTACCTCGTCGTACAACACGTGTTATGTTGTTTAGGGATCTGGAAGGCCTTGAGGGTGTCTGAACTTGTCTCCTGAAAAGATGTTCGGATGTTTATAACTACTTACATCATTACAAAATCACCCAAGTTTTTACGATGATTGAGTGAATAGTTTACCTCATTGGATTTTTGCTGGCTTCCAAAGTTGTTGCCTCGGTGCTTCCAGGGGCACAACCAAATACACGGAATAGATTGCTGTGATCATGGGAAATATATATTATGATAAGTGGAGGACGAAAACATCAACAGTAGCAAAAGATTAACAGACCTAATCTCAAAAGACAAACCTGTAGGAACCTGTTGCAACTCGCAATCCATCACCACTTAGGCAACACTCAAATTTGTCAAAGATTGAATCGTTTTCATACAAATCACACAACTGAAACAATTAAAAGAAAGCCATAATCAGCTCTGACACAGCACAACACAAATATGATTAATATAATCTCTTCCAGAAGGTAGAAATCATACCTTGGGTCTTAAATATTCGTGAACCTGGAATTTTGCAACTGGACCCGAGTCCATGTTTATGTCCCATAACTGACAACCAAGTGATACGTAATCAAGTCAGATGATAAGTTCTAAGATCCCCATTAAACAAGTATGCTAACGGCGAATGAATTAAGAGCACAATCAACAATCAAGTAGAGAATAGGGAAGGAAATCACAAAAGCATTTACTTCAAAATTGTTGAATGCTCAAATACTGAATAGAAGAAAATATTTTCATGAAAAGCTCTACAAGATAAAATCCTTTGATTATCCAAGTCCACACTAAAATGCCAATGAACCCAAATTGCTCTTTCCATTTCAATCAGCGTGCTACATTTTCACAAACTAAAATCTTTATTGAAAATATATTTGCGGCAAAATTTGAGCTTCATGCTTCCTGCATGTTACAGCATACCAATGGCAAACAAATCCTTTTCAACGTCTTACAGAATAAGTGGACAGATAATGAAAACAAGGATTAAATGGCACATAAAGTGTCAGCTCAATGCAGCATGCTTAAGAAGAATCGCATAGATAATGTAATAATCATGCATTGAAAAGGTAGAACTGTATATGAATCAATACTGAAAACAAATTAAAAAAAATAAACAAGGAAAAGAAACAAAGCCAAAACCTTAAGAGTCATGTAATCACGGCTGAGTATATATCTTCCATCCTTGGCAAATTTAATATCTGAGATTGAGGCGATTATTTCTGTAAAAAAGGATCTAGAACCAGGTGTCTCCGGTTCTTCAAACCTGTTGGCATAGTATAGATTATTCAGAAAGGATACTGAGCGCAAACAGCCAATATACCATCAGCTGTCAGGATCTATAGGAAAGTCTTTTGGGAGAATAAGTTGGTAAATGCAGACAAAGGTACAAAAATGGTAAAGCACTTACAATTTAGCATGAGAATCACACAAAGCTGATTGCCGCAAATCAATGAGGCGAATTGAGCCCTTTGAGCTACTATATGCCAACATATTACAGTGGGCAGGGTGAAATTCTGCTGATGTTATAACCTCTGAAAAGATAGGCATAACAATAGTTCAAACGAAAACAAAATCTATGGCTAAACGGAACTTGGGAACTTAAGAACTACCTCCAAACAAATTTATTATAAAGATCTTAAAAGTGGCTTAAAAGGAGATACTTCGTAGAATTTATTAAGCAGCACAGAAGGTGGAACTACTTTAACTGGCATGCTAAGAAGATTACCAGTTAGATCCTCCATGTTTGCAGGCTTTAAATCAACAATATTGAAACTTTGATTGCTAATTTCCAGGTTCCAAAGATTTATACGCAGATCATCAGCTGATATAAAAGTTTCGCCATCACTAGGTAAAATAAGAGAGAGAAAGAGACCCGGTAAATCTTGGCAAATGAGGTAATGATAAAAACTGATATAATCCCATAAAATATAAACTGCAAACAAGCATATTCAGTTGAGGATAGATTATCGTATTTTTTATGCAAAATGAGAATGCAATAGATCAGAGGCTTCAAAAGGCAAATAATTCCTAAAGAAAACTCCACTCATAGCATTTAAACCTTACAGTTTAGAAGTTCTCCAGAGTTGTCAAGATTATTAATCAGCTGTTCATTTTTAATGCATGGACAGTATCCTCAGAGACCATTTCACAATTAAAACTTTTTGCTTGGCCATGACAAAACAGGAATTTCAGCCACAGAACTTGTTGCTTAGAAATTAAGATCCACCATGTCATTACAACATTATAAACTCAGGGCTAGTTTAGCATTGCTTTTGAAAAGTGCTTTTAAAAAATGCTGTGGAAAAGTGCTTTTGAGAAGTACTTTTGAAAAGTTTGGTTTAAGATTTAAGAGTTTAGTATTGCTGTCTAAAAGTGCTTTTGAGAAATAAAATGTCCATTTTAGACATAGTATTATAAAGTAACAAATATGCATTTAAATAATGTTCAAATTAGTTAATATTATGATATTTTAGTAAGAATATAAAAAATAATTTATTATAACTTGTTATTATTTTAAGATATGAAATATAAATTTTAAATACTTTTAAGCAATAAATATTAAGGGAAAGTAATGTATTGTTGGAGGGATGAAAAAGTAATTAAGCACTCAAAGTCAAAAGTGCTTTTGGGAGAAGAAAAGCTAAAAATTTTAGCTTCTCCATTTGGCCAAAAGTGCTTTTGAAAAGCCAAAAATCTCAGCTGAAAGTTGCTTGTTTAGCACAACTTTTCTCCCAAAAGTGTTTTTCAAGTCAAAAGTGTTTCTCCACAGCAATGCTAAACAAGGCCTCAATCATACTTTATCATTATATATCGGCTTGACCACACATGAAGTTTGAATGGCAAAGAAAAGGAAAAAAAAAATAGAAGCCTAATCCACGCAGTTTTAACTTTCTACTCCAAACTAGAACCTAAAACTAAGGATTTGCGTCGAAAGATGGAAAGAAAAAAGGAAAGAGTAGAAAAGTAGAAACAAAATACATTTCTTCTTTCCATCGGTGTGCTTGGTACAAAAAATGGAAAAATTAAAAGAAAAGTAATTTTCTTTCCATTCATTGCACGGAAGAGTGGGAAAATGAGAGAAAAGAAAATGATTTTTTTTTAAAAAAAATACATAAATCTGAAACTTACCTTACATCTCTCTCATTTTCTCTCCTCTTATCATTCCAATTTGGTATAATTTGTTTTTATACATTAGGATAGAAAATGATTATCTTTCCTATTTTCTTTCCTACCAAGAAAGCTTAAATTTATTTTCTTTTCTCTTTTCCATTAGCCTCTTCTATCTTTCCACTTTTCCACTTACCAAGCACATCCTAAATGACATCACTTTCTGCAGAGATGCCTCAGAATGATATTGCAAAGGACAAGAAACAAAAATCAACAAATAGAAGACATAGAAGCTAAGCAGTTATCAGATTGAAAAATCTTAAAAAGGACATTCAAGTGTCTCAGATGATGATAGATTTCTTCATCAGAGAAGAAAAAAAGTAAGATACAAGGTTTCAACTCATAGAATATCCAGGGAAAAATCATACTTCCTCTTTAAAGGTTTTCAAGCAAGTCCACATATAGTAAGTCACAGCATAAAGAAATGTAATAAAAATATAAGATAATACCTACCTGTTATTTGAAATAGAGTTGATATGATAATCATGAGCATGGCCATATACTCTTCGACATCTCGCCACTAGGTTGGTCTCCTGACTTGTTACCTAGAAGATACAATAAAACTTAAAGGTAAGACAATAAAAAGATTCATGGTTGTTCACCAAGAAAAGAAAAAGAAACAACAACCTACTGTCTTTCAAGGACTAGAGCCATGTATGGTTCCCATGGCCCCAGTTATCCAATAAGATGCAGAGATGGAAGTGGCAGATTCCTAGATGATAATATGTAGCAGGATAGAAATTAAAAATCTAACAGTATATGCCACATAATGCCTAGAAGTGCATCCTTGAATGAGATGGTGCAGAAGGATAATATGAAATGCCAAATACTCTTATCTCATTGGCCTTCAAGAATCCTGGGCTTCGCCCCTAATTCAGTTAGGCATTAGAGAGCACATCTTATAGACATGTCATCTTAAAAAGAAGTTCATCACCTTATGTAGCACTTCTTTTAAGCTTTAATTAAGGTTTTAACATCCTCACAAGCCTAGGCCATACTAAAACTCGCTTAGATAAAAATTGTATTTAAATTTAAAACTTAACCACAGCAAGTAAATAAAATATTTGTGTAGAGTACAACTACCACAGGTAAACATAGCGATGGAAGGCCTCCTGGTGGGAAAGACATGTCATTGCCCAAATGGTTGCTGGATCTATCGGGGGAGACGCCATTTGCAAGAAAAGGTTTTGGGCTATTTGAATTACTTGAACTAGCAACATTTCCATTTCCAACAGCTTTTGAAGGATCAGCAATAATTTTAGAAATTTTCTTGATCTTCTTTTCTTGTACCTGTTACCCTCAGATAGCAGACAAATAAGTGGCCATAATAGCAAAGACAGAGCTACCCACAAATCATAATATCAGCCATTAAATATGCTTAACACCAACAGTTAGAAGAATAAATAAACTAAAATGAGAACAAATACCCAGTTTGTTTTACACTTGCCAAACAATGTCATAGGAAGTATTTTACAGACAAAACTATAAGTGCATGAACATGCTAACATACCACCAATATGTATTGCAAATAATGTGATTCGATAGACAAAACTACAAGCAAACTGAAGGACATATAGTTAAGACAGAGTTACAGCACGGATTTCTTCCCTACCTTCCAAAATTTGATGGTTTTATCATTGGTGGAGAGGAGAAACAGTGCACTATTGGCTGTTTGGCACCATCTGATTTTGTTGATTTTTTCCTCTATTTCCAAGCTCTTGAGGTAGTCAAACTGAAAAGAAAAGAAAACCAAAGATAGAGAAAAATTGTTTGAGCCTGGGGAAAAAAAAGTCTGTTCATATGTGCATATCCAAGTATCAGTGCTCCAGAAGTCGACGAGAGAGCACCTCAGGCTCATGGCTCTGGAACTCTGTCTTGTAACGGAACTCAGGGTGCCGACTAATTGGATAATCTGTTCTCTCTAGATCCCTTCTTGATAGACCATGCTGAAATTGTAGTACAAGAAGTTACTATAAAGCCACAATCGAAGAAAATAACTAAAGTAATATATTAACATCAGAGGAGGTAGCAGAACTCACATCCTTTGCATCTGTTCTCTCAAAAAGAACCACACGGCCCCCACGGTCACCAGTTGCAAGATGATCCCCAGTTTTATTGAATTCAATTGCAGAAATAATATCAACTGCAGGAGGAAACAAAATTCTTAAGAAAATACAAATGCATTGCCAGTAAGAGTAATGGTAAAATTTTGTCAAGTTTATATAACTTTCTTTATAGAAGCTGCAATGAATGTGAAGAAGCCCAAGTCTTGATAAATCACAACTCTCAGTCTCTTGACATAACCTTTATTTTCTACACTATCCTTTCTGAGAAATATCCTTGCCAGAGACTCCTTGGTCTTCCATAACTCAGAATAGACTCTTGCAATCTTAAGCTAACTATGAGTTATTGTAGACAGAAAATAATTAGCGATTCCATCCTAATTAACAAGAATGTTTCTGAAAGCGATCCATTTCTCACCGAATCCAACCTGAACTTATTTCCAAACATTAGCACATTGCTTCAAAAACAAATCCTAAGTAGAAATATGCATATAAGCTGCAAGATCTGACCGACCTAGCTTTTCCAGAAGCAAAAGACATCCTTTGCAGCCAAATTATCCACCTACTCTCTGTAAAAATCCCCAATGGCCATCTAATCACAGCCATACTTTTCTGGGTTTCTTTTCAAGAATTAACTAGAAAGGACTTCTAACCTTAATTTAGTAGTCTAATAGACAAAACCAAAACCGTCTATCATGGCTACTTCCTCCAGCAAATAAGGAATTGTCTCCTTTAGTATCAATAAGAATTCACTTGCCATGTCTTCTAAACACATTCTCCTCAAATCCTTACATCCTTGGACATTATTGGTCTTTTTTATCATGTATAAATGCACCATCTTAGTCCTTAGGCAACTTTCTCAGATCTTGTTCTTCATACATCTATTGCAGTCCTTCACAAACTCATTACTTTTCTTAGTTATTGACTCCTTGGGATGTTATCAATGTAAGCACCCAACTATCATCTGCAGTTTCCAATATTCCATTCTTATCATTACTAGCCAGTTCCTACAATGGCACCAATCCAAGCATCACCAAGGTAGTTCTGTCACTCGTTCATCATGACAAAATGTCTCTGTTCACCGGTTCCAAAAGAATTACTTACCTTGACTTTTACCCACCTAAACTCAACTCAAGCCAAGCTTCACCATTGAATTACTGAAATGGACCATATGAATTTAAACTGAGTATCGAAAAGGTCAAATATGTATCAGCAAATCACTGAACTCTATGTTTCATAGAAGCATCAAAAACTCTTATATCATTCAACTCATAAGCTAACCAACTTTCTGCCAATCCCATTTGTACAAGTAAACCATTGCAAAATCTATCCAGGAATCGGTAAAATGTAGCTGTCTTTAGTCTAAAACATACAAATAGTAAAACCCATGACACAACAATGTTGTCATCTTTCCATGGGTTAAGACTCAAAGTAACAATATCTCCAAAAACATAGTCTATCTCAATCCTAGGAGAGTGATAATACTCAGATCCCAGTTTCAACACAATTCTCAATACTATTAGTTACTTTCCATGCACTAAAAATCCTCACAACCACAAATTGATACCAAAAAAGGAAAAGATTATTAAGATCCAAACATCAATTTAATACAGAAAAGAACAATTATTTGTGCATGCACCATGAGTAACTTAACCAAGTTCACTTCCATACTACCTTTTTTTGGCTAACAAAAACACTATTTAAAGCATTATTTGGACAAAAGCTCCATCTTTCCCAAATCAAAACCAAATCCCAAAAAATTCACAATTATTTCTCATACCCATTTACCAAAACAACAATTACTCAATAAGCCATGATCGTAAATCGATCCAAAACACCAAAGCTAATCCTAATTCCAATTGAACCAACAAATTACAAATTGGATCCAAAAACGAATGAAAATTACCTTCTTGAATTTCTTCCCCAGCGATTCGTTCACCAAATACCTGAGAAAATTTCCAATCCAACGGCTTTGGCGGGCCCGCCGGAGCTGCGACCGCCTCATCGCCTCCTTTCATTTCTCTCTCTGTATTCACTATCTGATAATTAATATAAAATTGGAAAGGCTAACGGCCTAGATTTCTCCACACTCCCAGGATCAAACCAAAGATCGCATCTTCAGTCAGTTCTTTTTCCATTTTTCCTTTTCCTTCTTTTGTTCCAAAAAAGTTTTTAAAAAGAACAGAAAAAAGAAATTCTAAAATTCAACCATTAATAAATGGCCCAAAGAAAAACAAGAAGACCGTAAAATTTGAATTGTAATTTATTTAAATAATATTTACATTTATTTTTATATTAAATTAATATAATATTTTTATATTAAATTAATATAATTATTTGTATATTTAATATATAACCGTAAAATTATGTCAATCATATTGTTAATAATTTATGAAAATTAAATTGAGAATAAAATAACAAATGCTCACACAAATTAATTTAATTAATGAAGTAACTAATATGATATTAGTGTTGGACTAATCATCTGGCCATTATTATAGAGTGCTTGGAAATGTCTTCAATGAGACGAAGATATCTTTGATAGAACAAATCATATCATTCATTCTGATTTGATGAGATAAAACAGATAAGCTTATATGATGTTTGGTGACTAACAACTTCATGTTCCTAATGAAGATTAGACCATTCATTGTTAGGCGGTCATCTTGAAAGGGTGAGCTTACAAGTAACCTCTCGGCTCGTTGTTGGCAGGCTTACTACTCAGACATCTTTTTGGCTTGTTGTGTGTCCTAATGCGAGTGGAGGCATAACATTTACATATTAGTCATTCAACTTCAAAAAATTACAAAATTGTTATTGAATTATTTGAAGGTTTTCATTTAAATCATCGATCTATTAAAATCGTTGTATGACTTTTTCTATTTGTATAGCATGCATCAATCAAAAGCTCTCCTTCCCCTTGTCTTCTACAATTCAATTTTTTTTATGAAATAACTTTTAACATCACGAATCTGCAAACCAAAATCAAAATAAATTTTTTCTTTGATCTCTGACAATAATGGTTAGATCAACTTGGATCTAAAGTATGTTATTCTACTTGCCAATGGATACTAACCCATAGTACGAATCATCAAATCGTCGCTTGAAGCTTGCTAACCGAACTTTAAAAAAAACTTAGCAATTCAATGATTTAAATAAAAACTTTCGAATAGTTCAGTGATCATTTTGTAACTTTTTAAAGTTAAGTGACCAAAACATGAACTTACTAATAATTTAACTTTAGGAATAATTTACCCAATTTTATTTTTTTTTAAAAACTGTTTTTATGAAATATTAATATAACACCTATGTATATATATTTTTTATTTAATAAGGTATCTATCAGACAATGCCTTTTGTATATTATATATCAATGATAATGTAAAAAATATTATTTTATTAATAATTACAATTTTTAGAAAGTAATTAATTAAAATTTTATTTATATTAAATTTATTTTTCACACACACCATAAATATGTGATAAAATTAATATGAATTAAATTCGAACTAAGAGTAACCCAATTTTTACTACCATCCAAACAATTTCATTCCACTTTTTTATTAATTACTTAGAAATTTATTTTATAAAAATATATTAGATTTTATTCGTAAGCAATAATTTTGATATATATAAGATTAGTATATTTATAATTCATTTCTAATTATACCACAAACACAAAATGAATTTATAAAATATTTTAAAATTTAAATGGATAAATAAATAAAAATTATATATGAACTTTGATAAAATTTACAATGTTATACATCAACTAAAATTTTGTGCATTTGTATGCATCAAACTTTAATTTTTGGTTCATTTTTCACATTCCACTAACCCTATCATCTATGTGGTACAGTTTTCCATTATGTATAATTTGCTAAAATGATATTTTATTAGGATAGAAAATAAGCAAATAAATTTAAATTATTTTCACCTACATTAAAAAAATAAACACATTCAGGAAAAAGTTTTCTTATTTCCACCCATAAATCTATTTTTTTTAATCTAGGTGAAATTAAATTAAATTTGTTTGTTTGTTTTTAAACCTAATAAAATTTCATGTCAATAATTTATACATGACTTAACGAAAAATTGTACCACATAGATAATAGAATTAATGAAATGTAAAAATTGAATCAAAATTAAAATTTAATGTATAGAAATGCATCAAATTAAAGTTGATATATAATATTGAAAATTGTATCAAAATTTATATATAATTTTAATATTTATCTCAATTTAATTAGTATTTTCTTTTAAAAATTACCTAATAAATATCTATTAATATGATCACTTTTATTTAGAAATATTCATCAATCCAATTGGATTGGACCAAACTCTTTTTTTTTTTTTTAAGTTTAAGATTAAGCCCAATCGAAGCTCAAGCCTAGCCTTTTTAAGCCGATCTATTGTTCAAAAATAATAAAATTTATTTTTATTTAAATTTAATTATAAAAATATATAAATATAAATATTATATTTATTATTTTTAAACAATAAAACAAGTTGGGGCAAGACAATATTGAAAACTATAAACTTAAACCTGATCCAAAGTGGTCCGGGTTCAACAATGGAACCTAGTAGAGATCTAGGGGGACCATGGCTCTCAAATTTAAAATTTTTTCAATTTAATTTTTTATAAATATAATATAACTCTCTCAAAAATATAAGTAGCCCTCTAATGTTTAAAATTTTTACAATTTCCCTAATTATATATATATATATACATATATTATAGCCCCTAAAATGACAAAATTTTAATTTAAGCTCTTTATAATTTATAAAATTTTAAATTAATAATGGTAAAATTACATTCTGGCCCCCTTAAAAATGATAAAAATTTGATTTAACCCTTTAAAAATTATAAAAACATATACTATTAAAATGATGAAATTACATTTTTACTATCGTAAAAATATACAATTTAATTCCAACCCCCCTCTCAAAAATTTCTAACTCCGCCACTGCCCAAATCAATCAAACCATCCAACTCATGAATAAATATAATTTAATTCATTTAAAAAAAAATTTATCCCAATATTTGTCAAGATACAAACCTATTCATAAAAAATGAATTGATATGAATTTCGTGGATGAGAGTTTTTGCCATCCCAAATAACACATAAATAACATTACAAATACCATAAGAACAAACTGGGTACCTACTTCCATATGTATATATATGTATAAATATATTAAGGCCTAACAGCTTGGCGAAGAAAAACATAAATATATAAAATTAGCTTAAACCTAGTCTGAAAAATAAAATTAAAATCACAAGAAAAAACCCTATTTGATGTGGCCTTTACCTCAAGAAATTAGCAGTGCCTCCTTTTAACCCTCACATTCATTATAGAACATATCTATACATATACACTATGTTATTCTTGACTTTTCATTTTATTTTAAATACTTATGTGCATGACACACATCCGAACATAAGTATGAGAATATAATTCCAAGATTTTCCAAAATATGGGAAATCTTGAAAAATAAAGATTGAATATACTAATGTTGAATACATACCGTATCCAACATATTCAAGTCGGAATAACATAGTGTATATATATATGAAATAAGTTGGTGATTAATCTTCTTTGGTACCGTTTGCTGATGAAGTTACTGTAGAGGAAGCAGTGAATGACGGAGAAGTAGTGTTTGTCAATCTCTTAGGTGCTGAAGCATTGGTTGATTGAGGGTTGTTATTTGCTGCTGCTTGCCCTTCTTCTGCTAATCTTTTCAGAAGGGTTATAATCGTGGGAATTAACTTCGTTGATAGGGAAATTATCCCAGGTAACTGCAAAACATTAAAATTTTAAATAAATTATAATACAAACTAATTTCAATAGACTCGAACTGTTTGGAGCCATTTTTTTTTTTTGAAAAGTGTATTCAAGATAAAGTGATTTTTTTAATATACTGATGTGATTAAATGGTAATATTTGTTCATATTTTCTTTATTAGACATACATACACTGCGCATACAGGTGCTCAAATCCAAAACCTTTAGGATAAATAACATCCTCTTTTTCCCTGGAGCCACTTGTTGAGTTTTAGTGATTTTTTTTGGATAGTATGTATGGAGCAGTTATGGTAATTTATGTCAATATTTTTACCAGAATATTTAACACTAACTAATAATCTTATAAAAGTAATGACTAAATTATACCAAATAAAAGTACAAAAACTAAATTATAAATTTGAGGATGATAGAAGGACCAACATCATAATTTTGAAAAAAATTGGAAGCTTTTGTATTAAAGTATTTTAATATATTAAATTCATACCTATATCCAAGTAACATAGCCAGACACATATGTCCAAAATGAAGCAAATCGCCTCCAGGTATATGGCTTTTGTATTTCAAGTTTACATGTAAAAAAAAAAAAAAATCGAATGTTTTTCCAGTAAATTGTTTCCAGATTTTAGTATGTTGTTACTACTTTTCGTTTTTTTTCTTAAAATATAAATATGCGATACATATTTTAACATGCTTATATGAATATAAATATAATCTTTCAAAGACTCTTTAAATAAATAAAAATCTTGAAAGAATTAAAAATTAATGTTTTGAACACATGACCATACCCAACACTCTCATTTGAACACGAATGACAAATGTTTTATGCATGCTTAGAAATAAACAGAAAGCCAAAAAAAAAAAAAGCTTGATACTCACAACACCATGGCTGAATTCACCAGCAATGTCGAGCTGCACCCAGAGAGCTTTCAGTATAAGGTAACCAATAAAGATGATACCCACATACAAAGGGTTTCTGCAATGACAATATTTGAACATAAGCACTAATAAACTATTTACTTTAGTTTTAATTTTCATTTTTATAAAATATTTATATCTGACATTTATGTTCGATACATGAATATGAGATAATAACATTCTAAAGATCCTTAAAACTTCAATAAAATTAAAAGATTTTAATTTTTTTTGAAAAAGCCCGTAGTTGTATATTCAATATTTTATCAAAAATCCAAATATATTGTGAAATGTGCACCTTAGAAGAGTAATAAATTCATTAAATCCCAAGATGACCAAAGCAACAATTGCCCATGTAGGTGGCAACCAGCTGTTGTTACGCTTGTTGGCTTCCTGTAAGTAGAAAGATAAATAATAATTCGGAGAAAAAAATGAATATACCTGTATCGGACACTAACATTCAAATCAGAGTAACATAATAATCTCCTAGAAAATTAATAAGATTTTAAATTTCATGCCTGAGCAGAAATGGCCTGAGTGACACAGTACTCTGTCTCTGCCCGGTATTGCCGCCACAACGTCTTGCACTGGACTGGTGTGATCAGTATCTTGTTCGGTGGAACCTATAGCAAAATGAAACCAGTCATAAGAACCAATCATGCAATAGACATCAATGAAGTGCTTGTGTTCGACACTCATGTCCAAGTATAATTCAACTAAATCTTTATAAAGATGATCAGCAAGAACAGGACCTAACCTTATCCCAAGTGCTTGAGGCCAATGGATCAGATGTTGTACTGCCCCATTTAGTCACAGAAGCAATGCCTTTGGCATCCAACAAGGCAGAACAAAGTGTATTCTCAATGTTATCGACATTATCATCCAACCGGATTGCAGCCATAACAGATAGCAACTTTAAGGCCTAACAAGAGATACTAAACAAATTCAGAAGAGAATAGAATGGAAGAATCTCTTTTTTTTTTTTTAAATTATCAAAATGATAATACGTAAACATACCGCAGAGTGAGCTGTTTTAGTGATGTATCGAACATCTTCTTTCCCGTTCCAAACCCGTGGCATTAAATCAGAATCGTAATTAAATAATGTTGAAAACCTGTATGTAAACTCAAAGTCGGTTTTGATAATGTATAATGTTTAGAAAAACAAGTCTATATTGTTCAAACACTTTTAACTCAACCATGAAATGTATTATTACCTGTCCTTCATACGGATTAATACCCTTCCTGCTTCTTCTTTTGCTTTCCCTTCAACCACACCTCTCGCATGATCCTCTAGACTCGTTAGAGTCTTCTTCTTGGTTTGTTCATCCATGTCAAAACCAGAGAGAGCAGTGGACAGTCCAGAGAGAATTGATTCGGTTTCACGCTGCAGAAGTTTCCTTATCAATGGCCAGGTTTCCTTATTAGCTCCATCTAAGAGTGCTTCAACAGGTCCGGATAATGCCTCATTCAGCTTTTCCTGCAAATGCACCATTGTTATCATTATGATTCAAAGTGGTAATTAAACCAATCATAAACATGAGATATGGGCTTAGAATTCACCAAGAAAATTTTAGGCCTTTGTTTTCCAGAGCTAGATAGTAGATTCGACACCCATATTGTAAAGATAATAACCCAACTCTTTATTATGAAATATTAGTAAATTGAGATCTATGATGCCCCGGCACTCCGTATGTCTTGAAGTACTGTTGTCAGACACATATTTGAGCATAGGTATGCGGATATGACCGTCCAAATACATATAAAAACTAGAACGTAATACCCAAATCCTAGTAACAAAGAATGGGATTTAATTTCTAAAACAATTCACACTCGTGCATCAATGTAAAATTTCCAGAACAGGCCAACAATTCAATATGACATCTTGATTACTAGGGCTAAAACTATTTTTAAAGTAATCTGCACACGCAACAATGTGAAATTTTTCATCGACCAGTAAGACAGTGTGAAAAGAGAGATCATGGCGCCAAGGCCTCAACTTCAGCTCACCTTGCCTCCCTAGAGAAACCAAGCTAACACAACTTCAAATGATACACAAACCTATGTTGCTCCATCTTTTAAAGTGTTTGTGCTCGATACTCAGGCCCAACAAATATCTAGATATAGGTACAAGGATATGACCCTTGAAGGACCCTTTTGAATACATTGGAAAAGCTTACAAGAAAAATTGAACATACCCATTTTGGGCATATAGCTGTAAACAACACTCACACCCGAGTCTAGTGATATAGACACAAAATCCTGCTTTAAATTATCAGGTTACTCTATCCCTAGCTTTTTTTGGATAGAAGGGGACACATAAATTGCCATACCTCATAGGAAGAAGTAAGCTCTGAAAGCTTGGCAGCTCGAACAGAAGCAACATGATCATTAATGTCACGACGTAGCTTATCCCCGATTTTGGAGGAATCCCAATTTGCTAGCTCAACAGCAGCATCTGCAAAAAAGTTGTCGAACTCAAAAGTACTCAATATATCTTATCAAGCAAAAAATGAGACATGAGAATTGGTTAATCCTCCTGAGGGACAAAAAATGGTTGGCTTCAAATGGGTGTTTACTATCAATTATAAGGCTAATAGCTCAATTGAAAGACTCAAAGCCAGATTAGTAACGCAAGAATTCACTCAGACATATGGAGTGAATTATCAAGAAACATTTGCTCTAGTTGCTAAATTGAACACGATTAGGATCCTTTTATCATGCAGCAAATATCGACGGAGACTTACAGCAGTTTGATGTAAAGAATGCCTTCTTACATGGAGACCTAGAAGAAAAAGCATATATAAAAATTCCTCCAAGGTTCGAGGATAAAGATACTCAAGGGAAGGTGTGTAGGGTGAAAAATGCCAATTGAGAGTAATCACAAGATACAAGCAGGGATCGGTGAAATAATGTATAAAGGGAGATATCAAAGACTCATTAGATGATTGATTTATCTCACTCATACTTGACCTGATATAGCCTATGCAGTTAGTTTGGTAAGTCAATTTATGCATGATCCTCGCGAAGTCCATATGCAGGTAGTATCACGAATTTTGTGCTATTTAAAGTTTGCACCGAGCAAAGATATTCTCTTCTCCAAAAATAGTCATCTCAAGATAGAAGTATTTACAGATGCAGATTGGGTTGGCTCTCTTGATGACAGAAGGTTTACAACGGGTTATTGTACTCTTGTGGGAGTAAACTTGTGGGAGTAAACTTAGTCACTTGAAAGAGCAAGAAACAAAGTGTTGTTACTCAATCAAGAGCAAATGTTGAATATAGGGTCGTGGCTCAAGGTGTTTGTGAGCTTTTATGGTTGTGAAAGGTATTGGAAGAGCTAAAGTTGTTGAACAAAAATGGATCAAGCCTGTACTGTGATAACAAGGCAACCATCAGCATAGCTCAAAATCCAATGCAGCATGATAGGACCAAGCACATAGAAATAGATCGCCATTTTATCAAGGAAAAAGTAGCCAGTGGTGTCTTAAGTCTATCTTATCTAGCATCCGAAAAACAGTTGGCTGATATTTTTACTAAAGGGCTTAACTGTAAGACTTATTATAATCTTCTTTGCAAGTTGGGCATGCAAGACATCTATGCACCAACTTGAGGGGGAGTGTTGAGAATCTTTGATTTATTTGACAGCATTATATAGCTAATCTTTAGGGATTATAGCTGATTTTTAGAGATTCTAATTAGAGATATTCTTTCCTTACATGATTGAATGTTTCATGTATATATATTTGTACATATTTCTGAGAAATAGATAGTTTTTGAGTGAGTTTTCCCTCAATATATTAGAATATTCATCTCTAATTTCATCATTGTGCTTTGTAACTTTGGTTTATAACTCAGAAAATGATTATGAAGTTCAATCATACCTGCATATCCTGCATCAAACGAAGCCATGGAAGTTTCAATGCACTTGCTAGCAGCCACTGAGAACCCCTCATCTCCTTTCAAAGCCTTATCAAATGCTTCCTTAAATTTTTCAAGAGTTTCGATTCTTAAATGTCCTAGCATCGATTGGTAGGCTGGTTGGACAAGCTAAATCATAAGACAAGGCAAATGAGATGAGAAAAATTAATAACCAACACTAATTGGTCAAGAATACTATAGAACGCTCTTACTTGAAGCAGTTTTTCTTCAAGGTGCTTTCGCTTTGCAGATCTCACACCTTCATCAAAATATGTGGCTTCTGCATCATATCTAAAATCAGAACAAAATAGAACAAGAAACTCAATGTCACTAATATGGTAGTTAGCCATGGAAAAACCAATAACCAACAGGTCTTTGCCTAAGCTCAGCTCATCCAAATGCTTATATACCTACTTATAACTTCAACATTGAAACAATCATCTCAATCTCATTAAGTGGTCTTACTCTGATAGAGAAGTATAGAGAATTGAATTTAGCTTCTTCCCAAAGCCAGCAACTGGACCAGATTTTACAGCTTCTTCTAACGAATGCCAATTCTGTTATATGAAGTAGTAGGTTGGTTAGCATAAAATTATTTATAAATTAAATGCTTATTCACATGTACAAATACCTCATTTGATGTAAAACTAGTGTACTTTTCACTGGCAATTTCTTCACAACGTACCGTAGCCACCATGACCTACAAGAAAATGAAGCATGGATAACAAAAAAGGCAACAGTAATAACCAATTTCATTCAAGTTAAATATGTCCTAAAGGTCACCTTATGGGCTGGAAGATCAAGGTCCTTATTCTCCTTAATGACTTTCCAGATTTGTTGTGCACTAAAATAGAACCCTGAAGCTGGTACTGCTCCCCTCCGATCTCCTGCAATCCCCCCGGGTGCAATAGAGTGGAAGAATCGTTGTCTCAAATTAGCAACCTTCAGTAATATAATAAATAAGAAGATAAACTGTCAATTTAGATGCCATTTAGTCAAAAGTTTCAGGACCATCATCCAACATACATGCAAATTGATAAATGGTAGGCAGACATGGTTTTTTTAGCATGCAGTGAACACTGAATGCATGAGATAACCCAAATACAAACAGGTTACCTGCTCCTTAAATTGATCTTCCTTTCCTTCATAACTAGAAAGTGCAACAACCTCAACCTGTGTATTATCAGCAATAGCATTAAATTATCAGAAGTAATCTCATAGAAAATGTATAGGGAGAGACATTTACACTTTCGTTGCAAGAAACCAAACCCAATATCATACGTTGAAAAATTCACTTAATGGAGTTTCCATATGTGCTTCTGGCTTAGGAACTGAGTCCCATATCTGCATTTCAAGAAAATCGGGTCAAAAGAAAACATTCTGAAGTTAATCCAGAAAGGAAGGAGGCATAGGATCCGCATATTTATACCTTCTGTATATCTTCTCTCAGAACAGGTTCCAAATGTTCCAGTGGTGTCTGTAAGCAAGAAATCTTTAAGTAAACATAAACTCAATCGAAATAATAAATTGTGAAACGAAAATGATGAATAATAATAGCTCCCTAAACGCAAAATGCTCTCCATTAAGAAGAAATCTACCCACCCTAGTTTTATCACGTATGACAAACATCAAAGTTGTTTTGCGGGGACTAAACAATCGCATCATGACCTGCAACCAGTACAACCAATTAAATCACATAACCACATGAATTCAGCGCCCTGCTTAGAAAGGGCAATAATATTGTGAATACCTGGAATACAGTTTTCAAAAGAGGTTTATTAGCTGCTTGCTCACGACCAATATCATGACACCACCTAAATGAAAGTTGCTCAAGAATATTACTTGTACATACTGCAGATAGCAATAAGTCCTTCAATGAAGGTTCAAATTATATCAAGCATCATGTAAGTGTCGAAACTTACATGTTTACCAGTACTATATCTGAAACTGCCAGTGCAAAAAGCGCACTTTGTTTCTCAAATGCTGTGTCATCCTGGAATAATACAAATAAAAATTTATATGTAAAAAAAAAGAAACAAAAATGCACGGAGATACAACACTTCCTATTCAACTTTTATCATCTGGATTCCAACTATTATTCAGTACAGTTTCATTCGTCACTCTAGCCTTGATGTTATTAAAGCAGCAATACCTCTGTTCGAAAATCACTGAGAATTCTTTTAACTAAAAACCCACTGTAAATTAAATTTACTTTTTAATAAGGACCTGTTTGATTTCATCAATTTCACATATAATATATCTTAATCATATACTAGAGTAAAGGCTATTGAATAAATATAACCTATTGTAGAACATCATTGCAGAAATTTTAACCAAAGCACCTCTCCACGTTCTCTTCCATCGGTACCCTCCAAATCCATTACTAGGGTGCAAGGCTCTAGACCAGCGCATTTTGCTATCCAAATACCTTTAGTGGTTTGAGACCTGACAAGAATCCCATTACTTGTTTTTGAGCCAACTGAAACAAAAGCAGTGTGTTATTATAGAGCAACATAACTGACCTTCCCTTAAATGCATCCATTTCCCCGAAATTTGTATGAAACAAATGATTTAACAGTGTGCTTTTACCTGTCATGATCATGGAAAACTAAGTGAAACATTATCTGCCACAACTAGAACTTATATAACTACAATAGAATGATAAAACACGAAATAAATAAAATCTCTGATAATTTGTACCAATAAAAATAATGATATAACGAAGATCTAAAACTAATTATAGAAGTCAGTGTTGTCAAGGGTGCAATGCGCACGGTAGGCACTAGAACCCTTTTATTGCCTCGGGTACAAGGCATGAAAAAAAGCACGCAATATGTATATACATGTGCATCTATCTGTGTGTGTATATATAATTATGGTAATAAACTCTAAAGAGCAATCAGTTTATCTACAAAACAAGCATTTTTTTTGGTTGGTCAATATGCATGATAGTTAAATACTCAAATATTAAGAAGTGAAGAGTTTGATGCTATCTGTTGTTTTAGTGGTAAAGATACATCTAATGAAAACGGTTAAAAGAACAAAGAAATTGAAGAGAACTTCAGGCCTTTTATGTCTATTGCCTTAATTAAAAGGGAGCCTAGGCGCACCAGCCATGCACCTAATAAATCACCTCGCCTGAAATGATCCAAGTCCTTTTTGCAGTCTAGTAGTAAGACACAAGGCCAAGGCATGCCTTGATATCACTGACAGAAGTTATCCAACAAAAACATGAAGAAGCAAGGCCATGTCAACATGAGATATCGAAAATATGTCTCTGTCGAAAATTGAAGTGACCCAACTTCCAGCTAATCATGCTAACTTGAATCCCACATATTGAATTCAATATTATTAAACCAATGTACAAACAAAAAAAATGAAGCAGCTTCGTAGGAATATACATCTTAGGAAAAAGGAAAGTATAAGCATGAAAAGCAGGATTTCATGAAGATATGAAGCATACCGCTACTTTGTGGTCCCATGATGGAAACCACAGCATAGGACAATCCACATTCAGCAAGTTGTATTTCCTTGACAAAACGATCAATTCCCTCATCATTGAATGAACCGTCTCCGTCGATAACTTGAGTTGAACAACATTCTTCACTCTCAGCTGAGAAGCAACATTTTTATAGCATCTATAAGCGAATTGAAGGAAAAGCTTCCATATATAACACCATTTTTCCTTGTTAATTAAAAAACTAAATTATCCATATCAGTAGCTCAAAGACAAGATAACGAAGAATACCTCAAAACAAATAGTATATTCATTGATTTTGACAGAGAAATCTCATGTATTAAGTAGCTAAAGAGCTTATGATTGTAAATCCGATTTTCCTTTTTTTTTTCTTTTTCCATTTTCCTTAGCTTTCTCAGCAATCAAACATGCAGTAAACATACATTTAACCTCCGCTACTATTCCAAGCATTACAATAAAATTTCAGATTTCCACCACTTAAAGAAACTGTTGAAAACCAAAAAATAAATAAATTTAAAGCTAAATTTTCAATCATTAAGGAAGCTTTGCATGCTTTTAATGCTCTCCTCCCCTTTGTATTACATAAATTTAAAATCCGACTGTCCGCCTTTTTTTCCTCTCTTTTTCCTTAGCTTTCTTAGCAGTCAAACATGCAATAAACATAATTTTTGTTCTCCGATACGATCCAAACATCACAGTTGCGCACTTAAAGAATCGGTTGAAAACCAAAATATATATAATAAATTAAATCTAAGTTTTCAACCATTAAGGAAGCATTGCATGATTTTAACGCTCTCCTCCCCTTTATATCACTAAAATTCAAAATCTGGTTATCCTTCTTTTTTCCGATTATCCTTCTTTTTCTTTTTTTCCTTCTCATTTTCCTTTGCTTTCTCAGAAACCAAACATGCAATAACATCATAGTTACACTACTTAAAAGAAGCTGTTGAAAACCAAAAAAATAAATCTAAATTTTCAATCATTAAGGAACAATTGCATGCTTTTGACGCTCTTCTCCCCTTCATATTACAGAAATTCAACAAAGAAAGCAAAGCACATAATAATTAATTCATGAAATAAAGAAACGAATCACTGAAAAACAGCTATAAATCAAATAAAAAAATAAGAAACCACAAATTAAAAAATAATAATAAGCGGAAGTGTACCCATAAAATCTTCTTCGAAATTGATAGCTCGAAAAAATTGATGAGATCGATATCAATGAAAGACAATAGAGAGAAAATGAGTGACTTTTTTTATTTTTTATTTTCAAAATTTTTTAATCCTTTCCTTTTTTTTGTGGTTAAAAATAATCATTTTAAACTGTAATTTTTTTTTTCTCCGATTTTGCATTTTCTAGTTTTATTTATACAAAATTTAGAATAAAATGTATTCCCTGAGACAACAAGAATAAAATGTATTCCCAAAATTATTTCCATCATCCAGAATAAGCGAAAGACGTGGAAGGCTCTGATTGGCTGTCTGAACTTTGAAGACAAAAAAGAAAGTAGTTTGTGCAGTTAAAAAAACCAACGGTTTTTTTTCGCTGACAATTTTTGGTGGGAAATTGTGCCGCCCATTTATTTTTTTTCAAAATATCATTCGTATTAATATTTTAAACTATTAAAATATCCATATTTTTATATTATATTAATATTGTTTTCACCCACCTTCGCAGAATTTTTTACTCAAATATTATAAAAAAATTATTAATCATAAAAATGGTATCTCCAAATTATTATTTATCAAAAAAATATATTTAATTAAGTGAAAGGGCTCTAAATGGCGGCACCAGAGATAATTTTTGACACATGTTTTTTTTTATATTTAAAAATAAAAAAATATTATTTTATTAGTGGAGGAACTTAAAGTGACGGTACTCAAGAGTTTTTTTACAGAAAAATACGAGAAAAAAAATATCTGACACCAATAGAGGAACACGAAGTGGCGGCACCAATGGAGGAATTTCAAGTGGCAACACTAAGGGGTGTTTTGCCACTTGGCAGCACCCCATTGTGCCTTGTGTGTGTATTTGGGTGGGTTTTTTAAGAGGTGAAATTTAATTTGAGTGGTTGGAGATTTTTGATTGGTGAAAAATTAAATAAAATGAATTTTTTTGTTATAAAATAGAGGGGGAAAGGGGGACCAACGAAAATTGAGAGAAAAAAAAGATTATGTGTTTATTTTTAAATTTAATTTTAAAATATTTTAATTTGTTAGTTAGTAGTAGTAATATGATTCATTTTGTTATTATAATTTTATTTGTTTAATAGATTGATTAAAAGAGTAAATTAAGAGGAGTGGAAGAAATGTAAGTTTAATGAATATTTTAAGTTTGGTTAATTTTAAAATATTTTAATTGGTTAGTTAATTTGTTTATTTTAAGTTTTTTGTTTTCTTTAATTTAATTTTTAATTGATTTGTTATTTAATATTGTTATAGTTGAGTAAATTAAGAGGAGAAAAAAAAATGTAAGTTTCGTTATTATGTTAGTATTAATTTACTTTAATTTAATTTTACTAGTTAGTAATTTTATTTTGTTGTTAGTAGTAGGAAGTAAAAAATATTGTTCATATTTATTGATTTAAAATTTAATAATGTTTAAATTTTGCTAGTTAGTAATTTTATTTTGTTGTTAGTAGTAGTAGTAAGTAAAAAACATTGTTCATATTTATTGATTTAAAATTTAATAATGTTTAAAAAAATTAGTTAGTAATTTTATTTTGTTATTAGTAGTAGTAGTCAGTAAAAAACATTATTCATATTTATCGATTTAAAATTTAATAATGTTTAAAAAAATTAGTTAGTAATTTTATTTTGTTATTAGTAAGTAGTAGTAAGTAAAACATCTTGTTCATATTTATTGATTTAAAAAAATAATATAAAATTTTAAATATTTTTTATTTAAATGGTAAAATTAATAATTTTAATTTGAATATCATGTGAATATATGTATGTTTTAAATTTAAATTATATAAAATATAAAAAGATAAAAATACTCCAAAATAATTTATTATTTTATAAAAATAAGAGATTTTTAATAATTCACAAAAAGTTAAACCTAGCTAATTAATTAGCTAAATATAATATAAAAATAATTAATTATCAAAATAATACCCCCATCATATTATTTGTTTTGTACCATTTTAATAAATAATGGTGTGTGGATACTATTTTGGTATATAAAAATAAATTTTGTATCATTTTAGTAAATAACACATTTTTGGTATTTAATTATTATTTTTGTATTATATTGGTAAACTTATGTATTGAACTAATTGATAATTTTTTTTCAAGTTGCAGAATGACTTCATTAATTAACTCGGAACGTCCTCACATAGCCAAATCGGTGAATGCAGATACACACCAAGCCAATATGAATGTAAAAAAATTATTATTCGTTCATTATGTCATTCACGATATTATTATTTGTTTACAAAATTAATTTTGTTTATGCTAACTATTTTTGTAAATTAACAGGAAGAGCTCGCGTATTGTTCATTGAGGGGTCGTGCATAGGGCCTCAAATTTCCCCCTCATGAACGTCTGCTTCCGTACTTGCGTGATGTTGGATTTGGATCAGCGGCATTGATCCAAAAATTTGAGTTAAGATATGACTTAATCAGGCATTGGTGGAGCGTTGGCGCCCGGAGACCCACACATTTCATCTGCCTTGTGGGGAGTGCACTGTGACATTGGAGGATGTTGCGGTCCAACTAGGGCTACCAATCAATGGTGTACCGGTGACCAGTGTTAGTTCGTTTCAAGAGCCGGCAACGATGTGCATCCAGTTACTTGGTCGCTCACCTAGTAATAACAATGACTTCACGTCGTTGTTATTTATATGGTTGAAGAGTAATTTCCAGCACTTGCCCGAACACGCAACTGAAATGGAGGTTTGTTGGGCCGTTAGAGCCTATATTTTGCTAATGATAGGGGCATACTCATGTCGGACGCAAATAACAACAAGATCAACTTGATGTATTTGCCCCTACTAAGGGATGTGCGAAAAATTCATGAATATAGTTGGGGATCTGCGGTGCCATGCTATATCGAGAACTTTGTCGCGCCACACACCCTTCTTCCCGGGATATAGGTGGATGCCTAGTGCTATTGCAATCTTAGGCACTTTATCGGATACCATTTTTGGCATCCGTTAGGCACCAAACATATGTTTTTCCACTCGTTAACAGGTGATTACCATATACCCAAAATTTTAATTATTTGACATATTTTATTAATTATATTATTCTACCAAGTTATTTTTTGTTTTCTTAGATGGAAAACAAAATCGGGGATCGGGAGGCAGTACACAGTTCCCGTATATCGTTTGATGCTCGAGCAATATGTCGGGGAAGGGGTATGTTATTCATTAACATGTTAAATTATATTACTTGACTCGTGTTAATATGGTTGCATGTTACTAAACTATATTACTTTACTCTTATTAATATCTTGACATGATATTAATTGTGCAGTTCATCTGGACCCCATATATACAGTCAGAAATCGTTGCTGTTATTCCCGCCTCGACATTCTTCCACTCAGACCAATGGTGCATTAACGCATCGATAATCAATTTTCAAACAATGGAGTGGTATGTCGGGGATCGAGTACTTCGGCAGTTTGGTTGTAAACAACCTATCCCACAATCGCCATTCCAATTAAGGTCTATCCATGGGATAGATAAGAAGGGAAAAGCAAATTGTGATTGGGGGAGTGTGCATGGACAATATGTTTATGTGTGGAATAATCGAATGATGCGAGTACCTCCGATGGAGTACACACCGGATTTGCAACCATCGGTACAGTACATGCAGTGGTTTATTGAGGTTGGAAAACCATTTTTACTTGGTGCTTCATCGACGATAATTCCCCACACATGTCTCGACAAGATCGCCCCTATCATGTAGCTCCTGCCCCACAGCCACAGCTAGTGCCAGAGCAACAAGAAGAGGAGGAAGAGGCATTGGATAAGGATGATTCTTATCGTCCTGATTTTGCGGGATCATCGCATATGCATAGCTCTTCAAGCCAAGGATACCAGCCTCAATTTGACGAGCCACCGCAATACTTTACTCCTCCCGGGCAATACTCTACTTCTCCGGGGCAATTGGACCCTAATGATAACAATGAGCTTGACGAGCAACCTTGACGTAGACGTCGGCCACCACGAAAATGTACCCCGAGAACCACATCATCTAATCATGGATACTAGGGTTGTATCTAATAGTGTTTAAATTTGACTATTGATGAATTATAATGATGAATTTTAACCTATTTGATCATTTATTTATATTTCATAACATTAAACCCTAAAATTTAAACCCTAAACCCGATACTTAAACCCGTACATCATAAACCTTAGAGTTTAAACCCTAAATCATATACATGAAATATTTTTAAAAAACACAAATAGAGACAATAAATGAAAAGTTTCGAGATTGTGATAATTTTAAATATTAGGATCCAAAACCCTAAATTAAAAATCTTTAACCCTAATTCCAAAACCAATGTACAAATATAAAAATTATTAATTAAATACAAATGTTGAACATAATTAATTTCAAATTCATTCATAAACTTAATTAATTTCAAATGAAAAATGTCCAATACAAATAGCTTAAGCCCTACTTGATCCGGAAGACTGACCAATATGATAAGTTCGTTGAAGGCAATTACGTCGAGTATGCCCAGCTAGCCTACACAGTCCACACAGCTTGCCGCCGTCTGTTTTTTCCATGATGTCAATTTCGTTGCGAATTCTGGTGATATGAGAATGACCTTTCGGATTCCTTCGTAAACCTTTGTTCGGGATAAGCTCGAAAGTCGTCGGAGGTACCTCCTATGTGGACAAGTTAGGCAGGACGGGGAACTCGTTTTCCCAAATACGTAATGTACGCTGGAAAGTGTAAACGGGGTCGATGAACTGTTCAACATTGAGCGACACTTTAGTACAAGCTGCAACGACATGCGCACAGGGATAACGAAGTGTATCGAATCTCCTGCAATCGCAGTGTCTGTTTTGGAGATCAACCCCGTATGACCTAGGTGGGATACCAGGTCGACGCCCAATGGTCTCAGTAACTTGAAATCGTTGAAACTGTCATGAATATATTTCAACATTCGCCGTTCTCGCACTCTGACGGTTTGCATCCATTGCATTCCTGACAGCTTTGACAAATACGTGTCCGGTGTTCATCTGATCGATTTGTCGCATCCCCATTACTGGCATCAAGGTAGCCAGCCTATAGAACGTAGCAGAGAACACGTATGAAATCGAAAGATGTCGTATTCTCTTGAACATGCCGTTAGTCGACTCTGCTAGGTTGGTCGTCATTTGACCATATCGATACCCATCATCAAAACTTTGAGACCATTGCCATAGTTCCATGGTACCCAACCACTTGCGTAGAGGCTTGTTTGTTTGACCTTCCATGTCACTCTTAAGTCTGGTCATTCTTTGCCGGAATCGGTATGGCTCTAGCTCGTACGCTGTAGAAATATTAAGAAAATATAAGTTACAGTCTAAAATTAAAATATTAAATATATAATTTGAAACTTAATTTTTTACCGATTTTCACAAGTCGTCTCCGCCAGTCTACATTCTTATATTCTCGTTGGAAGTTAGCCGCAATGTTTCATGGTATACCAGTACACTTAATGGCCGCAATAATACCCTTCCCTCTATCGGAGATGATGCAAATATTATCATTATGAATCACATACCTCCGTAGGTTTCTCAAAAAGAATTCCCAGGATTCCATGTCTTCTTTGTCCACAATAGCGAATGCTATCGGGAGCACGTTTTAATTCTCGTCTTGAGCCACCGCAATTAGTAGGATTTGTGTACATTTCTCGTATAGCCACGTCTCATCTACTTGGACAAATGGCTTGCAATGAGGAAAAGCTCGAACGCAAGGATCAAACGTCCAAAATATATACTGAAAAATTCTTTTTCCCGGTTGTATGTTGTTATCTGAGCATAATAAAGTCGTGTTACCAACTCAATCGTAGTCCCCGGCACGTACTGTCGCATTGCGGCTATCCATCCTTGCAGCTCATTGTATGATGCATCCCAATCACCGAATAATTGTTCCATTGCCATATGTTTCGCAATCCATGCTTTTCGATATGAAACTCGATAATGGAATCGTGATTGCATGTCCACAATTAGTGTAGAAACCTTGATAGTCGGATCGTCCTTAACCATTGGCATGATATATGTGCAAATGATTCTGGAATCAAGTTTTCGGTGATCTTCTGACAAACGTGTTGAACTGCATGTGTGAGGCCCATCAATTTTTCTTATCTCCCACATCTGCGACTTCTGGATAAATGCAGCTCGCACCCGCCACTTGCAACCTTCTGTCGACTTCCAGTACTCTTCAATATACAATGTCGGTTTAGACACTGCGACTTTGTAGTCTATCGACACATTAATGCTATATCGCTTAATAGCAAATGTGCACTCTTCCTTGGATTCAAATTTTTGACCCACAAACAACTCTTCACAATCTGCTGCTACGGCCAATCGGTGAGCAGGTACTATTTCAGGGTACTCCGCGAACTCGGCATGTGTCACATCGGGGTTTATAAGCGACATGTGTGCCCCAAGAGGATTATTGTGCATCACAATATGTGTAAATAGATTTTCGACTGGATTTTCATCGTCATTCACCCCTTCATCGTCAATATCATTTGGGACCTCATCCACATCCGGATCATTATCAATATCGACTTCATTATCAGAAGGAATACTACTATCATATCCACCATCTTGATTTGCATCATTCTCGGGCGCAGCGGCATTAAGATCGATGTCGACCCCACGCACGATTGATTGACTTTCAATGTACGATACTGGAACCACCATACACGGAGTTGAATCTTCATTTTCTAATGGAGTTGGATCTTCATTTTGTACAGGTTCCACATCAACTAACTCGACAAACAATTGAACCGGTACATTTGGGTCACTTTGATTCGAACAATAAAGAGCGATCATTGTCTCCACGTCTTCATCGTCTACAAGTTCCATCTCGGTGAATTTGATGGGATTTGTCGAAATTGGAAACTTGTAGAAAAGTTTCGAGATCCTTCTCCCACAACGTCTAAAAATTTTTGCACTAATCCTTGCTTTCATATCATCAACCGAGATATTTCGACGAAATCTCATTCCTATTTGTTCCCGACAATCAAATATACATCCAACCGATGTTCTCAAAATTATTCCATCAAAATAAATGCATACAAGAAATTGATTATCCATCTTCAATAAATCTGTTAAAAATTAAATAAAATTTCAATAAATAAAATACGATTTTAAAAAAATATCATACTGAAATAAATTTAAAAATAAACACATTACCTTTCTTTCTTTCTTTCTTTCTTTCCTCTCCTCTCTTCTTTCTTTCTTTCTTTCTTTCCCGTTTTTATTTGCTCCTCCCCTTTTTTATTTTATAACAAAAATTTTATTTCATTTAATTTTTATCACAAACTCTAAAAATTCTCAATCACCCAAATTAATTTTCACAATCAAAATAAAATAAACACACACACAGAGCACAATGGGGTGCTGCCAAGTGGTAAAACACCCCTTAGTGCCGCCACTTCGTGTTCCTCCACTGGTGTCAGGTATTTTTTTCTCGTATTTTCTGTAAAAAAAACCCTTGAGTACCGTCACTTTAAGTCCATCCACTAATAAAATAATATTTTTTTACTTTTAAATATATATAAAAAAAAAAAACACATGTCAAAAATATCTCCTAGTGCCGCCACTTAGAGTCCCTCCACTTAATTAAACATACCATTTTAGTAAATAATAATTTGGGGATACCATTTTGGTTATTAATAATTTTTTTTATAATATTTGGGTAAAAAACCCCACCTTCGCATTAGATTAATTATATAATTTAAAAATTACAATTTACTCAAAGTTTTTACATATTTTATATATTTAAAATTTAATTTTTATACATTTACTTTTAAGAATTTAATATTTTTATTTTTTAAATTTAAAAATTTAACATTTTTATTAACAATGTTAGAATTATTTTATATTGGTGCGGTATTTTGAAAAAAATAAGAGTAAACTATTAAGATAGTCACTTTTGTTTGTCTCAAGTTACATTTTAATCACTTATATTTGAAATGTTACGTTTTAGTCACTTACATTATCGCGTTGTAACATTTTAATCACTGAGCCGTTAATGGTATAACGGTAAGCTGATGTGACATGTTAAATAATCATTTCAAATGAAACGTTTAGGTTAAATATGGGAATCAATTGTATAATTTAACCTAAATTTTTTTTTAAAATGATGATGGAACGTGTCATATCAGCTTATCGTTACATCGTTAATGACAATTAATGACTCAGTGACTAAAATGTTACAACGCGATAAAGTAATTGACTAAAACGTAACATTTCAAATATAAGTGACTAAAATGTAACTTGAGAGAAAAAAATGCTATTTTGATAGTTTACCCAAAAAAATAAAATAAACTTGGTATTCATTTAAAAAAATAACATTTTAAGAACCTTAATTTAATAAAATCTTAACGGTGCTAACAATTCTTAAAAATTCACACCATCATGTTAATTAGAATAAAGTATTTAGATTAACTAATGGCATTATAAAAGTTGAGGCATCAAATTATGTCAAAATTAAAGTATGTAGACTAAATTTCAAATTTGAATGAAATATAAGGATTAATTTGAAATTTAATTATTTTTATAATCTAAAAAGTAAAGAGATTTAGGGCCTTCCTTTTATGTATAGTTGTATAGATGTGTACATTGTCGGGCGGGTAGGGTGGAATGTGTCCCAAATTATTAAAGATATTTTTGTTAGATTAAAATATATAATAGGTTTTTCTCCCTTTTATAAATTTGAAATTTAGTCTTCGTATTTTTATTTTTAAAAATTTAGTCTATTTATTTTTTATATTTCGAAATTTAAGTTGAATTGTTAATACTGTTAATTTTTTTATTAAATTTGTTGCTATAAAAAGCTGATCGACTTATGTTATTTTTGTGATTATCTGAATCATACTGTTAAATCTTGTGAAGATGCTCTGCAACGAGTGGAAAAGAGGAGTCTTTGTTTGAAATATGGGCTGCATTTGAGAGATAATATCAAGAGGTTTGGTGATTTTAGTTCTTGTGCAGGTAGTAAGATGAATTTTAGAAACAAATCGAGAATTTCTAAGATTGTGTTTAGCTTGTGTTTAGTAGTATTTTTTAGAAACACTTTTGACATGAAAAACACTCTTGGAGTAAAATGAATGCCAAACAAGCAATTTTTGAAGGAAATATTTGGCTTTTTAAAAGCATTCAATGGAGATGTTAAAAATTTTAACTAATATGAATATTATTTAAATACTTATTTGTTACTTTATAACACCATGTCGAAAATGAATATTTTATTTCTCAAAAATACTTTTTGACAGTAATACTAAACACTTAAATCTTAAACTAAACATTTCAAAAGTACTTCTCAAAATTAATTTTCCAAAGCACTTTTTAAAAGTAATGCTAAACTAATCTTAAAAAGGTGGAGATGAGGGAGGCGTTGGTTTGGAATGGGAGGAGGGCGAGAGTGGTGCGTGAGTTGATGGGAGGATATGAGTTTAAGTTATAGATTGTTACGTAAGTTGTTGATTTAATTTATGTACCTTATCAATTTTGAAAATTTAGTATTGACTTAATTAGTAGTTGTTAAATTTTACTATTTTCAAAATCTTATACGTTAAATATAATATCACATGTGTAATGTAATATCGACTTATTATTTTTACATAATACTCGAAAAAAAAATCATGTTACACTAAAACTTTAATTTTTGAAAATACACTGATTGACCAGTATACAAGTTGCATATACAAAGAATAATGAGGGTTTTGAATCAAGTTGAGTAGAAAAGCAACCTCTCAAATCTGAGAGTTTCTATTATTCAAGGTTTGCTTCTCTTTTATGAGAGTCATTTTGGGGTTATTTTCCTTTAATTTCTTGAGTTTGGGATTTTCCTTTATTATTTTTTTAATCTTAGTAAATCTTGAGTCAATTTGCTTTATAACTTGTTTATGGAATGTGGTAAATGATTGGGATATTATGATATATTTGGGTGTTAAGGAAATTGGTTGAGTTTGTTATACAATTAGAAGAAGAGAAGGATGGGATGGCATATTAATGGAGTTAATGGTGGGTTTAGATGAGTGGTGTGTTTACTTGTGGTTAGTGTAAAAATAACGGTGACGATGTGATTAAATACTGTAAACCTGTAACGATACTGTAGCGTGAGATAAAAAATAAATTAAATACACTAAATCCACCTTAAATCAAGTGTTGAAGTTTTTAAGGTTTTGGGTATATGGTGGAGTTACCCTTTATGGAGTGCAATAATTTACCCATGTGGATTTGAATTTGAAGATTGTGATAATTTACCCTCATGTCAATTTTTCATTTTTTATTTGTTACTCTATTTTTATATATGTAATTTGTTTTTTTGCTCTAGCTCATGAATATACCATAGTAAATAATAGAGTTTAGTAATTAAAGCGGGTTACTTGGCCTTTAGACATGTCTACTATATGTGAATAAAAATAAAAATCAAATATATGAGTTCTAATGAAAAATAGAACTTATTTTAAGTAAATAAACCTCATTAAATTTCGACAGAATAATTACGTTTAATATTGTGTATTTTAGATAAAAAAAATCATATAATAATATTTTAATAGAAAACTTAAAATTCTATTGAGATTACTTGTGGTGGACGACACACCTACACTCGGAATACTCACTGTGTCACCCACTCATTAGTGAAATAAGCTTATTGTGCCTTTCATATATTCAGTATAGTTATATGTGCATTATAGTTTTATTTTTAATTAAAACAAGTTTATATAATTATTCAACCCGATAATCAATTATTTATTTTCAAAAATATTATTTTATTCAATTAAATTATTTCGTCAAAATCATGACGACTTTACCATATTAAAATTCATGAGTAAATCAATTTAATCGTTTTGTTTTGTAAAATTGTAACAACTAATTAATTTAATTTCACTTTGTACTCATTATTCAATTACAATAAATTAAATAATAATTCAAAGAAATTAAAACAATTTCCAAGTCATCTATTTCTCCTTTTAAGAAAATATTTACTACAACTAATAATTCATGCAATCTATTTTTCTCTTGTCGGTTTCATTCATTTACTATATCGATTCTAATTCCAAGCAATATAGAGTTGTATTGAGCTAGTGAACGAACTAATTAGCTGCAAAAATAAATAAAAAATAAAAAAAAATAATAATAATAAAGTGGCGTCTTGTAATAAACGCGTCATCAGAACCGGAGCGTCGTTGATGAACCGGCTGTTGGCAAATCAGGTTCTCAATGTCCAAAGCTCTCTCCTTTTTGCCTTGAAACGACGCCAATTCCCTCACTAAGGTCTTGTCTATGGGGTTGCTGTTTCTCTATCTGTTTCAGCCCGATGGTACTCTCTCTCTTTCGATCCGTTTGATTGCTTTGAATCCAAGTTTTTGAATCTTAGATTTTTAGAAATTTTGATTTCTTTAATTTAAAATAAGTTCATCTTTATTTTTCCTTTCAGTTCGGATCGCTAACTTTTTTTTACCTGCAATCCGATTATTAATTGATTCATTTTGGCTTGTTTGAGCATTTTTCGTTTCGATGATTTTGCTTCCATTTGTGATTTTTTCCTACTTAATTTAAACTGTATTTTCTTATACGTGTGTGTGTGCAGGAGATTCATCGAACGAAAGAGCCGATGCTCTTATTTCCCAGAAGAACGTACAAGCGTAGTTCTCATCACATGCAAGAGGAATCATGGATATTTTGCCGGTATGTCATTGTTTAATATGTGAATCAATTAACTTTCGGAATTTCCTCTTTACTAGTAGTATCCGCATTGTACTTGGTGATTTGTGTGAAATATAGTTTGATTTGAAAATTTAGAATGGCTGGTTAAGTGGATTGGATTAGAACCCAACTTTTAGTTTTTGGTACAAAAGAGGCCTCGACCTCAATGTCATAATTTAAAAGAGAAGTCATGAACACTATAGTTTGATTGGGATATAAGTGTTCATATTATTGCAACTAGAGAAGCATTTTTCTTGACAAAATCATGAGGTCCAATTGGTTAAAGCTGATAATATTTAGTGAATTGGTATGGACTGTTAGACGAAAATAGGAGATAGTTTGTGGATGCTAAGATTTAAATCTTATATTGTAAAAGGTGTTTGCACGAACTATGTTTAAGTTTTGAGTTAAAATTTGGTTTTATTGTTGATCAAGCTAATATCATCCTTATCTTTATAATGCGGTGTTAGAATCTATGTTGCTTTGGATTTTTGTTTTTCAAGTTTTTTGTGTTTGATACTTATGTTTAATGTATATTTGGATAATAATATAAAGATAACATTTTTAAAGATAATAAATACTATAAAAATATATCAAAAAGTTATTTTATATTAATATTTATATCTGATTGGTAATGCAAAAATATGACCTTTGAAATTTGACTGTTGCAATATGATCGTTGAATGTTTTAGATCATTTTGCTCCTTTGAGAATGTCATTTCTTCTCATTTTACAAGCAACAAAATGAGAGCTTCTCTCATTTTCTCAATTCTCTTATCTTTCTTTTCTCTACAATTTTGGCATCTTATTAAAATTACATCAGAGAAATATTGTCTAAGAAATTGAATTTTAAATGGGGCCGTCTGTGACCCCTCTAACATTTCTTAGGAATTGAACTTAATGTGATTTTTTTGACCAAGTTTTTATGAGCAGCTTTAAAGCTTTATTTTTATCTTATTTCCCGATTCCTCAAAGAAGAGCAATATCAATTATGTTCCACCTTTTTTATTCGGATGTACAAATATTGAAATCATGTGTTAACCTTGAGGGTAACGTCTACTACACGATTACACTAATCAAAATGAATTTGCTTCTAAGAATTCTTCCACAACACAATGATTCTTTCTTTTATTTAAGCTTGGTTTATTTTTCAGTCACTGCCAAAGATTTTATTTTGCATTCGTGTTTTTCCAACATATTTTTTATAATTAAATTTAAAAAATTATCTTTTTTATCATTAAATAACAAGTAGAGTTCTGTTTAAAATTATTGGGGATCGACCCGATTAAGCAACGAACAAGTAAAACTAGCGGAATAAATTGAAAAATTGAACACACAAATGTAACGTGAAAAAATTCCTCCGAAAAAGATAAAATACCACGAGTAAAAAATAATTTTACTATAATAGAAAAAGATGGAGATAAAAACTAAATCTCGAAAACCCGAAAACAAAGAACCCTCAAAACGTAAACACTAGATTCTTCAAAAGTGTTAGGAGTTTTAAATTCTAATGAGTGTGTTTTTTTCTAAGGTGATAAAAGAACATATTTATAGGCTAAATTTTTAGATCAAATAATAATAAAATAATCTAGACTAATAAGAATTTAATTAAAACAAATAAATAAATTTTAATTAAAACAAATAAACAGTGTATAACTAAAATATTATTTTTCAAATTTGACTTAAAATAGGAATTATAATTCAACAGAAATATAATTTTTTTCTGTCCAAGACACGAATGATATGAATCGAATTTACATGATTATACTGATATCTCGACTTTTACACAATTCATTTTATAAATGTGGAATATTGACTTAGTTATTTAAATAGAAAATATGTTCCAGTGCATTCGAATTCATATTTTTTTTATTTTTGCAATTGTAATAATGTTAATAGATAATTTAATTTTAGTTTTTTAAATAATTTTGTGATAATATTAGGTGATTAATAAAATATCGTTTTTATTAAAAAATATGGACAGAAGAAAACTGAAAATCAGGCTATTATTTTGGAAGCTTGTATAAAACATTGTTTCCTCCATTGTTAGGAAGTTCTTCTTGTACACCACAATACATTAGTTTAGTTTATAATTATATTAATAAGCCCTTTTTTTAAATTTTTTTAACTATATCTTATTCTAAATTATTATTCAATTTATGTTTAAAATATTTAAATTATCCAATTCATGTATTTAATAAATTCGTGAAGATTAATATTGAATCTAATGTAAACAATAAATGATACAAAAAAATTACAGATATACAACTCGTTATTTTTATAACATAAATAATAATAAAAACTTCTGGTGAAATTTAAGGAAAAACAGCCTTAAAATTATCTAAAACTGAATAAACTGAAATTTTAAAATAGAAAATAATATTATATTATTTATACAAGCCAAAGGGACTCCGGGAATTGCTGTGAAAGAGAGAGAAATGTTTTCTCTCTCCTAAGCCTAAATGACTTTTTCTAAATTTTACCTCATTCTTTTCCCTGTGTCTCTCTAAGTTTCTTTCCTTAATCAAAATTAACAAAAAAAAAAAAAAAACTGTTTTTTTCATTGTCTCCCTTCATTTATTGATGTGCAAAAGATATTGACTGTTCTTTTTTAATAGTTTTGAAAATGTTCCTTTTTTTGTTAATTTTGTATTGAAGATGAACCAGCCTCCGTATTGAAAGGTACCTCTCTTTTGTTTTAATGGCCTCCCTTTTCTTATTGATTTTGTTTCTTGAAATTCTTTCTTTGATGAATATCAGTAATATGCTCATTTGTTCATATTTTGAAGTACTATATTTGTATTGTCTCATTTGCTACGTTGCATGTGTTTGACACATCCATATAAAGATATGGAAAACTTTAAAATATTCATTATACTCATATCAGATACATAATTGTATCCAACACTCGTGAGTTTTGGTTGTTTATTTGAGGTGAAATGTGGAATTGTGTATGACATCTTCTCCAGCTATCTGTCAAAGTTGTTTTTTGTTTCTGTTGAATTCTGGATCTTTGTATGTTTTTTTTTCGAAAGAAGATCTTTGTATGCTTTTTTTTTATAAAAAAGATCTTTGTACGTTGGGAATGGCTATATGGGTGTATTTTTTTAATAATAGTTACCTAGTATTGTTTTTGGTCAATTTGTAGGTTTAACCAATGTAGATTTGTCTTAATTAATCATTTATTCCTAGAATTTGTAGCTCATAAGACTTTCTAATCTGTGTTATGTAAGAACGTTGAATGTGATTTAAATACGGCATGTTTCAGAATTTTTGTGCTTATGAGTTGGGGAGCTTTAATTGTGCTTGCAAGCTTCAATTTTAAATGTTAGATATGTTCTAATGTTTGATTACCATTTGGTTTTGTGAAACAGGAGGTAAAGCAAGGAAATCGTGGAGTGGCTGCATTAATATCCACTGGTGAAGGCTATACTTGGGGGCTTCCATTTGTTTGACAGTTGTGTCCTGTTTTTTTATTTAAAGCTTGGTTCCGAAAGATGGCTAAGGGTAAGATTAGAGCTAAGATCAAGCGGAGTCAGCTCTATACATTCGCATGTCGGAGAAAGTCTACTCAAGCGGCAGTGCCATTTGTAGAAGGGGCTGGATGCTCACGAACTGTACATTGTAACCAACCTCATATGCACAGGAAAAGACCTTTAAAGTATCGATCAAATTACATATCAACGACCAAGTATAATTTTCTCACTTTCTTACCAAAATCTTTGTATGAACAATTCCACCGAGTGGCCAATTTGTACTTCCTTGCAGCTGCAGTTCTTTCACTTACACCCCTTTCGCCATTTTCTGCTGTGAGCATGATTGCTCCCTTGGCCTTTGTTGTAGGGCTTAGCATGGCGAAGGAAGGTTTAGAGGATTGGCGAAGGTTTATGCAAGATATGAATGTTAATGGTCGAAAAATAAAATTTCATAAAGAAGGAGGCATTTTTGAGTTTAAGCAGTGGCAGCAGGTAGAGGTTGGAGATGTGGTGAGAGTGGAGAAGGATGAATTTTTTCCAGCAGATCTGCTACTCTTGTCATCAAGTTATGAGGACGGGATTTGCTATGTGGAGACTATGAATTTAGATGGTGAGACAAATTTGAAGGTAAAGAGAGCTATGGATGTAACATTGTCTTTGGAAGAAGATGAGGATTTCAAGAACTTTACAGGATTAATCAAATGTGAAGATCCCAACCCTAGCCTTTACACCTTTGTTGGTAATTTAGATTATGATCGTCAAACTTATTCTCTTGAACCTGCACAAGTTCTCCTTCGAGATTCGAAGTTGCGCAATACAGGTTTCATCTATGGTGTTGTGATTTTCACCGGTTTTGATACCAAAGTCATGCAGAATTCCACTAAGTCCCCTTCAAAGAGGAGCAGAATAGAAAAGAAAATGGATTACATAATATATGTTCTTTTCAGTCTCCTTCTGGTAATCTCATTGATCAGCTCTTTAGGCTTTGCATTGAAAACAAAGTTCCACATGCCAAACTGGTGGTATATGCGGCCCGATGATACGGAGCAATTCTATAATCCCAAAGAGCCTGTTATATCAGGGCTTAGCCATTTGGTCACTGCCCTCATCCTTTATGGTTATTTGATACCTATTTCACTTTACGTTTCAATTGAGGTGGTGAAGGTTTTGCAAGCATCCTTTATTAATCAAGACTTACAGATGTATGATGAAGACACTGGGATTCCTGCTCAGGCTCGGACATCAAATCTGAATGAGGAGTTGGGCCAAGTAGATACAATCCTTTCTGATAAAACAGGCACTTTGACATGCAATCAGATGGATTTTCTCAAATGTTCCATTGCTGGTACTGCATATGGTGTGCGTGCTAGTGAAGTTGAACGGGCAGCTGCACAACAGATGGCTAATGACCTTGAGCTGGAGGGAAGACAATCATCTGTTTCCAGCAAAAGAAGCAAGCAAGATATTCAATTGGAGACTGTTGTTACTTCGAAAGATGGAAAGGATAATAAACCTCCCATCAAATTTTTTAGCTTTGAGGATGACCGCATGATGGAAGGGAACTGGAGGAAAGAGCCTAATGTTGATATGATTATATTATTTTGCCGAATATTAGCAGTTTGTCACACTGCTATCCCTGAGCTGAATGAAGAGACTGGCACTTATACATATGAAGCGGAGTCACCTGATGAAGGAGCATTTCTTGTTGCAGCCAGGGAATTTGGTTTTGAGTTTGTCAAAAGAACTCAAACAAGTGTTTTTGTCCGTGAAAGCTATATAGGTTCAGGACAACCAACCGAGAGGTGGGGATGCCAATAAACGAATTTGTGCTCTTTGCTAAGCTCTCCTGAATTTCTATTTTAGCATCTTAATCCTCTCGGTATCTTGTAGGGAGTACAAAATTCTAAACTTGTTGGAATTTACCAGCAAAAGAAAGCGGATGACAGTTATTGTGAGGGATGAAGAAGGGCAGATTATTCTAATGTGTAAAGGTGCTGACAGGTCAGTCTCTATATTACCCGTTTGACTTCTTCAAGGTGTTAATAGATGAAACCAGTCCTTACCCTTCAATGGCCTGATGATTTCTGTTCGACTGATTTATTATCCCTATGTTTGCACAGCATTATTTTTGACCGATTAGCAAAGAAGGGGAAAACGTATCTGGAAGATACTACTAAGCATTTGAATACTTATGGAGAAGCTGGATTGCGTACATTGGCACTGGCTTATAGAAAGCTTGAGGAGTCTGAGTACTCTGCATGGAACAATGAATTTCAGAAGGCAAAAACTTCTATTGGGGCTGATAGAGACACAACTCTTGAAAAGGTGGCTGAGATGATGGAGAAGGAGTTGACTCTCGTTGGTGCTACTGCTGTGGAAGACAAATTGCAAAAGGGGGTATGTGATATCCCTGCTTGCTTCTTTAAAAAACTTCTGTTTTGGGTTTCTTCATCCTGTGATAGCTTCTGTTCGTTTCAGGTACCCCAATGTATAGATAAACTTGCACAAGCGGGTCTAAAGCTCTGGGTTTTGACAGGGGACAAGATGGAAACTGCTATAAATATAGGGTCTATCTCTTTCTGTTTAATATTAGGCTCTCTTTGCTGCCTCAAATTCTATTTCTCAATCAAAAGGTGCTCCATGGAAATTGTTTGATGATTGTTTTTTCATGCAATGCAGGTTTGCTTGCAGTCTGCTGAGAGAAGGCATGAAGCAGGTCTGTATTACTACACTTGATTCAGAGTCCAAGGAGGTATGTATTTCTTCATGAAAGAGGACTCGAATTTTTCTTTAGGAAATTGATTTCACTTTATTTTAGGTATCGTCACTTTTGTTATTGATCAGGCAATTAAGGAGAATATATTGACGCAAATTAACAATGGTTCACAAATGATCAAACTAGAAAAAGATCCATATGCTGCATTCGCATTGATCATTGATGGGAAGACTCTTGCATATGCCTTGGAGGAAGATATGAAGCTTCTATTCTTAGGCTTAGCTGTTGATTGTGCATCTGTCATATGCTGTCGTGTATCTCCCAAGCAGAAGGCACTGGTAAGATTTCTTTTTCCTTCCTAACCTTTACAAAGTTTTTAAACGATCAAATCAGGTCATATTCATTGAAGTGGAGATCTTATTGTGTACTCTATTTATTTGGTACATTTTCGTGGTACCAGGTTACAAGATTAGTAAAAGAAGGAACTGGTAAAGTCACTCTAGGAATTGGTGATGGTGCAAACGATGTTGGAATGATTCAAGAAGCTGACATTGGAGTTGGCATCAGTGGTGTGGAAGGTATGCAGGTTGGTAACATATCTCACTCACTCTTCCTACAGATGCAATGCATTCCTCTAGTGATTGTAGCAAGTGAACCTTGTCTATAGTTTTATATCAAGGATATTTCATTTTTATGGATTGTTGAAAAAGAGAGGTTACCTCATTAGAGGCGAACTTTGGATGGGAATTTGCTCTTTCAGTCCTTTTCTGAATTCATGCTATATAGTATAGATATATATAGGAGAAAGAGGTAGTCATTTTTTTGAGCTTTATGGTTCTATGCAAGCATCCTTACTGGGATATAAAGATATTGTTAGGCTTCTTTTAATCTATTATGTTATTCGGACTTAGGGGTGAGTGTCGATATAGGTATGTGTTCAACATGGGTACATCTCATATATTTGAACCCCATCCCGAGCCTGATTATTGTGTCTAAGATGGGTACTTCAGGGAAAATGCAGAGTCTATAATGTAGCTTTTAACAGTATGAAAATGAAATTTGAGTAACAAATTTTAGGCTTTAAGTGTTCTATCTTGACATAATGTTTTTAAGGCAAATACTACATATAACTGTTCTATCTTGACAATGATGCTTCCAAATTCTTATAGCATGTCAATGAATCACATAACCTGTTTTTTCTCTTTTGCAGGCTGTAATGGCCAGTGACTTCTCTGTCTCCCAATTTCGTTTCTTGGAAAGACTTCTAGTTGTTCATGGACACTGGTGCTATAAGAGGATTGCACAAATGGTAATATACTACATACACTGGTGCTTTGTCCTCCTCTCACTGTACTGGGTTAACTCTGGTATTTTGGATTCAGGTTTGCTATTTCTTCTACAAGAATATAGCATTTGGTCTCACCCTCTTCTACTTTGAGGCATTCACTGGCTTTTCTGGACAATCAGTTTATGACGACTGGTACATGATATTATTCAACGTTGTTCTTACTTCATTGCCTGTAATCTCACTAGGAGTTTTTGAGCAAGATGTTTCTTCTGACGTCTGCTTAGAGGTTAGTCCGTAATCAATTCTTTTTATTAGCAATTAATCCGTAATTACTGGTGACATTGTTATAAGTTTTTTGCATATATGCTTCTTGGTGTTGCAGTTTCCCACATTGTATCAGCAAGGGCCTAGAAATCTGTTTTTTGACTGGTATAGGATACTTGGATGGATGGGCAACGGTCTATATTCCTCTCTTGTCATTTTCTTCCTCAACATCGTCATCTTCTACGACCAAGCTTACCGTGTCGAAGGCCAAACTACCGACATGGCTATCTTGGGTACGATAATGTTCACTTGCATCGTTTGCGCTCTCAATTTCCAGGTCTCTCTCATAATGACCCACTATACATGGATGCAACACATCTTAATCTGGTTCAGCATTGTCGCTTGGTTTATATTTCTTTTCATTTACGGCATGCTACCTCCGAAGATTTCCCATAGTGCATACCAAATCCTCACGGAAGCCCTCGCTTCCGCACCTGTCTATTGGATAACCGCCCTCTTAGTTACAATTGCTTGTACTCTCCCATACCTAACTCATATGTCTTTGCAAAGATGTTTCAACCCAATGGATCATCATGTCATCCAAGAGATCAAGTACTTGAAGAAAGATGTCAGTGATCAAGTCATGTGGCGTAGGGAGAAAACAAAGGCAAGAGAGAAGACGAAGATCGGTTTCACCGCCCGAGTCGATGCATTGATCCGGACTCTTAGAGCGAAGTTGAATAAAAAAACACATTCTACTGAATCCAACCAATCTTACCCTCCTTCATAACAATGCACTTCAATTTATAGTTTCATTTTTAGGGGTCCCTTTTTTAACATCCATTTGCAGGTTTACTTTGAGGTGTTGTTCCTTATTATTGTCATCATTATATTATTATCATCATCATTATCACTCATATTGCTCCGATTCTTCATTGTTCTTGGAGTATCGATCATCGTCCTTCTGACCGACATGGATATAGGGATATAACCATCAACTTAGGGAAAAAACATTTGAACATGTCATATCGAACACATATCCATATCCGACATTCACTCAAGTCCAAGTAACATAGCTTATTGCCATTATTATTATTATTATCATTATTTTTTTTTAGATTAAAAGTCCCGTTCATCACACAAAAGTCCTTTGGGGGCTAACTGTATTTTCAATTTTACACTACTTATCATTATTTAAGATTTGTCCAATCTTGTTTGTGGAACTCTGTATACTGTACAATTTTGGAACTGTTAATTATAAACTTGTATTCAACTTTATGTTTTAGGTCTTGTTTTGTTCTTTGATTGTCCCTAACTCTACTAAGCATTGAATAAAAAACCAAATTTGACTAAGGTTGTTTGAATTGTATCGGACCAGCCGGTCGGATTGGTTAGATATGGAATTGAACGAGATACTAGTCCGGAGAAGCACATTGAATCAGTTGACTCGAGAACTAGTATAGACTGATTGAACTGAACAAATAACCGGTTGATCTCGAGAGTCGGTATTGATTGGTTGAACCAGATTTTTAATATATATATTATTTTTTAATGATTTATTTAATCGAACTAAACGGATCGATTCACCAATTGACTTGACGAATTGATAACTTGATTAGTTCAGCCATCAATCTATTTCTAAAATCTTAAATTTAAATGGTTGGTTAAAAAAGTTGAATTGGAAGTAGCTTATCTGGTCTGAATGGTATATAAGAATTGATGAATGTTGAACTAGTAAAAAATATGTAAAAATCAGTAAAATTTCTGATAAAATGGTTTGATCAGTTGAATTGGAATTAGTGGTGTAATCCTTGTGGAAGGTATATGTGAATAGGATGAATGTTGAACAGATCAAAAATTGGTTTGGATTTCGGATTGAACAGTTCTAAGTGTCGCAGGTTCAATTGGTAAACTTCGGATTGGATTGATGTATATGCAATTGGAAATCAATGGACTTGCTCTGCCTAATATATATATGAATTGGTAGAAAAACATGTTTAATATAAAAAGAAAATTGTATTCAACCAATAAATTTCTTTTTTCAATTTCATTGGAAATCAAAAATGTTTTTGAAATGTGGTTGGATGGCTAATTAATTCAAATCCCAACAATTAAAGGGTATATTGTTCCATGTCGGGGTTTTGTCTTTAATTTTTGTAGAGAATCATATATGGTTTACAGAGAGATATTTCGGTGATACTTGCAAGATTGGAGAAATGTGTTAATATAAAACGTGTGAATAATAATTAAGTTACTTGAGTATGGGACGATTCGAACCACCAACTTGAGGCTGATATGACCTACACCTACAACCACGGTACCACTTAAGCTACCAACAATAAAATGCTCCATTTTTTGTTGAGGGAGTCGGGTTTTTTGAGAAAATTTTTTAAAGTGTCACTTATTGAGCAACCAATCGAGATATTGTCTTCAACTTTCACAGAAAGTCGTGTACAATTCACCAAGAAAGGAATATCATGGTTGGTAGATGTATAACCTACAACTATGATACCACTTGAGTTGTGCCACTTGGGCTACATAACTCAAGTGGTATCATGGTTGCAGATAAGGGCCCTATAAGCTTCAGGTGGTGGTTCAAGTACCTCCATTATTATTCACACTCTTTACTAACACTTCTCTCGAGGTTTGCAAGCTTCCCTCTTTATGACCCATAAATGACTTTTTGTGGAAACTAGAGACAACCCCGATACAAAAGATAATACCTTCAATTGTTGGAGACCTAATTAGCCATTTAATAAATGAGACTTCAAAAATTTATTCAGAAAGAGTTGAGCTATCCTCAACTTGTATAATCACCAAAATCTAAAGAGGGCCAAAATCTGGTCATGTCAACTAAAAATTATGATGAAAATTGTGAAACTGTGAAAGGGGTTGATTAATTTAAAATATTAATTAGAAATTGAGTGATGGAAGTGATTGATGGAAGTGTCAACTTCGGTCAACATTGCACCAGACGTATAACTTGACTTATTTGTTGGCATGTTTGACAAAATATTTTGATGTTTTGCTTGCCTCTTTTTGAAGGTTTTATGAATACAATCTTCTGTTTATCATTAGAGAAAAGATTGATTCAATTAGCAAGATTACTTTTAAGTATTCTTATATAATTCACTTTCCTTGTATACTGAGTTATGCAATCCACTAATATATGGATTGATTTTATGATCTTGTGTAAACATACATTAAGCATAATTGGTTTGATGAGATTTGAGCAAATCGAAGATGGATTAAAGTTTATCTTGTGAAGATAGACTATTTTAGCTAAATATGGAAGGCTTGATCTACCATTATAGATGTTTTATTGTTGAGGCAAGTGTTTTTGAGGTGGTTGTCAAAGTGCCAGTGGAAGTTACTGCTTCAACCCAGCACTTCGACAGACAACATAATTTGTCTTATTTGGAGTTGGAAATCTTTTCAAGCAAACCACTTGGGCAATTACTTAAATGATTTTTTTGGATGTGTGATGTCCCTTATTTGAAAATCATCTTGTGGAGCAACAAATGTTTGAAGATTGGATTGAATTGAATTGGATCAGATCAAATAATTAAATCCCTTGAAACTTAGAGATTGGATTGGGACTGCATTGAATATATACCTCTAAGGATTCTACTTTATATTAGATTTTATTAATATATTGTATCTTGCAAATTAACAGGGATTAAATTGTAGTTGATCTCCAATATGTTAGCAAGTCTCAAATATCTATATATTTGAGAGACTATTAAAAGCACATAATTGTTCATTGAGGAACGTATTTGTGAGTGCAATTGAGAGTAAACAAGTTGTATTTATAGTCTAAATTCTCAAGAGGGAGAATTTAGAGGTTAGTATTGTAGTCTTTAGGGACAAATGTGAGGTCACTACACTTAGGGAGTGATAAAGTCTGATTCACCAGTTGTATTATAGACTAAAAATAGTTGAATTACTCACTGAGCTAAGCTCTGCAAACGTAAGGCAATCGAACTATGTGAACAAATATTGATATTCTTTGTTTATTTTGTTTACACAGTTTTCATAGTGCTAGCCATAATGACAACTGCAGTCAAGCACTTCTATTCATCTTAAACAGTTCAAGCAATTAACAAGTTTATGTTTCAACAATTATTAAAAATAATTAATATACATAATATTCAAAAAATAGAAAACTTTCAAATCGTAATTAAGTAATTGTACAAATGGGGTAAAATATATGCATGCATGGTCTGAGTTGAGTGGAGTAGTGTAATTTATTGTTTGCTTTGGATGGTGCTACAAGGCCTATATTATTGGACCTGATGACTGGGTCATCTTTTGGTTTCTTTATTATACATGAAAGCACATTAAAGCGGCACCGTTTCAATCCATCAACGGCAACCAAGGAAGTTTGAATTTTCTGAAGCGCTCCAACGGCTACCCACTCCCCCATCTATCAATAAATAAATAATATCCGAAGTGAAGCTCCAACGGTCATCTTTTGCTTTGATTCATTCTTGTAACCATGGAATCAACTTCACGAAAGAGAAAGGGATTACTCAACCCTTTGAGAAATCCCATCTCCAACTCCGGGGAATGGAGAGCTCTGAAAGCCCAAGAGCTGATGAAACCCATCTCTAATGGGGATGAGTGGGGAGAATTACTGTTGGAGGATGATTGGTCAAGTCTGGAGCAAGAAACAGATCGGGAGCTGCTGCTGCTGCTGCTCAAATACAGGGTGCATATCTTGTCGGAGATGGTGAAGCTTTTCAGTCCAAAATAGGTCGTTTTGGTATTTAGGATAGGATAGGAGATGAGTATGGTTTATCCTAAACTCAAGGATAGATAGGATAGGATAGGATAGGAGATGAGTATGGCAGTCCATTGTTTGTATTTTTTTAAAAAAAAAAATTGAACCAATAAATTGTTTTGAAAACAAAAGTGATGAAACAGAAAAGAATTCCCTGTTTTTTTTTAATGGACATTGAATTTTTTAAAATTCAAATTGGCCATTAAATAATTCGTGGAGCATTAATTCAATGAAACCAGTCATTCATAAAACATATATAATTACTTAATTATTTTATTTTTTTCCAATTGAATTTAAAATTTTAAAAAATTAAATCCCACTTTCTTGTCTGTTTGGAAATATCACTTCCAACAACAAAAACGAAAAAAGAAAAAGAGACAAATTTAGAGAGTTATCAAATGAAATCAATTTTATAATAATTAATAAAGCATGGGCTGACAATGTAGTGTTAAAACATAATCCATTTTCGAAAAAAAAACGAAGTTTAAATTTTAGAAATGATATCGTTCAGAGGAATATTAATAAACTATGAGAAGCAGTATCAAAATCGACGCTTCGACCGAGTGGTTAAGGCGTGTGCCTGCTAAGTACATGGGGTTTCCCCTCGAGAGTTCGAATCACTGAGGCGTTGTTTTAATTTTATTTGTCTTTTTGTTACTTTCAGTTAGTAGTAAACCAAAAATGTCCCCACTCTTTTGGAGAATTTACGGGGAGGTACCCTTGGGCCTGAGCCTAAATTTTTATGCTTGGAATCGAAAAGTAGAGGAATTAGGGATGATGCACTGAAACAAATAACATTTTCAAAGTGGTATATCAACTTTGGTTAAATTCAAAAGAATTTTATAAGAGATTGGTGGATGGTACTGTCCCCAACAACATTGTAAGACCCAAAGTTGATGATTGCTTTGATTTGCTCATCTTCATCATCACCAACAACAGTCCAAAGAAAAGAAAGGGCAGCAAACAAAAAAAAAAAAAAAAACCAGAACTTCCATTGATTCCACACTCCAGACCTCCACCAAGAAACTAAAAGAAAGACCAATCATAATTCATCTCTGCTTCCTCATTATTTCTCTCTCTTCTTTTTCTCTTTCTTCTCATAGATCAGTTTAATCAATAAAAAAAACATCAAAATAAAAACCAAGTTTGGGTGTAAAAATCAAAACTATGAATAGCATAGCAAAACAGTGAGGATAGCAATTTTAGAACACATATAATTAAATGGTCAAATATCTTAAAGAACATTTAACTTAAAATGCTAAAAACAAAAAAGAGCACACTTAATTGGACATTCAAACAATGAAAGTCCTCGCCTCCTCAAAGGAGATCCGCGACATTCGATGGCAGCTCCTCGATCACAACATTGTAGAACTTCTGGATATCAAACAGCATTCTTTCATCATCTAGAGTCACAAAGTTTATGGCAACACCTTTTCTCCCAAACCTTCCACTTCGTCCGATTCGATGGAGGTAGTTTTCCGGTTGAGTGGGCAGATCGTAGTTTATCACCAGGGACACTTGCTGCACATCAATACCACGGGCTAAGAGATCAGTAGTGATGAGTACACGGGAAGAACCAGAACGGAATTCCCGCATGATGACATCACGTGTATTCTGGTCCATGTCCCCATGGGTGGCAGAAACTGTGTGGTCTCGACTTCGCATCTTGTCGGTTAGCCAGTCAACCTTGCGCCTCGTGTTCACGAAAATGACACTTTGGGTAATGGCCAGTGTTTCATAGAGATCACAGAGTGTTTCCAGCTTCCACTCTTCCTTTTCAACATTCACATAAAACTGCTTGATACCCTCCAGGGTTAGTTCGTCGCGCTTAACCAAAATTCTCACAGGTTTATTCATGAACTTCCGAGTGATCTCAAGAGCTTCGGGTGGCATTGTAGCAGAAAATACCCCAACCTGAATCTTGCCCGGAAGAAGCTGGAAGATGTCATAGATCTGACAGACATGACAACATTAGCAGAGCACAAAATATCAAAACCAAAGTTTGCAAAAGTCATAACAGTTAAGTCAAAGATGGCACACCTGATCCTTAAAACCACGGGAAAGCATTTCATCAGCCTCATCCAAGACAAACATCTTAATATAATCTGGACGGAGTGATTGCCTTCTCAACATATCAAAGACACGACCGGGTGTACCGACAACAACATGAACACCACTTTGAAGAATTCGCTGATCCTCACGAACACTTGTCCCACCAACACAAGCATGGACCTTCACACCGAGGTAATCACCAAGTGCCCGCATCACCTTCTCGATCTGTTGAGCCAACTCCCTAGTGGGTGCCAAAACCAGAGCCTGGCATTGGACTATACCGTAATCAAGTTGCTGCAAAATTCCAGAGCAAAAAGTCGCAGTCTTTCCAGTCCCAGACTGTGCCTGTTGTATCACATCAAGACCCTTGCAGAATGGAACAATTCCTCTTTGCTGAATCGCTGAGGGCTTCTCAAAACCTTAAAAATTATTTCGGACAAAAGTATCAAGATTCAACATAGATTAGCAAAAAAGAAAAATAAAACATCAAAAAAATTATGGAAGTTCAAACAAACAGAAGACTACAATTGCGAAAGAAATTATAAATGCTGAGTGTAAGAGTTTATGATTTTGTTTTCAAAGTACTAAGTAGTACGTACCATATGCATAAATGCCCCTCAGAAGGTTCTCTTGAAGTCCCATTGCATCGAAACTGTCATAAACTTCATCATAAGAAGTGAAAAAATCATCTCCATCCGTTTGGAGCCTGTAACATTTGAAATTGCATCACACGAAGCATCAACAAGTTGTAAAATTGAACAACACTAAGAGGAAAGTCTGTGATCAACAAACAAGAAACTTACAAATCACTCATTTTCTGATCATATTGACGAGCATCAAATTGGGATCCTTCGGGTGCTAAACCTGCCATGACTGCAGGTGGAAAAAAAAAGAGTGAAAAGCTTATTAACCAAAGTCCAGCTCACCTCAAGATAGATATTATAGCTTTTAGGTTAAAGATATAACAGGGTACCGACAAAGAAATCAAGATATTACATGACATTAGGATATGATCAAATATATCGGCTACAATGGAATATTTTTCATTGCATTAAAGATGTAACAGAAGAGCCAAACTTACACACCAAGTGAAAAGGGTGCACAAAAATTAACTTCCGATTTAGTATCCGGAGACGATATGCAAAAGGGCAGATGACTATCTGATATTAAGTTGTAAATGTTTTACAATCAGAGACACCGCATTGCCCACCTCTCCGAAATTCAAACTTCACATGGGGCAAGACATTCAAAAGGAAACTGTTTACCACAAAGTTATCCCCAAAATTTTAAAACATCAACAGTTAAGAACATACCAAAGACACTATCTTGGGAACAAATAATCATCACTCCTCATCGAAAGGTAGTTAATGGATAAGTCTACGTATAAGGAAAAGAAGCAAAAACCTACTTTGTCAATTACACATCCATTCAGATTAATCCAACCGCCAATTAGCATTCAAAGGTTAACGCTAGGTCACACACCCTAATTCAATCGAACATCGACGACAAATTCTGATTTTGAATATCAGCCTCAAAGTAACATCAATCCAACACATCGAGATTAAACTATAGTCGAACACTTGATCAAACTACTTTTTGTCCTGTATCTGCTAACAATAATTCACTCAACTAATTGCAAGATTTCAACCTAAATGCTTGAAGTTGCTTCATTGACAATTAAGATACATTCAGAATTAAGACTTGTAATCTAAATTACAAAAAGGAAGAATCTGTTTCTTTTCTTTTTGTTTTCATTTAATAAACACATAAAAATAGCATAACAAGGCTTCCTATTTGCTAATCTCTCAAGCCCTAAACTACAAAATCATCTAGATAAAATTAATCAATCTCAAAAACAAGAAAAACCCAAAATCATACAATGAAAACAGATCAAAACCCAGATCTCAAAATGTAAAATGAAATCCAATAAACATAAAAAAAAAATCCAACAGAAAAAGAAAAAACATAGAAACAAAAAGGACTCCACTCCACTCCAATCAAACACAAACACCCAAACCCAAAAAAAAAATCAAAGATAAAAAAAGAGATAGAAAATCAATCAACCTTGAAGCAGATGAAGAGAGCAAGAGATAAAAAAGCGACAATTTTGGGGGAGATGATACTGAATTTGTTGAATAAGGAGAGTAAATGGGCAAAAAGGGTAGCTTATTTTGGAGGTCTTTTCGGTTAAGATTTAGAGAGAGAGTTTGTGTGAGGGTTTTCCCCAACTCCTCGGATCTGTGTCGTGGAGTTCTAAGGGAAAATGAAATATGAATAGAAGAAGAAAGTGTTTTTGATGATAATAAGCAAATGCAAAACAAAAAGGCCTTTTCTATATGTAACTCTTCCAAGTTTTCCACCCTAAAACCCTTAATTCTTTCCTCACTGATTTTACCCATTTGCCCTTGTTTATTTGGATAATATGACATTTAGTCCTTGAATTTGACAACTTTTCTCAATTTAAGTCCCTCAAACTGGATTCTGTTTAGTAGTAATGACATGGTATTATTCTAAGATTGTACCATATTGTGACTTGTTTTAAAATTAATAAAATTTTAAGTTATTGTTCATGACATAATCTCAAACAGTTATGTTATTGTTTCCTAACAAAATCCAAATTCATGAATTAAATTAGGAAAAATTGTCAAGTCTTAGGACTGATTTTACCTACCTACTCTTGTTTATTTGGACAATGTAACATTTAGTCTTTAAACTTGACAATTTTTCCTTAACTAGTTCTTGAACTTTTTATCCACATTAGTCCCGGAACTTGTCAACTTTTCTCAAATTAGTTCTTCAACTTGGATTCCGTTTAGGATTATCATCACTTGAAATTTTATATTTTTTTATATAATATCAAAAAAATACAAAAAATAAAACAACTAATGACATGATAGGATCTCAAAGTGTCACGTCATCATACCTTAACAAAATCCAAATAGAGAGATCAAATTAAGGAAATTTTGTCAAGTTCAAAGACTAAATGACACTTTATTCCTTGTTTATTTTCTTTTATCATAATTAAACATTGGTCGAACTCGGGTTGATTCAACCAGGCTCAACTTACTATTTAATAATAAAATTAAGAAGTTTGTTGTCTCACCTTTTATGGATAATGTGGACTCGAATATTTGTATATATCATATCTTATTTACTTTTTTACGACTTCAAACATATTTAGTTATAAAGTTGATCCTCAAATTATATCAATTAAAAATAGATATAGTCTAATAACCAATCTTGCATTTAGGCTGTAACAATTTGATTTTTGTTGATGTCGAAAAAATCAATGTTAAGATTGAATTGGTTAAGTCGAGTCGTCCGAAATGTCGAAACGAGAAATATATGAGGCAAATACGGGATTAAGAAATAGAGTTGATTAAACTATTAAATATATAGTAGAGGGACTAAACGGTTAGATGAGTAGAAAGAAGAAATTTGATTGAAGCATTGAACAAGTCCTTAGCTAGCAATTAAGCCAAGGACCGAAGAACAATTAAACCATTAACCAATACATACTTAGTGCTTGGGAATAATGCTTAGTGCTTGGGAATAATCTCTTCCATCAATTGGCACTAACTATTTTATGAGCAAAACATGAACATTTATTTGATTTCTTAAATATATTAAATTAGTTAATTCTAGTAAATTGTGTGATTAAGTAATAGCTTTTGTTTGTTTTTCCCTTCATTTTCTGTTCAAAATTCATGATTTACATAGTTGTATAAGCTTTAGAATATAGTGGGTAATGTTGATTTCAGCTTGAATTGAGAGTAGATTATATGGATAATTATGTGATATTAGGAAATGAAAATTGTTGGAAGTTTGTGTTATAGGATGATAATTAAGGTCTTTGTAGAATATCTACGAAGTCAGATTTAAATTTGATCGAGTAGGTTGTGAGATACAAGTGTTTCAGATATTAGGTTTTGAGGGACTAAATTGAACAAAGTGCATTTCATGTTTAATTTGTATGTCTCAATGTGTAATGTATGAAACTAATGAATTTTTGTGATTGAATTTATTGAATGTAGCTAAAAACAACGTTGGGACGTTAAGAGATAGGAGAAACACAATAGTTCTTGATAATAGGGGTGTTCAAATAATCGACTCGATTAATACCCAAATCGAATTACCATTATTAACCAAATTACCTGAAACCATACAAGTATTAATTGTTAACCAAACTAAAAAATTTCAAAATTTTTAACCGACCAAAATAATTTCGATTAATTTAGGTGGTTAACCGAAAATTTTATATATTTTTTATTTTGTTATGAAAAAATATTATTGCAATGCTATTTTTCTTTGTTTTTAATTCAAAAAAAAGAAAGCAAAAACAACAAATAAACACTAATTTAAAATCACCATAACAAATACTATATTAAAAAGATAAAGTTTGAGATGAGATGAAATGAAATGAAAAAAAAAAAAGGTTTGAAAATATTCGAAGAAGTCAAGAATAATAGAAAATGGTTTGGTGTCGAGATTGACGATGGAAAAAGATTACGACTTTTTTTTTACTTTTTATTTATTTTTTAGTTTAAAAATATATAAATCTATTATTATTTTAAGCTCGTTATAATAATTTGTGTAAATCCAATTAGTTTTAAGATTATTCTTTAATTTTTATATTTTAGGTTTACATAATATATTGGACTTATAATATTTTATTATTAATAATTTTGGTTTATTCAGTTAATTATTTAATTTCGAAACGATTTAATCATTAATCAAAATTTCAAAAAATCTTTAATCGATCCCCTACCGAATTACATTTTAGGTTAGATTAGGTTTAGTTTGAGCATTTTGTGCCAAACATAGAGTTTTGTTGCAACGACCTATGTCTTGATATCACGATTCTCTCATCGACACCGCAACTTTCTTTTTTCTCGTCGTGACCTCGTGAAGTTTGTAGGGACATCATGATGTCTCTTGTTTTCACGTCATGACTTCACCTACTATTCCAGCACTAAGTTTTGAATCACTTCCAAAGTTTCACAAATGTCTTCGTGGACACGAATTGAATCGAGACACGTCAAATCATTAAAGTTGAAATGTCGACATTACGCTATTTCATTAGTTTAATTGCTTGGTGATATTGATATACATTATTAGATAAGATATTATGTAGAATGATTATAATTAGTTTGAGTTGTTCTGATAACGTAATGTGATGTCATTCACTCAAATCCAATGATCGAATTGGGTATGAGGCATCACATAAACCTTCCACATTTTAAGAATTTGGATAATATTCAAATTTTGATATTTTAAAATAGAAATAATAACTCTAAAATAACGTTAATCTAAATATAAATCAAATACAAAAATTTTAAAATACATTTATTCACTAAATTTGATAAGCTTTCACAAATCAATTCTTAAGCCAATAATTTTTTTTCAATTTGATCCCTGAATAATTTAATTAAGGTAAAATTACGCGACACTTTAAGATTGTACTATATCATCTCTTGAAATTTTAAAAAAAAATTATATAAAATCTAAAAAAAATACATAAAACTCTTAATATTTAAAAAAATCAAATGATGATGTGACACAATCTTAAAATGCCATGTCATCACACCTTAATAAAATTCAAGTTCAAAGATTAAAATTATCAAATTCCGAGACTAAAATTAAAAAAATACCAAATTCCTAAAAAAATGAAAAAGAGGGAACAACATAAACAATCCTCAATTATCAAGAAAGTTCAAACTCCTAATAAAATGTTGGATTATTTAAGAAAAAAATGCGAAAAAAAATGGGGTCTCAGTGTAGCACTGCAATTCATGTAAACTTCACAACGCTTAGTAACACAGTTTGTTGAAAATTATGTCACAGTTTAGCTGCTAAAACAATGTTATCTACAAACCACTAATCCAATCCCTGGTTTAAACATTATCAAACAATCACTTCTCCAATTCCATATAATATTTGATCATTATGTTCACCATTTGTTCGATAAACACCAAGCAACACGAAGCTGTTTCATCCGATCACCTGGACGAATAAACCGGAATCTCCTCATCCTGTACACGTCAAACAAATAGAAAACAAGTATAAAGATTTTCATCTAGTTCTTTATATGGATATGGATACTTCAAGAAATATAAAGGGCCGGAGGAAGATCGATATATGTACCAGTCGCAAGTTGATCTTCTCGGACCAGTCAAAGATCTTTGAATAAACTTGATCCCCTCCTAGTTCTTCACCGGAAGCCCCAGCAGCAATCCTTATAACATCTTCGATCAATGCAAAGTTTCCCATGATATCAACATGAGCACCGCTAAGGGTGCCACGGCCTTCCAATAGGTTGGCCGGAGGCAAATGATTGTATTCCCTAATGTATGTTCGAATTCCGGAGGGGTTAAATCGGGTTTTACCACGCCAGCCTTTAGCGCACATGAAACCTGCACTTAAAACAGGTACTGTCTCGTCCCCATCCACGGAATACACACCGTCCCTCAGGCAGGTATCTTCATCATCGGCAGATGTATCGATCTTAAAAGGAATACTACACTCGGCATGCGGTGATAACTTGTACACATATGCTCGTTCAGTTGGTAGGCCAACTCCATACAGAGAATAGATCTCCATATCCGGTGCATTCGGCAACCTATGGAAACATTTACAAACCTAATGAGTGTTTACATATACATTCAATCAGAAAACAAAATTCACGGCCTAGAAAGTGCATTATATCGTACCCATATATACTGCAAATTGAAAGGAAAATTAAGTAGAATTCAAGAAAATAATCGAAAGTCATGTTACTTGGGCTCAGAGATAAGTGTTGGTTGGACTTCTATCAACTTTTAGGCCACATATTCAGATTAAAGATAAAAAACCAAAGGAGATATAAAGAAACAAAAAAGTTATTCAAAAAGGGAAATGGAATGCTAAATATCAGGCAACAAGAAACAAAATGAAACTATGGAATACAGATTCTCACCTCGTTTCCAAAGGGTTTGACCAATACTTGTAGTGTTCATACTTGGGCTCGTCCAAATTGTCTGCAACTCCATAGGAGAAATGGGCAGTACCACGAGCCATCATTTTTGGAGCAACAAAATGAAGCAGGTCAACAAGTGAATCAGCAGTGTAAGTTTTAAACTCTGCAACGGCTTTGATACCAGCAAATCCCATGTCGTGGTATTCCGTCCATACGTCTCTACAAGTCGTGTTTGCAGCACTATGACCCTTAATAGCACCCTGAACATTGCCATATAACAGTCATACAGCATAACAAGGTAAGTTAGCTATGTTACATGGACTTGAACTTGCACTTGAGCAAATAAGCTAACAGGGGAACCTCCCAAGATTAAAAGAGAAATGAATTACCCTGAAATCAATTCTCTCAATGTCGGATGAAGGTGCCTCGGCGACATCTTGTCCAAAGGATATAATCCTTCCATAATTTGCACTTTTAGCTTTACAAACTGCATTTTCGGAACCAGCTTGGTCGGCAATCTGAGTCTCGTTCTTCTTTTCTCTCTTCTTGGCACAAGAATTTCCTTCCTCCGGTGACCAGTCTAGATCACCCCATATTGTATTCCCACCTCTCGGTATCATCGACATGGTTGAATCCCAAGTCCGGCTCATTCTCATCACATGTTGCAATGTTTGGAACTGAAATATATCATTATCCAAAAAACCAGGTGCAAGAGCCCTGCATTTCAGGTTCGTTTTTGTAAGAAAGAATTTACATTTAAGAATTTCAGATATAATTGAGACTATCAACCAATAAGTAACTTGCATATCGACCAATTTCGGAGCTCAAGAATATAGATTTACCAGATGCTCTTTGACAAGGAAAACTGAAAACTTCTTCCTAACATGAAAGACATGACATATATTCTTTCTTTTCACACGATCAGCCATATAACACACTGATTTATTAAAAAAGTAGAAAACGGACTAATGACAGTAATGAGTAAATGAGATCCATGGTTGCGTTGCTTTCGGCAGATTTAAAACACAACAGATTATCGCGTTCCTAAGGATACATACAAAAATGTGGTTTTTAAATGCAAATGCTGCTTCATTTGTGTTGTCATGACTCACGACCTATTTAAAGTAACCAAATTAGTACTTGATGAAACCTTTAAAGTTTCCCGATACTGTGCAAATTCCAAAGTTTTAGCTCAGAAAAGATATAATAAGATGACAGACGAAACGTCATAAGATACCTACGCAGTTGCTAGAACTAGTTACTTCTGAGAAGGTATACTTGTTAGGTACCTGGCAACTGCAATATCCTTTGCTTCAGCCGAGAAAAGCCCAGCAATAGCTTTCGGAACGCCAAGAAATGGCCCACCAATGTTAACAACGGCTTTAATATGCTTAGAACACCAATCCGGCCCACCACCACCACCCATTGGAGCAGGTGCTTCAACCCACTTCATGAAGTGTAGGAAATACAGAACTCCCATCGAATGTGGAATGGCTACAACTTTTTTCCCTCCATTTGTGGCAACCAACAGTTCAATATTACTCTTAATACGGCTCAGTGTTTGATCACGTACCTGATTAATCAAAAGATGCCAACATCTTAAAAGGTGCATGATCAATGAATCACATTGCCAACGTATTGGGGAAAATTTACCTCGGTGTTTTGAAATGAGAGTCTCCAATCGTAAGCAGCCATGTACATGGTTTTATCCTCATATCCAATCCGAGCCAAGTTGGCAATCAGAACTGCCCACACAAAATATCCAGGAGCGAAGTAATCTGCAGCCACTAGGCCAGAGACAGGCCTTACTCTTATACCACAAGGATCTAATCCGGTTTCATTATCCAATGACATGTGCTCCACCCAGCATAGAGGTCTACATTCCAATAAAACACAGAGAATGATTATCCGAGCAATACTAAGAGTTCATAACTTAGTCACAAAACTAACACTCACAAATCAAAATGCTATTGAACTGGAACAAGGAGCAAGCAAATTGCCATAGGCCTATTCTAATACAACATAATATTTTTCGATTTTTACCAGATTAAAAGTTCTTTAAACAAACGTAATGCACTTGACATTCAAAAGAAATGTTGCTTTCAGTCCAGTGCATCAATCTCTTGCAGTTTATGGTAAAAAAAGAAAAAAAGAAAAAAGCAAAACATGTCATTTCGGTTCCATATTGTTTTCATACATCATGCAACCTTGTGTTTCAATTTAAAACGCAAGGCACACAATTGAAAGAGTAAAGATATCGATCCAGCTCAAACATGTCTTGTCTACTAAATCAAGAAAAGCACAATAACCGGTACGCAAAACAAGAAGCAAATAATAAACAGATGGCACCTCATAACCATATATGCATATGTTATAGTCTATGTTAATTGGACTCGGTGTGTCTTGGATATGGATACGTGTCTGATAAGGATATGAATAGTCTTGGCCCAGCATGACTTTGAAAATCGGGCTGAAGAGAAGAGTAGATTGAGAAAAAATCAAACGAATACCAAATATGGAGGCTGTTTCTGGGGTTGTCAAATCAAAACAAAATATCAATTCTCAACTTTCTATATAACTTGTAAATTCTCCAATGTTATGCAAAAGGCTCCGGATACATGCAGCATCTCCTGATATATGCAGCCTTCCTACTGTTTATAAATAGGGAGGCTATTTCCGGGGCTTGAATCCGTGATCAAAACGAAATTTACCAGAAATTCACAAACTAGACCTTTTATCAAGCAAACAAAACTGCCTACACAAATCACCAATACATGTTGCATAGAATTAACAAACAATCGTAAAAACAGCATTAAAATCACCAGTATCCTTTACCAGAAACTATAAAACTACACCTAATTTTCAGGGTTTTGAACCTTAATTACCAAAGGTTCAGAAACTAGATATTTTATCCCACAACCAAAAACACAACATCAAACCATAGATACCTAATGTACAGAATCAACAAACAATCCTAAAAACATCATTTTAATCACCATTTACCGATACCCCTTATATGAAACCACAAAATACCCCGGTTTTAGAGGTTCTGTACCTGGAAAACAATTGAAAGTAGACACTTAACCTTAATTACCAAAAGAATCACAAACTATACCTTTTAGCACGCAACCAAAACCGCAACATAAATCAATACTTGTTGAACAAAATCTCAAAACGATACCCCGAATCCATAAAACTATACCTAAGTTCCGGGGTTTTAAACCCCGGAGAACAGATAGCAAGTAGACACTTAAACCTTAATTAACAAACATCCACAAACACAACCAAAAATGCAACATAAACACAATACTTTGTGAAACAAAATCAGCAAACAATCCTAAAAACAGCATTCAAATCACCAAAACCCTTTATCCAAAACAACAAACTACACCTAATTTCTGGGGTTTCGAACATGTAAAAACGGATAGCAAGTGGACAATTGTTGAACAAAAAATCAACATACAATCCTAAAAACAGAACCCCTTATCCAAACCCAAAAGCTTGATGTGAAGTAGACACTTAACCTTAATTACCGAAGATTCACAAACAATACTCTTTACCATCCAACATAAATCAATAGTACTTGTTGAACAAAAATCACCAAAAAAATCCTAAAAATAGCATTTTCATCAGCATAAAACTACACCAAAAGTTACTAATAAAAGAAAGCAAAGCATCAAAAAGAGATTAGATACCTTTTATAGACTTCACCAAAAGTACCACCCCAAAGGCGTTTCCTAAACAAGCCTTCAGCACACTCACGGCCTTCCCATAGTTCAAGTCCACCAGTGACAATCCCAGGCACAAACACCACAGGGTGCTTAGCTTCCAACCCTTCTTTCTTGAGCTTAACACCAGGCGGGTCGGGTAAAGGACCCGTTATTGCCTCCGTTACATACTGAGGGAATGAAGCGGGCATTGCATTGTAAAGGAACAAGAGGAGCCACCAGGTTATACATATACAACCAATGAACCAACAGCAAGTGTCCATACATGACCACTTGGGTTGTTTTGGTGGTTTCTCACCACGTTTCTTCTTGATCTTTGATGGGTTTTTCTTGTTTTTGCCATTAACATCATCATCACCATCCGCATCATCATCATGATCTTCTTCTTCTTCTTCTTTTCTCTTTGAATCTGAAGATTCATTTATGGATTTTCTTCTTCTAAGTGAAGACATGTTCTTTTTTTTTCTTTTTGGTTCTTTTGTTTTTCCTTAACTCACAAAATCTACTCGGTCTTAAATGAAACACAGTGTTCTTTAAAAAAAAAGACTGTCTGAAAAAAATCAGTTGAATAACTTCAACAGAATCCTCCTTTTAGGTTTCAGATCGAAAAAGGAAATCGGACAATGAAAAGCAAAGCAAATATAGGCATCAAAGGGTGAATAGTCCAAAGCTAAAACGCTTATCCAATTTACTAGCCATAATTTTAGATATATTATATTTAATAAACAATTAAAAAAATCAAGATTGCACGACAAAAGAAAAAAACAACAAATTTGATTCAAGTAAGAATATGGAAAAAAATTAAATATATTAGTGCATTGAGTATTAACATGAATGTTATTATTAATATAAAAAATATATAAATTTAAATATATTGAAATATATTATTATTTTTATTTATGAATTATGAAAAATTATAAATAATCCGAATGAAATAAAAAAATATTAAATTTATGTTCTAGACATTTTCTTTTTGTTCTAAAAAAATGTTTTTTTTTTCTATACGGATGGAATTAAATATAAAAATTTTGGTCGCAATTGACAGGCTGTTAACATATTCAAAGTTGTAACACTCTGGATCGTATGAAAAAAATGATGTATAAATTATATTTATATAAAAAAATAATTTTGATTTTGGGTGTCATGGTTTTTTAAAGTTCGAATATCACATCTAGGGGGTTATTCTTCTGGATTTATTTTGAATATAACTTTATTTTCTAAACTTTTATATAAAATATAAATATAAAACACAATCTTAGTTATCTTTATTATTGGATAATTGCACCCAAAGTCATTAAATTACTAGTAAATTTATGTTTTGATTATTCGATTTTAGAAAATTACAACATAACCATTAAACTGTTCAAATATTTTCATTTAAGTTTATTTTTTTTAAGTTTAGCTAGCGAGTTCCAAACAACAATTTAGCGATCAGTACGGTGAATCAATACCCATTGAGTAGAAAAACATGTTTTATATCCAAGTCAATCTAATGATCAATGTCGATGACTAGAAAGGAAAATTATTTGGATTTTAATTTGCATATCCATGACGTTCAAAGTTGTTTCATGAAAAAAAATTGAACTATAGAAGAAAAGAGGAAGGATAACTTACGATTGGTGCAAGTCATGCGAATAGAAAAAGTCGTACAACAACGATTTGAACAGCTCAGTGACTTAAATAAAAACTTTTGAATAATTTAATAACTATTTTGTAACTCTTTGAAGTGAAGTGACCGAAATGTAAACTTATTAACAGTTTAGTGACATTGGGTGTAGTTTACCCTTTATTATTTTATAAAAATAATTAATTTTTTAATCATTTTTCAATTGAATTGATATGCAATTGACTCACCACATATTTAGAATTAGGAGCTTAAATATAACACTAGATACTAAAATTATGACACATCCCACGATACGAATGAAAAAATTTACTACATATATTTATAAAAACTTATATTAAAATCAAATAAAACTTTAGTTAAAATGAAAATTTTAAAGATTTAACAATTATAAGAACTAAAGTACAAATCTTATTAAAAATATAGGTATCATATTGAACTTTCATGCCAAACTCAGGTATGATGTGATACATTAACCCAAATAAAAACCTTCATAAATTATATTATAAATAATAATAATTTAATAAAAAAATGTTAGAACCTTCTAAAATAAAGAGGAAGGGAAAGAAAGATTCGTTAATGCGTTGATTGGGCGTTGGGGGGATCGGACGGTGCAATGGGTGAAGTGGGCCCACTTTGAATATGGGCCAATAAACTGTTTCAGATCTTTTCAATTCATTTTTTATTGTTTTATTATGGCACGATTTTCAAAAATTGTAATATTTTCGTAATTTAACATCAATTTGCGATTTAATACATTTTTTTATTCAAATAATATAAAAAATAATTATTTATCAAAATAATACATTTTCCATTATTTATTAAAATTGTACATTTAGGGGAGTGGTGCCTTTTAGATAGGCACCACACAGTGAAAAATTTGACAGTTTTTTTTACATCAAAATACATAAAAAAATATAAAATATTAAGTTATGCCTCCTAGATATACGGCATTCAATTTTTTTGTATATAATATAAATCGGTAATTAAAATACGGGTATAGTATAAAAATAAATAAATATTGAGTGGTGTCTACCTGACAGGCACCACTAGTGGTGCCTATTGGGTAGGCGACACCAATAGTGCCACACCTATGTCTATTTAAACACCAGAACTAAATCAGTTTAAACACAAATTTTTGAACAAGAAAGCAAATTTTGTTCAAACAAAATAGAATAGTTCAGAGAAAAAAGAAGGAAGGTTAGTATAAAATTTTAACAGTAATTTTATTTACAATAATTTATTTGTTATTAGAAATGGTATGATATTGATATTATTTATTTTTTTAACAAATGGAAAATCAATTTTTTGTATGTGTTTATTTCGATGGAGAAAATTTGACAACAACAAGTGGATGTGTATTAGAATGTCATCAACAACTAGCAATGAGATTTAACAGAAATGTCTCGGTTGATAATATGAAGGCAAAGATTAGTGAAAGAATTGCTAAACATTGTGAGAGAAGGATATCAAAACTTTTCTATAAGTTTCTAGTTTCAACAGATCCTATCAAATTTACCAATATGGAACTCGTAGACGATGAAGACGTGGAGACAATGATTGCTCTTTATTGTAGGAATCGGAGTAACGAAAATGCACCGATTCAGTTATTTGCTGAGCTAACTGATGTTGAGACAACTGAAGATCCCACTCCATTAAGTATGGTGGCTCCGGCATCATACGTTGATAGTCAATCTGTAGCTCGCGAGATCAGCATCGATCATAATGTTGTACCCGAAAATTATGCGGATGGTGATGATGGATATGATAGTAGTGATCCTTCTGATCACGAGGTCGATATTGATAGTGATCCAGACGTGGATGAGGTCCCAGATGATATTGACGAGGAAAGCCTGAATGAAGAGGTCTCGGATGGTCGATGTATTGTGATGCATAATAATCCTATTAGGGCACACATGTCACTTATAGATCCTGATGCGACATATGTAGTCGACTTCACGGAGTACCTTGATATAATACCTGCTCATCGTTTAGCAATAACACCAGAACCTGAAGAGTTATTTGTAGGTCAAAAATTTGACACGAATGAAGAGTGCGTCTTTGCTATTAAGCGGCATAGCATGAATGTGTCGGCGGACTACAAAGTCGTCGTGTCTAAACCGATATTATATATTGGGGAGTGTTGGACAGAAGGTTGCAATTGGCGGATACGAGCTTCATTCCAGAAGTCGTAGAAGTGGGAGATAAGAAAATTTGACGGGCCTCATACATGCAGTTCAACACGTTTGTCAGAAAGTCACCGAAAACTCGATTCCAAAACTATTTGCACACATATCATGTCAATGGTAAAGGGCGATCCGACCATCAAAATTTCTACACTGATTGTCGATATGCAAACATGATTCCATTATCGGGTTTCATATCGGAAAGCATGGATTGTGAAACAGATGGTAATGGAATAGTTGTTCGGTGATTGAGATGCATCGTACAATGAGCTGTAGGGGTGGATAGTCGCAATGCGACAGTACATGGCGGGGACTGTAATTGAGTTGGTGACACGACCTTATTATGGCTCAGATAACAACATACAACCGATAAGAAGAATTTTTCAGTATATATTTTAGACGTTTGATCCCTGCGTTGGAACAGTTCCTCACTGCAAGCCATTTATTCAGGTAGATGGAACCTGGCTTTACGAAAAATATACTCATATCCTACTAATTACGATGGCTCAATATAGAAACCAGAACGTGCTCCTAATAGCATTTACTATTGTGAACAAAGAAGACATGGAATCATGAGAATTTTTCTTGACAAACCTGCGGAGGTATGATGTTCATAACGATAATATTTACAGTATCTCCGATAGAGGGAAGGGGATTATTGCAGCCATTAAGCGTACCGATGTAACATGGAGATCGGTTTATTGCAGTCGACACATTGCGACTAATTTCTAATGAGAATATAGGAATGCAGACTGACGGAGACGACTTGTGAAAATGGTTAAAAAATTTAGTTTCAAGTTATATTTTTAATGTTTTAATTCGATACTGTAACTTATATTTTCTTAATTTTCCTACAGCATACGAGCTAGAGCCACACCGATTTCGACTAAGAATGACCAGACTTGAGCTTGTCATGGAAGGTCAAACGAACAAGCCTTTGCGAAAGTTGATGGGTACCATGGAGCCGTGGTAATGGTCTCAAAGTTTCGATAACGAGTATCGATATGGTCAAATGACGACCAACCTGGCAAAGTCGATTAACGGCGTGTTCAAGATAATACAACATCTTTCAATTTCATCCGTGTTCTCGGCTACGTTCGATAGGCTGACTACCTTGATGCCTGTAATGGGGACGCGACAAATCGATCAGATGAACGCCGGACACGTGTTTGTCAAAACTGTCAAGAATGTAATGGATGCGAACCGTCAGAGAGCGAGGATGATGAACGTTGAAATATATTCACAACAGTTTCAACGATTTCAAGTTACGAAAACCATTGGGCGTCAACCTGGTATCCCACCTAGGTCATACGGGGTTGATCTCCAGAACAGACATTGGAATTGCAGAAGGTTTGATACACTTCATTATCCCTGTGAGAATGTCGTTTCAACTTGTGCTAATGTGTCGCTCAATGTTAAACAGTTCATCGATCCCGTTTACACTCTCGATGCATGTTACGTATTTGGGAAAATGAGTTCCCCGTCCTGCCTGACTTGTCCACATGAGAAGTACCTCCGATGACTTTCGAGCTTATCCCGAACAAAGGTTTGCAAAGAAATCCGAAAAGTCGTCTGCATGTCATTAGAATCTGTAACGAAATGGACATTATAGAGAAAACAGACGGCAACAAGCTATGTGGACTATGTAGACTAGCAAGGCATACTCGACGTAATTACCCCCAACGAACCTACCATAATGGTCAGTCCTCCGGATCAGGTAGGGCTTAAGCTATTTGTATTGAACATTTTTCATTTGAAATTAATTATGTTTATGAACGAATTTGGAATTAATTATGTTTAAATTTGTATTTAATTAATAATTTTTATGTTTGTATTTAATTAATTAATCTTTGTATTGTTTGGTCATTTCGGTCAATAGTATAGATATTAAGATGATCCAACCATCTTACTTGGGGAAAGGAAATATGAAATCCCCATAAATATATTTTTAATGGCTTCATGCTGATTGTGGCTTTTCCTAGTTTTTTTTTAATTTAAAATTTTGGGATTTAAGGTTTAGGATTTAAGGTTTATGATTTTGGATTTAAGGGTTTAAGGTTTAAGATTTAAGGTTTCGTGTTTAAGGTTTAAGATTTTGGGTATAAGGTTTGAGGTTTAATTGTGTAGTAACCCATAACCTTAAACTTCAAACATTAAACCTTAAATCTCAAACACAGATCTTAAACTTTAAATCCTATACCCCAAACATAAACATAAGCATAAATATAATTAATTAAATACAAACATAAATATAAACATAATTAATTAAATACAAATATAAACATAAAAATAATTAATTCCAAATTCATTTATAAACATATTTTATTCCAAATGAAATACAATAAATACAAATGAAAAATGAATATAAAGGCTCATCTCATCGCATTTGATGGTTCGATGGTGTGGCTCTGGGAGTAAAACGTTATGATGGTCAACGAGCACGTTGCGGGTGCTCGAGATGTTCAATTTCATCATCTCCCAAAGCGTCGAGTATCTCGTACATCATCGATGATGATAAGCCATGGGTGAAGTTCTGCGGCAGTAATGGGCGAGGAGTAGAGTACTACAACGGGCTGAAAGGCGTAGAGTACTGCTGTGGTATCGGGCTGAAGATATCAAACATCAATGACGTTCTCGGATCCTACTAATCAGAGCTGGATCCAAGAAATTTCGAATGATACTCCTGGCCTGACCAACCCGTACTATAGCTATGGCCTGACTAACTCGTATGATAGATATCATTTGACCACCCGAGAACGTATCCATCGCCTAACCACCCAGAATGATACTACTCGGGTGTCGGCTCGGGGTTTGGCTCATGCTTAGGCTCGGGGTCTGGCTTTGGCACAAGCGGATGAAAGTGGTGCCCACGTGGTAATGTGTACAAGGGGATTAACATTGTTTGCTCGCCATATAAATATGGTTTCCCTGTCTAGAAATATGTTTGCATGTACTCTATGGATGTCGCCAAAGAGAAACCAAGATCCATCTGACGTTAAGGTATCCGCTCCGCCCGTCTCACCCATACCGCAACATAATCTTCATGCACTAAACCCCAGTCTAACCCGGGTTTCCCCTTCCTATCAATTCCATGTATCTTTCCTAAGTTTATTGGGTCTGTCGGGATGGTTTGTATGCACCCAAACTGTCGAAGCACTTGATCTCCATAGTACCACTCCACTGTCTAAAAGATTTTAAGTGGTGAGTTAAGACATCACAAGTGCGAGTGGTCGCGAGCAAACTTGGGAATAATAGTCGCAACGTCAGGAATTGAGTACGACATCCAAACGAACTACAAATTTAAATAACATTTTTACAGTAACATGACTCAATTAATATTAATAAATTAACATGAATCAAGTAATCATATGTCACAAATAACTTACCTTCTCCTCGGCATGTGTCTCGATCATCTGCCGGTATATCGGAACTTGTTGTGACCTCCCGATATTCGGATTCTCACGCCATCTACAAAAAACAACTTGTTAGAAAAAATTTACACAAAAAAATCAAATAATTGTTACAATGCTTAGATGTTATCACCTATTTACGAGTGGGAAAACGCATGGTAGGTGTTCAATATTGGCCAAGAAAGGCATCCGATACAGGGCTCACGATTGCAGCAATATGAGGCACCAGCATATGTCAAAGGCAGCAATCTTTGTCGTTCGACAAAGCTCGTGATACAACATCACTAGTACTGCCAAGCCTCAACTATATTAACCCGCTTCATCAAAATCCCTTAAAAGGGGCAAGTATATGAGGTGGATCAAATTTTCATTTACTATCGGCATCAGTACACCCCCTATGAGGTGCATGATATAAGCTCGAACTGCATACATCACCTCAAGCTCAGTGGCGTCATCTGTTAAGTGATGGAATTGTTCCCTCAACCATGTAAACTCCAACCTCATGAATCTCGAATGGCTATCATCGGGTGAGACTCCTAATAAGTTATTATAGAGGCAGGTCAGATTAGATACCATCGATAAGCCAATAATCGCCCTCCCGTCAATTAGGAGCCCAAGCTGGAGTGCAACATTCTCTAATGATATAGTGCACTCCCCACACGGTAAGTGAAAAGTGTGAGTCTCCAGTTGCCAACGCTCAACCAAAGCGGATATCAAGTCGTACCATAAATCAAATGTTCGGATCAGTACAGCTGATCCAAATTTCGCTGCAACCAAGTACGACATGATGCGTTGATACGGATCATAATTGACAACATTTACACAACCTCTCAATTTTCAGTATAGATGATCCTGACATTATTAGATTACCGAAATAATTAATAAAACCTAGTTTAATTTTGTAAATGAAATGAATTTTTTATAATGTAACAAATAACAATTTATTATGCTCTATTAGTGTCTTTTGAAATGTGGTCATCATCGTTAATCAAAGAGTTCATATTCATATCTGCAAAATAAAAAAATCGAGATTATTAATCTGTCAGAAGTAATTAATATTATTTTTAACTAATATTTATTACAAAGTTAAAAATAAATAATTTTATTGAAAAAATAATATTTTTATTTATTTAATAATTAAAACATCTTGAGAAATAATAAATGATATAAACATACAAATGATATAAAAATAATAAATTACAAAGGGAAAAAAAACATACCTTCCAATTTCAAACAAACAATCTAATTTAAACATAAATTAAATTAATTAAAAAATTTATAAAATAATATAAAAATATAACACTATAAACAAACACACTTAACTAAACAAATATTAAAAAAAATTATAATAACATTTTCCTTTAAACATACATCCCTTTCAAACATGGATTTTTTACTAAAATAATACAAAAAAAAAATATAATCCTACCAATAAAATATAAATAATAAACAAGTTTTATTTTACAAAATTAATACAAAAAAATCCTATTATTTAAACACAACTAAACAAATAATAAAAATTACCTTTAAACACACTTAACTAAATACATAAACGTACCTTTCAACAAATCTTTTTTTACTTAATTTAATCATAAATTAAATTAATTAGAGAATTTTATAAAATAAATGAGAAACAAAAAAATTATAATAACATACAAATAAAATATATAAACACTATAAATAAGGTTTTTTTACAAAATTAATACAAAAAAATATTTAAATTAATCAAAATATTAATAAAAAAACATAAAGATACCTTTCAAAAAACCTTCTTTCTTTTACCTAATTTAAACATAAAATAAATTAATTAGAAAATTTATAAAATAAATAAAAAACAAAAAAAATATTATAATAACATATAAAAATATTAACACTATAAACTAACTAACAAGATAATACAACATTTAATCAAAAATTAAATTATAACAAATAACATTTTTAAAATAAATTAAAATCAACAAAATTTAAAATTTAAATTAAAACAAAACAAGCTCTAAACTTAACATTTTTTTACCAAAATAAGACAACAAAAATATTAAAATACCATACCAACTTAATTTTCTTACCTTTCCTTCTTTTGTTTTCCTTCCCCCCCTCCTTCCTTCTTTGCTGTCGATTTTCCTTTTTTCTTTTTCTCATTCCTTTCTTTCTTTTTCCTGCTGGTTGGTGTGTGTGAAACAAATTTTGAGGACCATTTTAAAGGTCCCCATAAGCCCTCAAGAGCATGGTTTAGGGCTGTCTGCCATGCAAAAAAATGGCAGGTGGTAGGGGAGCAGTAACCGGCGTGCTAGGGGAGCAGTAATTTTGTGGGGCCTGTCAGGTAGGCACCACTCCTTTATACTATACTCGTATTTTTTTATCAGGTTTATGCTAAACCCATTTTTTTATTTTTTTAATATTAAATAATAATAATAATAATAATAATAATAATAATAATAAAAGAAATTGCCAGATTTTTCACAGTGTGGTACCTATCTAAGAGGCATCACTCTCCAAGTGTACCATTTTGATAAATAATGGAGGAGTGTATTATTTTGATAGATAATTATTTTTTTATATTATTTGGGTAAAAAATCCCGATTTAATCATTCAAATTTTTTTAAAAATAATAATTCTAAAAGAATAATATAAAGACAAAAATATCTAATTTGGGAGTAATTAAACAAATCAATTAAAAAAATATATTGGTACAAAAAATTATCATTCATGTAACACCCTAGGAATTTTGTTTAGGGATTAAAGTGTGGTAAGTGTTAAATTTTTGGTTAATTTTTTGAAACCCTAGTAGACTATAGGGACCCTTGGTGAAATAACCCAAATTGTTTGGGTATTTAAGCACCTTAATTGCACTTTTTGAACCCTTTCTTCTTTATTTTTTAGCTCTGCCGTTTTGCTTCTCCCTTAAGCCTCTCATCTTTCCTTTCTCTTTTCTTTTTCTCATTCATTTCTTATTTCTTTCTCTTTTCTTTTCTATTTTCTTCCTCTTTTAATCACACTTTTAAGTCTTCAAATCTACCGTCGCCATTCGTGCGTGTTAACAAGAGACTTTCGGCTTTTGTTCCTCCTTGCTTCGTTGCGTTTCGTCGTTTAGAACCTTGGTAAGTTTGGGAAATTATGATTGTGGACTGTTTTGGAGTTGTTGGTGTGTTGTTCATGGTGGTCGGACGTCCCTTGCGAAGTCGGGGAGTGGGCGGCGTCGGAATCGGGAAAATGAGGGTTGTTGCAGCCCTTAATTTTTGCCTTGCTTCTTTGTGGGCATTGTTGCAAATCTGGTGGCCCAATTCTTTTGCCAAACTTTATCCAATCCCTTATTACCCAAACCAACCCAATAACTTTATTTCCTTAAAAACCCATTAAGCCCAAATTCTATTTAAACCAAACCCACATTCATTTAAACCAAACTCAAATTCATTTAAACCAAACCCAAATTCATTTAAACCAAACCCATTTAAACCAAACCAAATGAACCAAGTTCAACCCAAACCAAGTCAAACCATTGACCGACGTTGACTGGCGTTGACCAACGTTGACCGACCGTTGACCGATGTTGATTGACCGTTGACCGTTGACTTTGACCGTTGACCGTTGACTTTTTTGAAAAACCATATCCTGCCTTTTTACGACGTCCTGAGTCTGTTTCCGCTGTCCGTTTTGCCAAATTTCGACCCGAAAGTCTCGTTTTTTATGTCTTAATTTAAATTGTGTACTTTAAATTATTTTAAAGTTTTAATTTGAGTGGTACTGATATTAAGTATTTGTATTTAGGTGATCACGAGTTCGAGGCAGACGATTTACCTCCTCCTACTGTTCAACCCGTTCCTGCATCGGTTCCGAGAGCTACTCGTAAGTTATTTTAGTTTAATTTTGTGTTTAAGTGGTGGTTAGGTTGTAATAATTTTTAGTTGTATTCGTAGGATCTAATTCCGTTAGACCGGGAACTCGTACTGTGCGTGGTGGACGACCTCCTCGTCGCTAGAGTTTTAATTGCTCGAGGTGTGTTTCTAATTGTAATTTACTCTAATGTTTGTGATGATACTGAGGTTATGTGATTTTATACTGATTGAGATGATTGTGGTGTGATAAAAATAATTAATGGTACGATTAATTAAGTTGTGCAAGTGTATGATGCTAGTGTCATGCATACATTTATAATTTTACATTGAGCATGTGACAAATAATTAATGTACTATGCTTACAGGGGTTGTGATATGTGCAATATTAATTGAGCTTGAGATTGGGAAAAATATGAATATCTGATAAGCATGTGATCATACCATTGTGTGTTCATGGGGTGGGATTGTAAGGTGGAAGAAGTGGTTATCATTCCTTTTAAGGTTGATACTAAAACCACACTGCGATTGGTGACGTTGGCTGGGAAAGGGTTCTGGGGAACCTTTTCATTGTGTTGGTGTGATGGAGTATGGGTACATTGCATTGTGCTTGTGTGTGCAGTATGATTTGTGGTTACTCTTTCGTGTTTAAAATTGATATGTTGATGTATTCTAGCATTAGGTTGTATTTACTTTAGAGACACACTGGGCTTTATAGCTCATACCTCCACAGTTTCATTTTAGGTTTTCAGATATTAGGTGACTTGGTACCCGGAGGCTTAATTACAAAATTTAAAATATTCTATTCTATATTATTATTATTATTATTATTTTGGGATGTAAATATAATTTGTTTTGGAAATTTTTGGTATTTTGTTCTTTGAGGTTTAATTAATTTATTTTATTATTAATTATAGATTTAAAGTTTTATTTATGAATATTTATATGTATTTCTGAGGATGAGTTTGAGTTGTCAAGTCAGAGTGTGGGTAAATTACTTAAATAATCTTCTAGATCCGATCGTATCTTTTGGGCCCGGTTTAGGGGGTTACAATTCAAATTTAAAAGTGTGTTTGAAATTTGAAAAGATTTGAACAAAAAATTAAGCCTGTTTATAATATAGTTTAGGCTCGAAACATTCAAGACCCGATCCTAGCTCAATCCGTTTTAAATTTGTAATGTTTTATATTATATCATATAATTTAAACCATATAAAAACAAAATTTATAGTAATATATAATACTATTATAATTAAACAATGAAAATGTTAAAATAATTATATAAAATTTTAATAAATAAAAATATATTAAATTATTACATATTTAATTAAAATAAAAATAAAAATATTCTTAAAATTAAAAAAATAATATTAACGTACCTAAATGAATTTAAAATAATTATTTATAAATATAGACGATTTTTGATAAAATTTTAAATTTATATTTTAAGTCGAATTAAGTTTTGCCTGAATCGGCAACCACAACAGACTTCATACCACAACAACGGTAGGAGAGGAGTTTCACGAATTAGGGTTTTTTTTTTACATTTAATTTCTTTTTCCTATATTTTAGGTTTTATTTATTTGGGCCATTTTTTGGGTATTTTATGTTGGGTTCAGTTTGGTTAAAAACTATATATAATGGGTTTGGGCTAATAATTATATTATTCGGCTAATAAATATAACAAATTGTTATAAATATTATTGAATATCCATAATTCTCAAAGTTGTAATCTTTAATGAAATTATGAAGGTTTATATTGTAATTAAACTTTTATTTATTTTTTGTAACTTACGGGATTGTATTATATTAGAAGGTCTATAAATAAAGACATGTACAAGACTTGTATTACGTTTTTGTATTGATATTTTCTCTTTAGTTTGTTCTTTCTTTTCATTATTTCATAACACATTATCAACATGAACTTACACGATAGTATTCAATATTTCGTTGGAGAACAAGTAATCTAGACGTACAACGTTCTTGTTGAAGTAACAATCCTAAGATATGTCTTGATAATAAAAGTCCACTTTTGGCTATTTATTTTTTCTTCTTAAAGGAGCCATATCATGGAAAAGTGCTAAAGAATGTCATTGCATCATCTACTATGAAAGCAAAATTTGTGGCATGTTTTGAAGCTACTATTCATACATTATGGTTGCAAAACTTTATTTTAGGACTTGGAGTAGTCAACACCATTATCAAACCGTTGAATATTTACTATGATAATTCCGCAATAGTATTTTTCTTCAAAAACGATAAGTATTCCAAAAGTGCAAAACATATGGAATTAAAATATTTTATCGTTTAATAGGAAGTTCAAAAACAAAGAGTGTCAATAGAACATATCTTATGATTGCATATCCACAAACTAAAGGCTTGAAACCAAAGATATTAAAGAACATGTACATAAAATGGGTCTTAGTTGTATCGATGAATGAAGTTTTATGATATCCAAACATTCTGAGCTTAATTATTGTGATTCTAAAATAAAATGAACGTATTTCTTGTTTATTATGATTGTGTGCACATAATTTTTTTGAAGTTATTAAAATGGAAAAATCTTTATAATTACTTAAAGACATATTATATTGAGTTGTAATGTTGTAATATATGGAAGGAAGTATGCTATAAACAATTGTCATAACTCGCATTTGCAATTTACTATAATGTGATAGTTATGACGAATATTTTTTTTATGCATGCTCAACGTTTATTCTATTAAAGTTTATGTTTTATTTCATTGGGCAAGTGGAAGAATGTTAGATTTTAGCCCAATTTATGTGGACTTAATTAAATCTAAATTCATGTGGCCCAATTTAAAGGGAATAAGAGTTTTACTTTGATTAGAAATTAAATTCTAGGTCAAATTTGCTTTTAAACCTTGTCTTTTGTGTAAATTACGAATTTAGTACATGAATTTTAATTTAATCAATTTTAGTTCTTATATTTTTCAAAATTTAAAATTTTGGTCCTAATCCAATAGTAACAGTTAAATCTGTTTGATTAAATTATGTCATTAGTCTTATATTATGCGTAAAATTGTAAATTTAGTCTACATTCACCAATTGGACCATTTTTAGTGGCTATTTTTTTAATTTCAGAATTTTAGTATTAATATAAACGACAACCGTTAAATTTATTAACTGATTTTTTGTAAGTAATGTGTGAAAATAAAAAACAAACATAACATTACACATGTGATAATATGTTTGACACATCAAAATTTAAAAATAACAGAACTTAGCTTGACGTATTTAATAGTTATCATTTGATTAGGACTAAAATTTTCAAATTCTTAAAGTACAGAGACCAAAAATGATCAAATTAACATATAGGTACTAAATCCACAACTTACGCAAAGTACAAGGTCAAATAGTAGAATTTGATCTTAAATTCTATCCATTTTTTCGATTACTTGATAGACGTACCAAATTAAAAATTTGTCATTATAAATTGATCCTCTCTCTACCTCTTAAGGTTACACACAAAATATACATATAAATTTATAGCCACCATCACTTAAGGTTTGTGTAATTAAGAGAAAGGTCAAGAGAGAGAAATCAATTTATTGGGTGTTCTTTTTTGTGTTATTTGTCAAGTCTAATGGCCAACTCCAATTCTACATCAAGTATTTCTTAAACCTATGTAAAATCATATTATTCCAAAGATTATAAATAATTGATTATGCAATATTAGAGATATGATTTGCATAATATCTCGATCTAATAGATTTTACAGACAATTTAATAAAACATGTTTCTAAATAATATTACATTTTGTCAACCAAATAATAAAATCTTACATAGAAATCTTACATTCTATTTTTTTTTTTGTATTCTTCGTGTACATTTCATGTTCATGGTTTGTAGCTGTCCCTTACAACAACTCGTCTTCAAAGTTTAAACTTATATCTCTTTTTTAAAATAAAATATACTTTACTACTGCACCGACCACTTATTAATTTAGCTAATTTTATCTAAAAATTATAATTTGATTTCATAAATATAGAAAATGAAATCATAGTTCAGAATTGATCACCCAGTACAGAAATGATAAAAATAAGATATTTTGATAAATATTTAGAATTAAAGGTAATTTAATAAATAAATAAGAAATATTTTTAAATATAAATAAAAGCTTCTATATGAATAAATGTGTCACATCATCTCCTCTGTGAGAAGAAAGCAATTGGAAATTTTGCATTGTCTCCAAGCATATTCTTGATTTCATTTTACTTTTATGAATTAAATTTTATGAACTGACCGGTCAGGATGGAGAAAGGTCCAACCAAATTATCTTTTGGAATTTAATTTAATTTAATTTAATTATAAAATTTTGTTAAAAATAAAATCGATACCCTAAATTGTGTTTGTTTAACTTAGCCTTAAGGGCATTGTTTATGGTCCACACAATAGTTCAATGGTTGCAACTGGAAGGACAGCGTGACCAATTTAATATTTTTATTTTTTTTTTGTATTTAGCTGTCACGATGTCTTCTTATGAGCATTTGCCATGTGATCTCTTGGACCGATTCTACGTTGATATATGCTTTCAAAAAAGTTTTTATTTGTATTTTTTAATTTTTAAAAAAAATAGTATTGGTAATTGTTAATAGTCATATCTTCAACAGGCTCGATATTGTGTTTTCGAAGTATTCATGCTTGATTTTAATTTTGAGATTTTGTTTCTCATCCTTAAAGATGACATAAAAATGTCTTTTCTGGTTGGTGAAAAATGGTTTACACAGTTGAACAATCGAGTCGAGAGAAATAGATGATATTGACTATGCTACAGAGAAATCTACAAAATATCGTCTACGCTTGAGCACAGAAGTGAAGTCAGGAAATTGTTTAAGAGGTAAAAAATTGATTGTTTTTTGAAAGATCAAAATGCAATATCACCATCATATTAACTTGTGATTTCCTAAAAAAATATGAAATATATAAGCATCTTTTTAGGGGGCAAGGTCACTGCCTGCCCCTCCCTTCGCCCCGGCTTGAACATGCCGTAGAATGAGAGCTTCCCACTCATTATAAACATCGAAGAGTTTATACATAGTAATGTTTGAACTCGTGACCTATAACGTATAGATTATTTATGGGTAAGATGAGTAGCACTTGTATGTCTAAGTGAATTCAGTTCCAAACTTGATCCAACTGAATTTAACAATGAAAAGTAGACAAATTAGACTTGTTCAACTGAAATTCAAAGTGATCCAAACTCCAAATGATTTGAACTCAAAATGACCCGAACATGAGATGACGCCACCTAAAAAATTTGACAAACAAAACCAGAATGATTCAAATTTAAAATAATCCAAAAATTACTAAACCTTAAATTGACCCAACTTAGAGTGACTCAATCCAAAATGAACCTTACCTCTTCTATTACTAAATAGGAATGTCAATTTAAATTGTGGATTCGAATACTTACAAATATTCGATCTATTTTTTATTTTTTACGGATTCAAATAATATTTAAAATCGAAATTTAGAATTACTATTTATTTTGGAGCTAGAGGGGATGAGTAAAGATATCACAATCTCACTTACATCCTGATCAACAAATAAGTAAAATGAAGGTTAAAATAGATATAAATGGTTGCTATCAAAATACCATCTGGTCCTCTCCCTATCTATCTATATATGCATACCCAAAACCTCTCAAAAAAAACCACCCCACCACCACCAAGAGAAAGGAAAAGTAATCCCATCATCATCATCAACAACAATGCTCCACATTTTCCTCCTTTTCTCCCTTCTCTTCACTTCCACCAATGTCCTCGCCCAGGACTTTTGTGTTGCAAACACGGCTTCGGGCATTGTTACCCCATCAGGTTACCCTTGCATAACGGAAGAAAATGTAACCTCCGACGACTTCGCTTTTTCGGGTCTAGGTGTCCCAGGTAATACGTCGAACATCATAAGTGCAGCTGTGACACCAGCATTCGTTGCTCAATACCCAGCCGTCAACGGACTAGGTCTGTCCGCCGCAAGGCTGGACTTGGCTCCGGGTGGTGTAATCCCAATGCACACTCACCCTGGTGCCAACGAGCTCCTTTACGTGGTCCATGGTCACATCACTTGTGGGTTCATTTCATCGGCTAATAAAGTTTATTTGAAGACCTTGAGAAGAGGTGATGTCATGGTTTTCCCTCAAGGGTTATTGCATTTTCAGATCAACGCCGCCGGAAAACGACCGTCGCTCGCCATTGTTACCTTCAGCAGCCCCAATCCCGGACTTCAAATCCTTGATTTTGCGTTGTTTGGTAATGATTTTCCGTCGGCTTTGTTGGAGAAATCAACGTTCCTTGATGATGCTCAAGTTAAGAAGCTTAAGGGTGTTCTTGGTGGAACTGGTTAAGCCATATTTGAGTTGCTGTTTATTTAGTTGTGTATTTTTTTTTGGTTAAACGATGCCGTTTTGTGATGTACTTTCCTTTTTTTTTTATCTTTTATCTTTTTCTCTTTATTTCTGAACGATGTCGTATTGGGGTTTACATCTTGTGTTTTCCTCTCGATTAAGTGTATTGTGTTTACCGTTGTGTTTTATCAATTCAAATCTCTCAACTTTTCATTTTAATTGCTCAAAATATATTTTTTAAAATATCAAAATCAAATATGTAAAAATATATCGCTTCATCATTTGTAAATTGTGGATTTAGTTGTTATATTTTGATTTCATAATTTTAATTTCAGTATTTTTTAGATTATTAAATTTAGTCCCTATAATTCTTAGATTTTAAAATTTCAATTTTGATTCAAACAGTATCAATTAATTTTGTTTGATTAAATTTTACTAATAATTTTGTATTATGTGTAATGTTGTAGATTTAATTTTTTTTCTTCAATTAAATCTTTTTTAATCACTATATTTTTCAAAATTTCAATATGAACTCAAACCCACATTCTCTTGTATTGACAATAAAACTCATACTAAATAAATTAAGAGTCAATTGACATAAAATTAAATACTCTATAATCACATTATCAATATATCGTGGAATAATCATTTTATAAAATAATTTTAATTCATTAAATGGATACTTTTACTATTAAATCAAATACTTTTTTTTTTGTACTGAAATACTAATTATTTCAATGCCACTAAAAAAAGAATTATCTTATCTCTTGTTCTATGGTTTGGACCTCTTTGCATGTCAACATAAAGCTTAGCTATATCTACGTTCCCTTTTACATTTTTGCCACTATTTTTATACCAATTTATTCTATAGCTGGTCCCAAAAGCTATATAAATACAAAGATATGTTTTTTTTGGTACTTGGTCCCAAAAGGCAAAAGCTACATACTCATTCTTGATCAAATTTACTCTTAAGCTTTTAGTTTAATGATAAAGTGGAGATCTTATAGATTTGGAAATCATATGTTCGAGTTTCATTTGTATAAATTATGTACGGTAGATTGAGTTGAATTAATTATTCAATTTAACACTCGTAATAATTAATTTTAATGGTAACTATTGATACAGTTATAAATCGTAATTTCAAAATTTTATAAAAAAAATATACGGATGAAACTCATATGCTAACATTCTATTGTAACTTACAGTAAAGCAGAAGAATAAGGTATCTTTTCTCTTCTGTACTTGTTCTTGTTTTCTGCAATTTGGTCCCTCACCTTGCCTAGCCACTAGCTAAGCAATTAAGCATCACTTTTATTCTTCTTTTTATTCAGTGAAAAGTTCAGAGTTGACATAATATATATACATCATTTTTGTAGGTGAAAAAAAATACAAATTATAAATAATATTTACTAAAAAAAATTATTTTTTGAAAAAATAAAATCAATATTTTTTAAAAATTAAATAATAAGTGATGGGTTATTTTTGACTTTAATTATTCATTAGTATGGACCAAATGAATAAAGTGATACTAAAATCAGGCAAATACTTTATAATATATGTATTCAAAGAAGGGTTGACTTACACCAATTTAAAATTATTTTCATTTTTCTTTTTTTTTTGTCTATTTTTGTATGATTTAATAGTTTAATAATTTAATAGCTGAATTTATTAATATAATTATTCTTGTTATGCATGTAATTTTTCGAACATATTTAATATTTCTATAATATTGATTTAAAATATTATATATATTAATATTGATTGAACGATTTAAATTTTTTACATAAAAGAAATAGTTAAAAAAAATTAATTTACGTTAAACTTGACATACATGTTTATATGAATAAAATATGACGATTAGATTATTAAAATATTAATTGTACAAAAAAATTACGAAAAAATTATGAATTTAGATTGAGTGGTGTAAAAAAACCCAAAAACAATTATTAGGTAATTTAAAAAACAAAATTAATTGTATGTAATTTATTATTATATTAGATTAATTTAAAAATATTCTTTACATTTATTTATTGTAATAAAATACAATCATTAAAAAATCATGAACAATAAAAATATAAGGACATGTCACATAGTAAAAACGATAACTAAGACGCAATAAATCGATGCACAAATGCCATGTTTGTAAAATAATCCTAAAAGAGGAAAAAGGCAAATTGATAGTAACCGCAGTCGAAGAATTCAAAAATAAACTGGAGATGTATCACCTTGATCAAATCACTGACTCCATGATTAAGTAAATTGTGAATTATCGGAACGTTGCTTTTAAAAATAATTGCAATTACTAGAACATTATTGTATATGTTCGATTGGTTCCTTTGCTAGCTCAACAAAAGCTCGATCGAACTGCATTTGAATCAGAAGAAAATTCTACGACGTTGAAAATAATTTAATTGAATCGATTTATTCGATGTGGAATTAAATTAGAAGGTTGTGAGAATTGTTCAATTAGAGAAGTTGATTAAAAAATTTCTTGAAATTTTAATTTAAAAAATCTCAATGATTTTTGGAAAAATTAATTTTAATAAAGTAAAATTAAATTAATCAAATTAATTAAAATTAACATGACATTTTTAAAAATTAATTTTCTGGATAATTAGACTTGAAAATTTAACTTGAGATCGAAAATTCGACCTGAAGCTCAAAAACTAATCCGAAAATTAAATGAAGTTAGTTAAAATGGTAAAGTGAATGGTTTAAAATTAATGAGTTCACACGTTCAGATTTTATTATGTGTTAGAGAAGCCTCCTAACGAAATCTCCAACATGATATGGAGAATGATTATACTACCTTACGGAATCGATGTAATTTTTTTTTTATCACCAAAAAAAAGGGGATTATGACTCTTTGATTTTCTTTCTTTTTATTTATTTGGGTAGACAAACAGATTAGGGTTTCCTTTTTTCATTATTTTCCTTATGGTCCGAACTAAAGTGTGGGCCCCTGGTTGTTTATTTTTGAAAGTTTAGTAATAATAAAGCCCAATCCATGATTTCAAAAAATAAAAAATATCCTCGTAATGATATAATTTGGTAAAAGTAATTGTTTTTAGTTATTTTTTAAATAAATTTGTATTTAATAGATTTATGACACCAATTTAATTAGGAGTTTGAATAATAGGAATAAATTTTAAAATTTTACATGAATTTTGATTCAATGTGCAATTTGATACAACAACTTTAATTGGGTGCAATTATATATGTGAAACTTTGATTGTGTTTCAAATATATATACGAAATTTTTATTTTGATTTAGTTATACGGATTTGAATAAATAAATGCATCAAATTAGTTTTCTATTAAATAAATATAAATATTTGTATATGTAATTTATAAATATAAAAGATATTATATCAATATAATAATTTGGGAGGATAGGATCAAATAATAAGTTCATGTAATATTATGGATATAGAATACATAGATTCTTATTTAGTAATTAAAATATAAAATATTTTTTATTTAAATTTTAGAATTTCGCATCAACCCAAGGGTACGTAGCAGTAAATTCTCCGAAAGAGTGGGGTCAATTTTGGTTTACTACTTGCTGAAAAGTAACAAATGAAATTAAAACGACGCCTGAGAGATTCGAACTCTCGCGGGGAAACCCCATGTACTTAGCAGGCACACGCCTTAACCACTCGGCCAAAGCGTCAGTTTTGACATATGCACATGTTAATTAATAATCTTTATTCCAATTTAGAATCGACTTAAACTATTTTTTTCCTCCCATTTGGGAACAGAGATTTTTATAGAGCTGACAAATCAAGCTCAACCTCAAAAGTCCGCCCTGCAATCCAAGCCTGGAAAAGTTCGACAGTATCCAAGTCTGACATCGATTTGGTCCCAAAAAATCTAACTTTATAATTCAACAATCATAATAGATATTAATAATTAATATAATTTTATGATATTACTTAAAATATAAATAAATGATACTGCTTTATTATTTTTTAAAATATATTCCTATGCATTGCATTTTTATATTAAAATTTTATTAATAGTAAAAATAATTAATAATAATTTTTCATGTTAAATTATAAAGTGAGATAATTTTTTAATACTATAATTATATATGTATAATAACATATAAAATTAATAATGATTAAAATCTATAAAATTAAACTTTAATGATAATATTATATATTATATAATTATAATAACATATGTAATTATATATGTGATATGCTATAGCATTATATATATATATAGTAAGAGGGTTAAATATCAAATTTAGGAAAAGTATAGGGGTTTAGAGCACGCTTCAACTAGTATAATAAATAATAATATATTATAATAATTAATATTTTATGTATTACTCTACCACTATAGTATGTGACATAGTATTAATGAAATAATATATTTTATAAGTATTAATATAATATTATTATAGATTATAATAAAAGATATAGCATCAAAATACATGTTTATAATTATAACTAACAATACATAAAATATTATTAAAAATTTAATATCTTAATAAAATATTATTTTTTAAAATTATATTTTGAATCGGGCTTTAATTTTTATAAATTGTATTTGGGTATTGTGTTTAATTTCTTTTTATTTTAAACTTGAGATTCGAGTTATAATTAGTTTATTTTGAGTTTGGATAATAATGATAATATTAGTTGGGTTCGGACTTAGTATAATATATTTGAGTTTTGGAATAAATATTTTAAAATATGAATATTAGGTTTATAAATTTAACAAGAAAGATAAAATGTTATTCAATTGTCAATAAAATATAATAATAACAATTAAAGATATTTTCATTAATTTATATAATATCATAGAATAACAAATTTTACGTACAATAAGCCATTTAATTTTTTTTATATAAAAATAACTTTATTAAATATATAATATTTATATTTTTGTAAAGCAAATTTGAATTACGTTTGTCATCGTATAAGAGTTAAATGTATCATTACATTCAAAATTAAAATATTTATAACTTGTAAAATTCAAAATTATCTAATTTCGTACGAGCCCATCCGGCTCAATCTGAGTCCAAATCCGAAAAAAATTGAGTTTGATAGGGCCCAAACCCAAGAAAATTTGAGCCCTTAATAAATCCAAACCTAAGAAAGCCCAAGCCAAAGCTACTTTGAGCCCAAAAAAATCTGAGTTCAAAGTAACACCGATTCGAGCTTACCTGAGCCTGCCCGTTTGCTAGCTCTAAATATTTAATTATAACTTTGGGTTGTATAGTATTATATAAATTCTAAGAATGAAATTGTTAAACCAAGCTTCATTTGATAAAATATTTTGATATAATAAATTGAAGTGTTTCTGAATATAAGTTAAAATTGACAAAATAATTTTTAAATTTGAAGTCTAAGAGATAAATTTTAAATACTTACATTAAACTCTTAGAAAATTTTTGAAACAATTTTAAAATCAAGTTAAAATGATTTTAGCCTAGTCAAAATCATTTTAACACATCAAAAGAATTTTCAAACAAGTCAGAATTGTTCCAGGGCAAAAAGTATCGACAATTTTTTGGCCAAGTATCGATAATTTTGAAACTATTTATACCTTTAAAAAAATCGAGACCAAACTTACAAAAATACATACATTATAAATAAACATAGGCTAACCAAATCATCAAGGGACTATCATATTATCATAGATTCAACCATGCCAGATTCCAAAATTAATTGTACAAATATCAATATGGACCTAATTGTAAAGTTTGTGATCCAAAATTATATTAATATTTTTTTTAAAGATAATTATACTCAAAATCAATCATTACAATCACTTAATTGAATAATTAATTCAACACTAATTATAAATAAAATAAATATGGGAAAACTTACACATTTACATAAAGTAAGATTTGAACTTTTAGAAAACTCTAATAAAACCTTGATTGGTTTGACAAGTTTTGAGCTAGTTATTAATTTTTTTTCCTCTTAAACGGTCGGAAAATGGCCATCCAAGCTAACATGTTCCGACCTTCATTTATAGTTTTTAGTGTAATAATTTATTTGGTCTTCTAATTTTGCAAAAAAAAAAAATCGTATTTAGTCCTTTATTTAATTTTTCGTCTGCTTCAACTCTAGAACTAGTGCTTTTTGTCAAAACACCTTAAAATAGATAGAAAAGTTAAACGTGGCATACATGTGAACTGTCGCGTGGATGTTACATAAGCAAAATTAACATTTGTTAACTTTTCCATTTATTTCGAGGTGTTTTGACAAAAAACGCTAGTTTGAAGGTAAAATAAATGGAAAATTAAATAGCGGGTTAAAATAACATTTTTACAAAGTTGGAGGACCAAGTAACTCATCATGCCATAATTTTTTACTTCTAAGAATTAAAATTTAATAATTAAGTTACTGAGAAATTAACACAATATTGTCGAGTTTCACCTAATAATTAAAATTTTATGAATAATGAGGAGTTGCTCGAATTGGGTAACATTGTTAAACCTTTCGATTAAATAATTGAATTAAAAATCACCATTTTAACATCTTTTAAGTAAAGAATTAGTAAAAAATAAGTAATTCAACATTTTATATTGAACAAATTAACAAAAATAGGTCATTAAGTTCAAGTGTTTTACGGATTCTGATAAATTAAAATAGTTGGACTAAATTTTCATTTATTATAAAATAGAGGAATGAAATTCAAAATTATGAAATATAAATGAAAATCGGAATTCGCCAATCAAATTAACGAGTTCCGTCTTTTTAAGAAAAAAAAAACTAGTTACTAACGGCATATGCATTGCACGTGATCTTATATTTTATTTTTCAAATAATGTATTTTATTTATTGTAACAAGTGAAAAATATTCGTTATTTGAATTGTTGAACATAATTAAAATATATTAAAAATTTAAGTATTGTAATAAAAAATTTCAATTTTTAAATTAAAGCATTTTTACCATATTCATTGTACAATAGAATTTTTCTTCATATAATTACAAAGCAACATTTTAAAGTACAAATCGATTGAAAATTAAAATATATTTAAATTTTAACTCATAATAAATCTGAAAAAAAAGTGTATACACGATATTTAGATATAATGAAATTTGAATATGCGACATCGAAGTTTCAAAGCCTCAACTTTGCAAATTTTAAAAAACATTAAGACAACAAAAATAAATTAAAAATTTATACAACTTTTTTAAATATGATTTTTAGTTTGATTAGGTTCAAGTTTAACCTCTATAGCCAACAAATTTTTTAATCATTATTGACCAAACTTATTTTGTAATCATAATATTAAGTATTATAATTGTTGTAAGGATCGACTCATTTAAGAGAAGTTTTTTCTAAGTGTTGTCTGTCGGGTAACTTGATAAAGTCCCAACACTCTTAAAATATTATCTCTATGTTGGGGTTTTTTCTTCCACCTTTACAGAGAGTTGTGCACGGTTCATGGAGTGAGAACACATCTATTGGTAGAAATACGACCTGCGGAGTTAAGAAAGAGATGTCAATATAGTTTATGATATAATAATGGAAACCACCTTACCGAGGAGACTTGAATCACCAACCTAAAGCATTTAGGCCACTTACTTGCACATATGGGATATCACGCATTATATTAACACCTCTCTCTTGAGCCATGTAAGTCTTATCTTCACCAACCTTGACACTTTTGACTTTGTGAAGCAAGCTTCTTCTTTTTGTTTTTAGATGAATTACATAAGAGGAGGACAAAATTTTAACAACAACATAACTTAAATTCAAACCACACTTACGACAGTAATCACCATGATCATTAGGTCAACACACAGCATTATGAATCAAGCCTCTCTAAACACTAATTTGGTAACTTAAATAATAGTTTAAATATAGATTCATTATTTAATAATAAAAGCATTTAAAAATTATTAGAAAAATTGTAAATATGAAAATTTAGTGATATTTTTTAATATTAGAATTTCGCATCAGCCCAACCCAACGAAAAATTAGGGTCAGGCCCAAGGGTACCTCCCCGTAAATTCTCCAAAAAAAGCGGGGACAATTTTGGTTTATGCTTGGAAATAAAACGATGGAACGACGCCTGAGAGATTCGAACTCTCGCGGGGAAACCCCATGTACTTAGCAGGCACACGCCTTAACCACTCGGCCAAAGCGTCGAATTTGAAATTGCTTCAATTTTATAACTTATCAAAATTCTTCTTAACAATATCATTTCTAAAATTTAAACTTCATTCTTTTCTCGAGAATGCATTATGTTTTACCACTACATTGTCGGCCCATGCTTTATAATATCACTACTGATCTCTTAGCCTGTGGTATTGATGTGCAGCAAGTGTCCCTGGTGACAAACTACCTCCACCGAATCGGACGAAGTGGAAGGTTCGGGAGAAAAGGTGTTGCCATAAACTTTGTGACTTTAGCTGATGAAAGAATGCTGTTTGATATCCAGAAGTTTTACAATGTTGTGATCGAGGAGCTGCCATCGAATGTCGCGGATCTCCTTTGATGAAAAATTGCTATGCTATTCATAGTTTTGATTTTTACATCCAAACTTGGTTTTTATTTTGAACCCTTTTTTTATTGATTAAACTGATCTATGAGAAGAAAGAGAAAAAGAAGAGAGAGAGATAATGAGGAAGCAGAGATGAATTATGATTGGTCTTTCTTTTAGTTTCTTGGTGGAGGTTTGGAGTGTGGAATCAATGGAAGTTTTGGTTTTATTTTTGTTTGCTGCCCTTTCTTTTCTTCCATTTGGGACTTAAAAAAGAAACACGAAAGCCCTCCTCCTAACAGAAAACAGCAGGCCAGAAGGGGACAAAGAGGAACAAGTTGAACCCACGAAAACAAAACGAAACCAGCAATAGGAAAGAGCATCACAATAGACAAGCTAAGGCTACAGCAAGAGAGCAAGCATTGTCTAAAGAAGAAGCCAGAATTTTAGGCCCCATTTCTGACTGACAAATTAACCACTGCAACTTTCAACTACTCTCTTGTATATGAGCACAGAAAAACCTTCATGTTGAAACACCTCAATGGCCACTAAACTCTATAAATAGGAGTAAAAGCTTTCATTTTTGTTTTTAATTGTGTGCTTACAAAAGTGTGTGTCATATTGTAATTGTATTGTGTATTAATAAAGGTGTTTTCTTCTTTTGTAATTGTAAGTCTCGATTAAGTCTTAAATTTTTAAGTATTTAATTCATTTGAGTTAGTTTCTATATATTTCTCAAAGGGTTGAGGAATCCCTTTCTCTGTTGTGAAGTTGATTTCATGGTTACAAGGATGAATCAAAGCAAAAGATGACCGTTGGAGCTTCACTTCGGATATTTCAAACTTTGTAACGGTTGATGAATTGAAACGACGACGCTTTAATACACAGCTTTCATATATAATAAATAAACCAAAAGATGACCCATTCATTCATCAGGTCAACAGAAGCAATGACCAATAATATAGGTGTTGTAGCACCATCCATTATCAGTACGACAGTGCTGGTGCTGCTGCAAAGCAAAAAAATAAATTACACTACTCCACTTAACTCAGACCATGCATGCATATATTTTACCCCATTTCAAAAACCATCACCACTCCAAACTCAAACATGTTTAATATAACCATTAAATTATTTTCAAACCTTATAGGAGATGGTTCCAGCATGCATATATTGATTATTTTTAATAATCGTTCAAACGTAACTGTTTAAGATGAATGGAAGTGTTTGATTGCAGTTGTCATTATGGCTGTAAATAAAATAAACAAAGAACACCAAGATTCGCTTACATACTACGATTGCCTACGTCCGCAGAGCTTAGCTCAGTGAGTAATTCAACTATCTTTAGTCCACAATACAACAGGTGAACCTCACTCTACCACTCTTTAAGTATAGTGACCTCATATTTGTACTTAAAGACTAGAATACCAACCTCTAAATTCTTTCCCTGAGTGAGTAACTATCTTTAGCTCAGTGAGTAATTCAACTATCTTTAGTCCACAATACAACAGGTGAACCTCACTCTACCACTCTTTAAGTATAGTGACCTCATATTTGTACTTAAAGACTAGAATACCAACCTCTAAATTCTTTCCCTGAGGATTTAGACTGAAAATACAACTTATTTACTCTCAATTGCACTCACAAATACGTTCCTCAATGAACAAATATGTGCTTTCAATAGTCTCTCAAATATATAAATATTTGAGACTTGCTAACATATTGGAAATCAACTACAATTTAATCCCTATTAAATTGCAAGATACAATATATTAATAAAATCTAATATAAAGTAGAATCCAACACTTTTAAGTAACATCTAAAGAAAAAATAACATTTTTTGATAAGTTAGAAATATCTCAAAAGAATATGATATTAAAGTAATGGTTTTTTTATATTAAAAAAAAGTAATGATTTTTTAAAAAGAAATATCAAATATCTCAACACCAATGAAGCATTAAAGTAATTGTTTTTTGAAGAGGAAATATTGTCATATTCGAATGACAATTAGAGGTGAGTTTTATCGAATCGAGTAAAATTTTTTGAGTTAGTCGAGTCGAATAAAAACAGGATGATTAGTATGATAAACTTGATTTGACAATTAACTTGTTTAAGGCGTCAAATTTATCATCTTAGATTTTTTTTTGAATATTCTCAATCTAGGTTTTGATCATATATGTTCTTTTTTAACACGAAAAAAAAACTTAGAACTATCCATATACCCTCTTCAACTCATAAATAAGAGGATAATGCGTTTCAACGCACTCAAACCCACATCTTCCTACATTGGCAACAATGCTCATGCCAATCAAATTAAGACTCAATCAACTTTTGAATTTATTTTTTAAAAGTTATAATTTAGCTTATATATATATTAAGATTTTATAATAAGTTTTTAATATATTTTAAAATTTGAATTTAAATATATTTTTATAAAATTTTGGAAAAGTTATTTTATAAATATTTTGAATTTTTGGAACTCTTTTAAGAGGACCAAATTTCACCTTTTATTTACATGAGTTTGTTATACGATTTATTTAAATTATTCGAGTTTTAAAATTTAACTTGACTCGAGCTCAAAAAAAATCGAATTATTTATTCAAGTTGTTTTCATAATTCTATTCAATTAATTCCAAATTCAAAAAATATTTTTATTTTTTGAATCAAATCGAGTTTACTTACCCTTAATAAACAATGACTCATTTTAATTTAGATTTAATTTATTTACATAAGCATTTTTAGTAATAAAGTTTATCAGTTATATTTTAAACTAACAATGGTATATTGAAGAAGGAGAGCAAGATTGGGAATATTTAACTATTCATGTGATAAAATTAAATTTTATTTTAATTTTTTTAAGAGTTTAGATTTTAATCTGTCTAAATATAATTTTATATTAATTGTTTTTAGGAAGATGAATTATTATTATTATTTTATATTTAATTTATTTACATATTTTTAAAAAATACAATTTAATATTCTCAAAATATTAGAAAGTTTAGCAATTATGTTTTAAACTCATTTATGATTTTATTTTATCTATAATTATTTGAAAGTCATAAATGTAAAAATAATTATTTTGATTTTCATTATTACTTTTTTTAGTATAATTGCGGTTTATCATATTATTTAATAAATATTTTTTATTCCAAACCTCTACCTTGCATCCACCCATCAAGTAATTAATATCATTGAATAAGTAGATAGAGTTTGACAGTAGGGGCGTCAGAAAATCTTTTTGTAAAATATTGGGAGAATTTTTGTGTACCAGTATGTGAATATGAAAAAACTTTTCGAAAAAATAATTATTTTGATTTATGTAAAATAATCTCTCTATTTTTTAGAATCTTAGTTGCTGTAGCATCAATTTGTTTAAGGTCATACTTTTAGGATTAATCTCTCACTATAGCTAACGTCACTTTTGGGAATTGAAAAAAGACTCAATTCGTTTTTTGAGTTGCGAATTAATTTCATTTGGGTCTTGGAGTGATGCATTATTGGAGGTTTTTTACAAGAACGATGATCCCTCATTTCTTCTTGCAAGCAAATTACATACCATGATTTGATGGGTTTTGAGGATATTTTTGTTTTTGGGATAATTCTTCTACTTTTTCTTTTCCTTTTGTCTTTTAAGTTTTGGGGTATTTTCAAAAGAATTCTTTGGTGAGAAAATCAAGTAAAAAATTAGTTTCTCCTTTGATCTATTCAATTTCAAAATAAAATATACTTAAAATTTCTTTTTTTTTTAAGGCAATATGTTGAACATCTTTTTGTAAAATTTCTTTTGTTGATTTGGAAACAATTCGTAAAAGAAATTTTTGATTTAACAAATCACTTTGAAATTTTGTAATACATAAAACAATGATAAAATTCCTTTTTTATTGTACTATAATTTTGTTGAGTTGAATTCCCGTGTTTAGATGTAAACTGGACTATTTGTTATTTTTCTCACTTGACATATTTTAAAATCCCACCATACCCTATCTTAGAAGCATTTATTTTTACTATTTTGAAAGAATGTGCAAGTGACAACTGTGTTGAGGAGCTAGACATTGATGGCCCAAAAATGGGTGTTTCGGATGAAGATCATGTCTCCAACAAGGTTCATAAGTTTTACTTTGGCCCAGAAATTTATTCAGAAAAATGGATAGAGAAATGATCCCAATTCGTAAGGGCTGTTGCACAAAATGCAGATTCGGTTTAGTCTCTCTATTACAGGGATGGGATCAAACGAGTCCCTTTACTATTAAATGGATTGGTTTAGTCTCTGTATTTTTTTGGTCAAAACCAAAGTATTCACCTTCATGGTTGCTCTCCAAAGAGTTAATCAAATGGTCATGAAACGTGCTTCATTCCCATGAGTGGGGATTAAACTCCCAACCATATGGTTAAGGGATAAGGTGAACAATCATCACATCACACCTTTCGGTTTGTCCTTATACTATTAAAAGAGACAAAAAATGACAAATTAGAATAGAGTTAACATTTACGGTTTCAAAATATATCATTTATTGTCCAACTAAGTCAATATTTTTAGCCTTTTTTTGGTTTTTGGAAACGACATTTTTTGTTTGGAATTGAACTACAATTGAAGAAAAAAATTCAAGACATTTTTTATGCAGTAAATGTTAACTATGCTACAATTTGGACTTATTTGATTCTTTTTAATAGTATAGGGACTAAATTAGTCCATTTAATAATAAAGTGACTAATTTGATCTAGTCCTACAATATAAGGACCTCCAAGGCACTTTAACCCATCATTTTTTCATTAACCATTTAACTATGACTAAAAAAGATAACATCAAATAGTTAGGTGATCATTTTGTAACTTTTCATAATTGAATGAACAAAAAATAAACTTACCAATAATTGAATGACTATCATTGTAGTTTACCCTACTTTTATGTCGTGTCCGATAAGGATTTGAAAATTTGAAATTGGATTTCATTTGACTAATTATGAAATTTCACTTTTATGAAAATTGAAAAGTTAGTCGCCCAACTTTAATTTGTTAGAATTTGATTATTTTATTTTATGAATATTAAAAAATTACTTTAATCGGGCAATAGTATTAAACATTTCTGTTAAATCGTTGACTCAAAAATCAATCGTTCAACTAATTTTTTACTGAAATGAAATAGCAAAAATCAACAACTCAACACTTTGCAACAAAATAGCAATAACCAACAGTCAAAAGCACGCGTTTTACCAGCAACTAAACTAATTTCTTAAGTTTCGTGAAGTTTAGAGATCAAATTTTGATAAATTAAAGTAGAAAGGCTAATTGTTTAATTTATCATAAAATAGAGGGATGACATTCATAATTAGAAATTATAAATGAAAGTGGAAATCAGCAATTACGCTACTAATTCAGTGGTAAAACTTGTACGAGTTTCAAGTTATTGGCATGAGATCCGAGGTTTGACTCTCGTGTTTGTAAACCCTTTCCCTTTTTCCGGATATAATATAATTGCTTACTTGTATTTACCGTGCTTCGATTTTTTAAGAAAAAAAAATAAAAAAATATAGAGTTAAAAACTCATAATTCGAAATTGATATATGTTCTGAATAAAATGAACATATTTTTACAAGAATTTAAAAAAAAAAAGATAGATGAAAAAACAAATTTTAATATATTTCTATAAAAAGGGCCTACAAAAGAATGTGAACCCACACGTTGAAATAAAAGGCAGACGAAAAGCTATCCAACAAAAATCAAATTGAGAAAGTAATGTCTTAAAAGGTTGCAATCAAAAAGGGTCAAAACTATTACACTCATAAATAAATAATTATATCATTACATTTATAGAATAAGATTTGTCCAAATTAAATAATAATAATTTGTTTGTTTAAGTTTAATTCATCACTAAAAATATTATTTTAATTACTAAATAATATTTTATATTCACTTAATCATATGAATATGGAGAATTTATTTTACGGTCATGATTTCTTTTCCAATTATTTAATGACATTTTAATAATTTTTCATGTCATTGACACATAATTTTGATAGTTTTTTTTACCCTAAATCTTAAACTCCAAACCCTCAACCCTAGACCTTAAACTTTAAATCTCAAACTTGAATTTTGAATCGAGGGTTTGAATTTAGGATTTGAGTTTGGGGTTTGAGTTTTTGGTTTCAGATTTGAGATTTGAGATTAAAAAATTATCAAAATTATTTATTAATGACATAACAAAAATTATTGAAATGTCATTAAATAACTAAAAAAAGATCATAAATGATATAGTAAGAAAGATACATAAAATAATTTCTCATATGAAATACAAATAATCCAATCATTAAACAAATTATATCAAAATCTTGAATAACTCAAACTCATCTTTCCTATTAAAACCTTATCCCACTTTTTGTACCCCATATATGTATATAGGTCAATTTATGTTATTAGTCCTTGTATCATGTGTAAATTATTGCTTTAATCTTTATACTATGATTTTTTTTTTGAATTTTAAAATTTCAATATTAACTCAAATAGAAGTTGTTAAATTTGTTAAGTTAAATTTTGATATTTTTAAAATTTTATATGACAAACATATGATCACATGTGCAAAGTTATATATTTTCACATAATACTAAAAAAGACACATTATTTTAATTAATGAATTTAACAGCTGCCATTTGAATTGTAGAACATAAAACTAGATCCACAACTTCCACATAGTACAAAACTAATAACATAATTTGGGTTAAAGTATGCCATCTGCCCTTGTACTATTCGGAATTTAATCCCTATGCTTTTATTTTCAATAATTTAATCTTTTTATTTTTCAAATATCAAAATTCAAGTTTAATTGTTAACATAATTAAAAAAAATCGTTAAATTTGTTGGTGTGACTTTTTGAAAAAAATACTCACTTAGTAGTTATGTAATTAAAAGAATAATGTTGTAATAAACCTAAATTTTGATATATGAAAAGTATACGGATTAGGGATTGAATTCTTAGAAATAAAACTATAATGACTAAATTTTAATTTTACGAAGAGTACAGGAACTTATGGCATGTTTTAACTCATAATTTGACGGGGGATATTTAATTTTTACTATTTGTGTCAGGAATAAAATTTCAAAATTGAAAAGCACTTGAATTAAAATTAACAAAAGTAAAGTACGGTGATTAAATTCACAACTTATAAATAATATAAAGATTAATAGCAAAATTTAACCATTTCGTTGTGTTAACTTCCTTCTATATTGGACGTGTTCTTTTAGGGATAAAGCAACATTTAATCTCTAAATTTGGTAATTTTTCTAAACCCGATCCCTAATTTTTTTTGTCCACATTAGCCATGGATCTTGATTACACCATGTGATGATACAACACTATGTGATTACACCATGATCACTTGAAATTTTAAAACTATATAATTTTAAAAATGCAAAAAAAAATTGAATTCTAAATAAATTTTAATTTTTTTTAGGTGATGATGTGACACACTTTCCGAGTGCCATATTATAATACTTTAATGGAATTCAAAATTATAGACCAAATTGAGAAAAAAAAATCAAGTTCAAGGATTAATGTGGACAAAAAAAATTAGGGGCCAATGTAACTAAATATTTTTTTATCCCTTTTCTTTAATCTATAATTATTTTCAAGAGCAAACTACACAATTGATCACTCAGCTTTTATAAATTTTCATTTTGGGCACTAAAAATAAAAAATTGCAAATTAAGCAATATCATTAAAAATAGTTTTCATTTTAGTCACCTAACTTTAATAATTTTTTATTTTGATAACTCATTTTATCTTTTTAAAAAATAAATTTATTTTTTTCTTTTTTAAATTAATTTTAATTTTTCAATAAAAGAAAAAACTTGGGTTTAATAAGAAAAAGAAACTTAATTTTTAATCAGAAAACTTATTTTATCTTTTTAATTCCTTTTATATTTTTAGAATTAATTTTAGTTTTTTAGTAAAGAGAAAACATGGAATTTCACATTGAATTATATGGGTTTTATAGGAAAAACCAATTTATTTTTTAATTTAATTAATTTTGTTTTTTTTCAGGGAAAACATGAGGTTTTATTTGGTTTTTTACAGGGAAAATCGTGTTATCCTTTTAAAAAAAATTTTCTAATAAAAGGGGAAATCTTGGGTTTTTCGGGAAAATTTTTAGTTTCCTTAGAGAAAAACTTAGGTTTTTATAGAAATGTTTCGTATTTACATTCATATTTCATTTCACTAATTGAATTTATTGATTCATTTCGTAACATCATCAACCCTCAAGCCTCGTGGTACTCAATTTGCATGGTGCTTCACAGACTTTCGGTCATCATGTATACAATTGCATTCAATTAACCAAATCAATATTATTTATCCATTTCATATCAATTAACATAATCAATCACATATTTAGTGATTTGTGGCCCTTATTAACCATACACGAACTCAATATCAAGTACACGAATTAAAACCCTAACACTCCAATATAGTTGCACTCTGTGCTCATTTATACATTCGAAGTAATATGTGTTCAGCACCTCATCAGTATTTAACTGAAGTAACATGTGCTTCATGCCTCGTCGGAACGTAATCGAAGTAATATGCGTATGGTGCTTAGTTATAGGGAAAAACTTAGTTTCATCTCTACAGTTGAATAACTCAATTTCCTGTAAAAATCCAGTATATTTTTTTAAAAAAAATTAACTTTTAAAATGTAAATAAATGACCAAAATGAAAACTTATCAAAGTTGGGTGACAAAATTACTGTGCAATAACATTGAATTTATAGGGGTGACGAAAGTGAAAACATACTAAAGTTGGGTGACTAAAATTGAAAACGACTATTAACAACAATGCCTAATTTATAATTTTTTTAAATTTTTGATGCCTAAAATAAAAATTCATAAAAAAATAAATAATCAACTGTATAATTTATCCTACTTTCAAATACAAATGACTGAGGTGATAAATATATTAAAATTTTTAAATAATTTATGAGTTACTTACAATCATATATAATATGTACGAATAATTATAATAAAAAATCAAATCAACTTAAAATACTTAAAATATGTTTTAAAAATCACAAATAATATACGAAAAATAAATTAATTATTATTATCGACGATGATTATTTTAATTTTAAAATAATTTAAAAATATTTTTATTCATGAACACTTGTGTCAAATCATGATTACTGTTTTTAATTAAATAAATAAGATAATCTAATTGATTTCACATGGGTTGATGGTATTCAATTTTAATTTGACAACATATTTAAAAAGTGGTGCCCACATAAATAAGTTCACATTAAACACATTTCATTCCATCCAAAGCAAATATCCTCTTTCCAATTTTTATTTATTTATATTTTTATAAGTATATTTAAAATAATTTATATTTATTTTAAGTTTTAATATGTTGATATTTTACATTAGGTAAGATGATAATAAATTTGGGGATGATATGTTAATTTAGTTCAATTTTTTATTTATTTTAATAAAATGGATTTTATATCATTATTTTGAATTTAGATTTGATCATGGTTGGATCATTCGATCCGACCCGAAGGTCTACCCGAAAAATGGGAAGGTTTGGATAAAAATATAGATCTGAAAAATGGGCTTAGACAAAAAGTAAGGTCTATTTTCTAAAAGGGTCGAGCCTCGGATAAGAGTTTTTTTGATCGAGCCCGGCCCAACCTGACTCGAATAAATTAATTATTTTTAATAAAAAAATTTATATTGTTGTTTTGGTTGTTGTTTTGGTGTTTTTTTTACTGTTTTTGTTGCTGTTTTGGTTTTTTTACTGTTTTGATCTTATTATTTTTGTTGCTGTTTTTGTTGCTATTTTTTGTTGTTTTGCTGTTATTTTTGCTTCTTTTTTGATTGTTTGGATGTTATTTTTATACGTTTTTACTATTGTTTCACTGTTATTTTTAATATTATTTGAATATTATAAAATTTATGTTTTATTATTAATTTTTTTACTATTTTATTATTTTATTTGCACCTATCTTGATATAAAGAATTTTTAATGTATTTTAAATTTGTTTATTTTTTAATATTTGTTTTAATGTTTTTAAGTTTATTTGATAATTATATATTTTTTTAATTTGTTGTATATAATAAAATAATCTAAAAAATTTAATATGGACCGGATCGGGTCGAGCTCAGGCTTGACTTCTATAATTCGAATCGGGCTTGAACAAAATTTTAGGCCCATTTTTTTGGTTGGGCCAAGCTCGGGCCTAGCAATTGAGCCTAAAATTTGTTGAAGCCCGACCCGACTCAGCCACGATCAGCTCTACAGTTAGAACGATGTTTGGTAAAGTTTCAAGATTAGGGACAATTTTAAGTTTAGTTTATTTTGGGTTTTGGTTATTGACATTTTGTTTTTTAAATTAAATTTGATCTTATTTGAATTTATGTTGATCGAAACGAATTTTTGAGTTGAAATTAAAAAAACGGTTAATGTATATTGTAGCACTTGAATTTGGCAATTTGTACATACAGGGACGAATTTAGAATTTTTTTAGGGGGTTAGAATAAAATTATAAATTTTACGATAATAAAAATATAATTTTTAAAAGATTAAATCACTATTTTATCATTTTTAGAGAAAACCAAAATGTAATTTTACCTTTACTAATTTAAAATTTTAAAATACTTAAAATACTTAAAAAAAAATCCATTTTAAGGGGCTAGCCCCCTAGGTTCACCCATGCATATATATTTAGTATTTAATCTTGTTTTTTTAATCTGATACCTAAATTTAAATTCTATAAATCAAATTGATACTTTTTATTGGTACCTAACTAACACAAATAATTTTTTGCTTAACAGCCAATTGAATGCTAACATGAGCATAAAATATTTAAGAAAAAATAGGTTTTTAGAAAATTTAAAAAAATAAAAAAAATTAAGAATTTGTTTCTTTATTTATTAATTATCCATGCATAATGAACGTGGACAACCCTTGTCCATGTTTATTCTAATTGTTTTTTTTGGCCATTTTATATTTTTTACAATTTCAAAAATAAATAAAAATAATTTTTAAAAAAATGATGTATTTTATGAAAATTTCATTTTTCTATATTTTAAGTATTTTCTTGAATTTTAGGTTTTGATTTTTTGATTTTAAGTGCATAATAAATTTGGAAAAAAGGTTATCCAGATACAAAAAAAAATTTAGATAATCATTTGTCCAGGTTCATTTGATCGCGTATTTCTTTAATATTTTTATTTTTTAATTTCAAAAAATAATAATATAAAAAAATTTAAATAAATTTTATATTTTAAAATAATTTAAATTTTATTACTTAAATTATTTATACTAATTTTAAGAAATGGAATTTAATTTAAATTTATTACTTAAGTAATAAAAAATTATTTTAAAATGATTTATAATCATTGTTGTTTTTTTAATTCTGGAATAAGAAATAAATTTATTTTAAATTTATGTATTTATTAATTACTAAAAATTAAATTAATATTAGATCTAGAATTTATTTTAAAAATATTTTATATTATTATCTTTAAAATTATAGAAAATACAAAATTACTAGAGAAATACATGATCCTAACTTGAAATAAAAAATTTCTAAAATTAAAGAAAAATTCTTAAAATATAAAAAATATAAAATTGCTAAAAATTGAATTGGACAACTTTTTGTTTAGGTTCATTATGCATGAAAAAAATCCTAATTTTTTAATTTTCAAAAATTTTTTAAAAAAGTATTTTTTATGCCACATGTCAACATTATAATGATTGTTAGGCCTGAAGATAATGGTATTAGTCAAGTATCAATAAAAAGTACCAACTTAACTTAAGAAATTCAAGTTTAGGTATTAATTAGGTTCAAAAAAAATTTTAGGTATCAAATATATATAAGTTGTCAAGTTTAGGGGTTAAAGTGTATATTAACCTTAAAAAAATAGCATACCATATTATTGAATATTGTGTAGGGTTAGAACGTTTAATCTTTTAACTTGATATTTTTCAATTTGATCCCTATACTTTATTAGTTCACATTAATCTTGAATCTTAGTAACTTTTCCCAAAACTTAGATTCTACTCAAGAGTAATAATATATTACTTTAAGACTGTGCCATGTTATCATCTGAAAAATTAAAAAATTCTCTATAAAATCTAAAAAATCCAAAAAAATGATAAAAACAATATATATTTTAAATTTGTTAAAAAAATCAAGTGAGATGGGCACAATCTCATAGCACAGTGCCATTGTACATTAACAAAAATTAAGTTTAGAAACCAAATTTAAAAAAATTGTCAAATTTCAAGATTAATATAAATAAAAAAAATATAAGGACCAAGGGAGGAAAATTATCAAATTCATGAATTAAAATATTACTTTTATCTTATTATTTATATTATATTTAAATGTAATGTATTATGCAATCTACACGACCTTTTTTTTAAAAATAAAAAAATACCAATAACTAATTTAAAGAAATGAAAATTATTTTTTAAAATATTTGGATTAAATTCGAATTTTAAAGTTTTACATTATCAATAAAGCCCACCACTCGATAAAGACTAAGCTGATTGTTGGGACCCTCGATTGAATAAGACTAAATTTAGACCGTAAATCGAATGAAGACATCTTCTGATTATTTTTTTTCTCTAAAAAAAAGGACAAACAAAAAGTCAAAACTAATCAATCAGGCCGGATTTTTTTTCCGGGGCATGGCAATTGGGGTCCACCAACAGAGTCCTTGTGATTCAAATCACGATGATGATCCGAGGGTTGAAGTCATGGGTAGTAACATTGGACCACAATTGAAAGTTTTCTGTGGTCCTGCGTGTACCAGATTTTCTACGTTTATTGATTTGCTATTTTTCTGTATAATATTTATTAGGCTGACCTAAAAAGCTGGACGGTGCCAGTGATTTTGCTGTTTCACTTCGATGTCAGCCAAAATTTCATCTTTTCGAGGTTAAATTTCGATTTTAATCCCTCTATTATGTCGAAATTGAGATTTAATTCATGCACTTTAATTTCACATTGATAATCTTTTTTTTAAATAAAATTATTAATTAGTCCAAATAGTTATTAACATGAACTATTTTGATTAAAATACTAAAGTACTTTTTTCTGAAAATTACCTTTTTCTAGGTTAAATTTGAGCCTCAACTCAACCCCACTCAACAAATGGATAGTTCTTGTTTTTAAGAAAAAATTTAATCAGTTTTTTAACTGAATGACTGACTAAGGATATTTTAAAAACAGATGGATCAAATTATATTAAATTAAAGTATATGAATTATGAACTAAATAAAAGGTTTGAGGGACCAAAACCAAATTTGACTCTTTTCAAACTATGGTGTCAGGCGTCATTCTTGGGAATAATCTTATGTGTATGATCTCATTCTATCCTCATGGGCCAAACCTTTTTTTTTTTGTTAGATTCGATTTTTATTGAATTTATATTTTTTTGAAGGTTCTTGCTAAATTTTTATTGAATTTGGATAATAATTGAATGTACCAGCTGGGGTTAGGTTTAGGTAACTCATAAGGTAAAAATACTAATTATTCTTTACCAAAAAAGTAATCATTTAAATTGAATTAAAATTTTTATTTAATTTATATAAAAATAAATATTTTAGTGTCAAATCAAAATACTCTATAAAAATACATTTATTAAAATTTTCAAATAAAATTAAGCAAGTGAAATTTAGTTAATATCTGGTTAGGATTTTGTACATTAAAATTATACTTTTCTTTATTTTACAAATAACTTTTAAAATTTATCACGCGTTTTTTTTTTAAATATTTATTTTTAAATATTTTATTATATTTTTTATAAGATATTTTTTAATTTTCTAATATTATTTATAGAGTCTAAAAATTCTACTAATAATATAACAAATATTATTCCTTTATTAAAATAGTTACATGTATATTTTTACATATTTTTTATTAATCGCTATTCTATACACAGTTAGTTTAGTAAATGAAAAATATTTAGTACATTGTTAGTGGAGTTTTTAAACTCCACAAACAATATCAAGAGGTTAACAAGTATCTTATAGAATATAATAAAATATTAAAACTTAAATATTTTAAGAAAAAGAGACGTGATAAAATTTCTTTTTTTGAAATGAAAACTAGCTAGCATTAAAAAAATCAGAGAAAAAACAAAAAAGACACGTGATAATTTTTTAATGTTAGTTATGGAATAAAAAATATATACAATTAATGTACCAAATACTCACCCTTTAATAACAAGCCTCCACAAATAGGTCTCGTACCTTTATATAAAAAAAACACCATGAGTGACGATGATAATAGTTTAAATTTGAAATCTTTTTATTTTTTTTAATTTGTATGGAACAATGGTTAAAACTTTTGTCACACACATTATATTATGCGTTTGAACAATTACCTCCATCTTTACCTCCAATATTTATAAAAAAAATTTGATTATATTTTTTTAACTTAATTTTTTTATCTCAAAATAAATATATATGTTAAAATATACTCCAAATCCCTATACTTCTCGTAAAATTTCAATTTATCCCTTGTAATTTTATTTCTAGAAATTTAATTCTTATATTTTCAGATTTCAAAATTCAGTTCTAATTATTAACATCGTAAAAATTTTTCTGTTAAATTTGTTGTCGTGACATTTCGAAATAAAAAAAGTTGCTTACTTGATAGTCATGTAACAAAAAAAAAAAGTATTGTAATGAACTTGAACTTAATAAAAGAATTTTAACAATGTTAACAATTGGACTTGTATTTTAAATCCGAAAAGTAGAGAAATTAAAATCCTTGAAATAAATGTAGAGGGACTAAATTCCAAATATATGAAGTGTACATGGACTTGAAGTATTTTAATGATATAATATATTTGGATAAACTACATTAGTAGTCACCTAACTATTAGTAATTTTTTTTTATCACTCAACTATTCTAATTTATCTTTTTTTTTTGTCACCAACCGTTAATGATTAACACCAAGATGATGTGGTAACTTTTAAAATTGACATAATAGTAAATTTAACCCTCAACAATTATACATCGTGTCAATTTAGTATTGATTTTAAAAAAATTAACCCTCAGTATTTACGCATTGTGCAATTTTTTCTTTTTTGCAGTTTTTTTACTATTTCATCTAAAAAGCTAAAAAAACAAATTTATCATATAATTTTAATTGAAAACATACCAAAAACATAAAATCCAAAATAATAATTTTCATATTTTTTTATTCTTTTAAAAATTAACCCTCGATTTCATAAAAGAAATTTGTAAAAAATCATATTACACAATACGTAAATATTGATGTTGAAGTTGCTATCAAGTCAAATTTAAAGCTGCCAAGTTATCTTTCGTTAGTAATTTAACAGTTGGTGACCAAAAAGAAAAAAATCGAATAATTGAGTGACTATTTTGTAATTTTACATGATTGAATGACAAAAAATATCTTAACAATAGTTGAAGGACTACTAATAGAATTTACCCAATATATTTAGACCCATTTTGTCCGCAATCAAAGGAAAAATAAAAGTTTAGAGTGGACAAATTAGTAAGAAAATGAATGAGCCATGCCGCAATGATTCCCCCCCCCCTCCCCCATAAATTATACTTGTGTCAATATTTTGTCCTTTTATACCATTAAGAAAAATAATAACAAAGTTGACCATTGTTAGATTGAATAAAAAAAGTTAGATTCATATGGATTTTATTTATCAAATTAAAAATAATTTATTATTTAAAATAATTTTCATATTATTATTTATAAGTTTATAAAATTAAATAATAATAATTTATTAGTTTAATATTGATTCAAATTTTTATTTTAAAATTTGGTCTTGGACAATGTATAATAATATATGAAAAAAATATTAAACATTAGATTTGATGTAATTTTAATAATTTAATAAGCACGAGCAATTAGTAGACCTAAATAATAATTAAATAAAAGGTCCAAAGTTAGTAGAAAAATAAACAATGGTCAATTAGAATGATTACAATTAATTTAACCCAATCTTTACGCATAATTATTTGGACCGACGGTTGTATAAACTATAACTAATAAAAATAATTAAACTAAAAGTTGATATCATTAAAAATATATATTTTTTAAAATTGATATTTATTTTTTATTTAAATTAGTTTCGAATTTTTTAAATTAATCTTTAAATTTGAATTTTAATAAAGTATTATAATCACTTGAAAAATATAAAAACTTTTATATAAAATCTAAAAAGTACAGAAAATATTAATAAAACATTTTTAAAGAAGTTAAAAAATTATCATGATCTGGCACAATATCAAAGTATTATATCATTATATTTTAATAAAATTCTAATTTAGAGATTAAATTAAAAAAATTATCAAATTTCAATTCTAATGTAATGTGAATTACAAAAATTAAAGGACCAAATTAAAAAAAATGTAATATGGCTAAAATGTTGCTTTTTCCCTACCTAATATTCAATTGATAATGTTTCTGCGATTTATTTTTAAGAAAAAAATTAATCCACCCTTACGTGGCATGAGATTATTGGGTTTTATAAAAACTTAGAATACTTCTTACCGTAGAGGTATTACTACACCTCATAAACAACCCGCCAATTCCCACGTGGCAATATATAATTATTTCAATAAAGCCGCTTCTTTTATCTTCACTTCATATAATAAATAACTGCATTTCAAAAAAAAAATCTGTTACTGAACTACCATATTCATTTCATTCACCAAAATGGCCGGAACAAGCGTAATCGCCGACGAGTTCTCGTCGTCGGTGTCATGCGGACTTATGCTATCAAAGCGAATATACTACGGCAAAGGAGCTTCGCCGACGCCGGCTTTAATGTCGAGGTCTTTATCGTCGACGGAGAGTTCTTATCTTCCTACAGCGGTTATGGCGTACGCGGTGGTTCCCGAGCCTTCTGTGGTGGACAATCCGGACGTACCTAGCTACCAGCCGTACGTGCACGGTAGGTGCGAACCGCCGGCGTTGATTCCATTACACATGCACGAGGTTTCCATGGAGGTGGACTGTTGGATGGATACTGCGTTCGTTACCGCTAGCGGCGCTTGGCGCGTGCACTGTATAATGGCCGGTCGGAGATGTGATTGCCTAATTGCTGTTCCAATAGGAGAGCAGGTAGCTAAACTAATCAGTACTTTTTTGAAAAAAAAAAGAAATAATTTAGTTCAATTCAAATAAATTGTCTCCTTCACCGTGACCGGAGTTTTTAAGTTCTTTAGGAGCAAAAAAAGAACATTTAGTAGCAATTCTTTAAGACATTTGAATTTTTTTAATTATAAAAAGGAGCTGTTTTCTTTTTGAAGGAAAATGAGCTGAGCTGATTATTAGTAATTTTTTTTGGTATATAATTATTAGTAATATTTTGAATAGTAGAAAAATATGTTTTTATCGTGAAATGGTGAGCTCAGATAATGATATCAAAGAAGAAATAAAGTTGAACAACGTGATTTTTGCTTTTCAATAGCTTAATACTTTATGTTTACAAGTGGAGAGTTTGTTAGGGGAAAATATTAAAAAAGCAAAAGCAAAAAATATAATCTTTCATTTTAATTTTTTTATAAAAAAATTAGTTTAAATATTTTTATATTTGTTTAGAATTAAAAATGTTTATTTGTTGTTGATTGTAAAAGGAAAAGCAAAACTGAAAATTCAACTTTTTTTTCTTCATGTGGACCGATTTAGGATTTATTATCTACTTTTAAAGCAATTGCCTTTTTAACTATTCACAGATCTTTTCATGTCTATAAATTATATGATTACTGAAGATTCATGCATTTTCTACGGGGGACCATAATATATTAGATAATGCCAAATTTGGGGTTCTTGCTTTTTTTTTTTTTCTAATTTGATGTAACACTTCACTGTTTCTTGATTCTCAAGATAAACATGATGTGGCTAACAGGGTTCGATTCTAGGTGTTGAGGTTGACATCTCTGAGACTGAGAAGTTGTCCTATAATTCAAAATGGGTCACATTAGCTGATTCGAAAGATATGGAAAAAGTTGCCAAATCTGGAGATGGTTTCTTCTTGACCCCTCATATATATACTTTCAGAATTCCACAAGTAATTACTCTCTTTTTTTCTCCTCATTATTTATCTTAATTTATTAGTATTTTTCATGTTAGCTAAAGTTGTTTTTAACATATATTCAGGTATAAGAATATGGCATGATCATTTAATTAAATGAAAGAATTTCAAAAAGAAAATTATACTCATACAGCATATATTAAGGTTTTGCAACACTTTGGATCTTGGCTTCATAACCTATTTCGGTTAATTGGTTGAGTGAGCATGGGTAATTGGGTATTGTGTTGGTTTAGGCTAATGAGCTTCTAAATTTATTGTGTAAGGAGTGGGGATTGGTTTAATTGGGTAGTTAGGTAATTGGGTTAGGTTTGGATAGGAATATTTATATATATTTATTATAATTATATATTTGAAAATGAGGTGAGAAACACTTTACATAGTATATAAAATTAAAGTAACTTTATACACTTTCATGATTAATATTTTAACCTTTCAATTGTTATATTCTATTTAAATCATATATGTCAAGTTTTGAGTAAAATAAAAATGTCTAACTAGTTGTTTTTTATACTGTTAAATATATTAATAAAGACATTATCAGAGGCGAAGCCGGGGGGCTGGCAGGGGCCCTGGCCCCTCTAAAATTGAAAAATTTCCATTTAGGCTTTTAAATTTTTTTAAAATTTAAAATTAGTAAAGGTAAAATTGCACTTTAACCCCCTTAAAAATGATAAAGTTTTAATTTAATCCTTTAAAAATTGCACTTTTAGTATCGTAAAAATTACAATTTAACTTCGGCCCTCTAAAAAAATTTTCTGGCTTCGCCCCTGGACATTATTATGGACCAATATGATAAGGATATCATACCGATTCAAAAATTTTCATGCATGACATATAATTATATTGATAAATTTAATTGACAGATAACCAATTCAGGTTGACTCATCAACATGAGTTTTGTCAACTAAGTTACAACCTGCTGCACGAGCACGGTCCTAATACATATATAGTTGTATGATTGTATCTTATATTCATTTGAATCTGGGTAATATAGCGTATCTATTATCATTATCTTCACAAACAGTTATACGTTCTTAATATGTGTTAGGTTGAGGGAGGATCTTATGTTTCAATTAAAGTCTATTGGTCACAAAAGTTACCCTACAAGGATGGTCAGTTTTGCCTCACTGTACCTTTTAGTTTTCCAACATATATCATTCCGGTTGGAAAGAAGATCCCTAAGAGAGAAAAGATTCAATTGAATGTTAATTCTGGCACTGGAACGGAACTTTTGATCCAATGTAGTAGCCACCCTCTGAAGGTATGACAATTTCATAACAATGTCTGGCATCTGAAATACAAAAGATGACATGTTATATATTACTTTGTAGGAACTAAGTTGGGAGGTTCGTAAACTAAGTTTTGTATATGAAGCAGAAGTGCCAGCATGGTCAACTTCCGACCTTGATTTTGCTTATACTGTAAGATCTTTTGAAAACTGATTAGTCTTTAATTGACTGTTAAGTTGAAGTTATTTTGGATTTTTTAGGGTCATATAACATTGCAAGGATGCATATGTGATGCTTAATTGCTTCAATTTTTATAGGTTACCTCAAGTGACATTTTTGGTGGGGTTCTCCTGCAATCTCCAGCCTTGCGTGATTATGATGAAAGGGAGATGTTCTACCTGTATCTTTTCCCTGGAAATAAACAGATCAGGAAGGTTAGTTAAAACTAAAGAACTTTCACTTATCAACGGTTTAAAGTTCTTTATTTTCCATTTTCTTAAAGCAGTCATGAAAACATCATTTTCTCGGAGTTTTATTCCCTTTTAGATGGGTCTAGAGATGTGGTTTTTCTGGAGATCCAGCTCTAAAGGTTGCATTCTGTTTCAGCCTAACATATATAGAGCAATATTGAAAAAAAAATTAATTCAAGCAATACTGATTTTTATTATGTTAGATTCTTTTCCTTTCTCTCTCTTCTGTTTGGAGGTTCGCAGCCTAGGGATAGTGGAAGGAGTTGTAGATGCTGAGATTCGAATCCTAGGCCTACAGGATACCACGTGATTGCATGATCTAACTAAGCTGAACTACGGTTCTTTTCATTTGAATCTCTGAGGTTGCTTTAAACTGGAGTATCCTTAACATACTTGTTTAAGATTCCTCTTTTTTTTTTTTTTTCGGGTCGTGGCTATTCTTATACCATGAGGTGTATCTGATAGGTATTCAGAAGAGAAGTGGTTTTTGTGGTTGACATAAGTCAAAGCATGCAAGGACTTCCAATTGAGAGTGTAAAGAATGAATTGTTGGCATCACTCTCTAAGCTCAATCCACAAGATTCTTTTAACATTATTGCTTTTAATAGTGAGAGTCACTTATTCTCTCCAACAATGGTGCTGGCTACTCATGGATCAATTTTAAAAGCAACTCAGTGGCTTAGTAGTAATATTTTAACTACAGATGGTGGTACAAATATCATGCAGCCCCTTAAACAGGTATCAATTATCAGCATTTAAGCGACTGATCAATATATTCTATGAATTAATGCTTTAACGCTTCTAACTTTCTGATATCTGGATTATTTACTATTTACTGACACATGGAAGGGTTTTATCATTTGTTATTGCAGGCAATGAAGTTATTGTCTGATACTAGTGAGTCAATTCCTCTTGTTTTCCTTATAACTGATGGGTCTGTTGAAGATGAAAGGGAGATTTGCAATGTTGTGAAAGGTTATTTGACAAGTGGAGGGTCAATTTCTCCTCGTATATTTACTTTTGGCATTGGTGAGGTTTTAGGTGTTTGGGAAATCTTTCCCTCTTTGTCTTTCTGCTTTCGCTGCAATTTTTTTTATCGGTTGATTTGGTTTCTCATTGCATACAAATGAAATCTTTTCTGAAAACTGGAGTTGTGTTTCTATGAAAATGTACAAGAACATTGTATGTCCTCCTCCAAGCACTGAATATGTCATATATATATATATATATTATTTATGTATATTCATGCCCTTTTGATACATTTCTGCAGCTGTAGTCTGCATCCTTGGTGTGGACCAACATACTGAGTAGTAACCATAGACACCAATGTCATTTTTTTTCTTCGAAATATTTGTGCCAACCCATATTCAGACATAGGGTGTGACCATAAAAGAACTTTATAAATACAAGGAAAAAACTTGAAAAAAAATTTGAATATGATAACCCTATCCAACGCCCACAGTTGAGCCTGAGTAATATTGCTCAGTAGTTCCATTCTGCTTGTTTAGTCTACACCGAGTGACACCCTCTTTATACCTTTGTCAGCCATTGGGCTAAGGTCAATTGGTAAACCTAAAATCTGAACTTTTGGTCTCAATACCAGCTGATGATCTTCACTAACTCTTTCATGTTCATCGACCAACAATCTATTGACACATCTGAGCAACATTTGTTTGTCTGTTTCATTCTTGCGTCATTACTACTTATTTATGTGTTTAAACTTTTCTAGGTTTGTACTGTAACCATTACTTCTTGCAAATGCTGGCTCAAATTGGAAGAGGCCATTATGATTGCACTTACAATGCAGGTTAGGTTTCTTCTAATTCTTCCTTTTTCTTTTTAGATCTTTTATATTTGTTACTTATTTTTTCTTTTTCAATGATACCATCCTCAAGAATGACTTTGTGCTCTATTTTTATCAAGAATCAAAATATTATTATTCATTATTTTTGAATAAGCTGCTATGATCTAATTTGTAGTCTAGTAGCACGAAACCATGTTTCCCTACTCATCATTTTTCTTGAAACAGGTGTTTGATAATTTTCTGACATGGTCACAAGAATAAAACTCTCCAAATACACGGAAATACTTTTAAAAAATTGTGTATACACATATCAAGCGCATACCCGAATCTGACACTTACATTTAAGCTTGAGTAACATAGAAAGGAAACATGGGGAAACTCAATGCTAAACTAATACAGCAGTAGGTAGTATTGTAAGCTGTTGTTGCTCAGTCCTAATAATATTTGTTCTGACTTCACCATTATTGGCCAGATAATATTGAATTGCGAATGGAGAGATTATTTACTACAGCTTCTTCAGTTGTTCTAGCTGATATAACTATGGACATTCCAGAAAATCTTGATTCTCTTGAGGTACACCAGAGCTGTTTAAAAATTTGCTAATCCTTTATGTCAAGTATTTAGCCGTTATATATTTGTCTCAGTATGACTGTTGATTTTACCATGAGGCAATGTTGCTCTGACTTCATTTTTCTTGAAGTATCGATGTCTGTTATCATATCTGATGCATATATGAAAATGGGCAAGGATATGATCCTCCTTAAACTCTTCAAATACATGAAAGTTTTGTAAAAAAGAATTGAACATATCCATATTGGGTACATATGGAGTTCAACTGTTAGAGTAACATTAGCTATGTGATCTATTTTATATGCTTGTCCAAATATTATCCTCCTAGCTATATCTGTAAGAATACCATTTGTGGTATTGCAGTTGTTTCCATCTAGTATTCCGGACCTCTCGTTTGGAAGTCCTTTGATTATGTCGGGCAGATACAAAGGCGATTTTCCAGACACTATTAAAGTTAAAGGAAGATTAGCAGATATGAGCACATTTATAATGGACTTGAAAGTGCAAAATGCAAAGGACATGTCATTTGATAGGGTAATTTTTCTACTCCTGAAGTTAATACCACTGGAAGTTTCAGAATTTATACTTAACAATTTTATTTCCACAAGGAGCATTTAACTTCAACTCATAAAAAAATATTTCTTTTAATGCAAAAGTTGCATCTTCTTTCTGCATGTAACATGTCTGCTTTGATTTCCAATTGCCTCTGCCAGTTCTTACATGTTCTTTTGAGGTCTGCATGTAACGATTTTGGGCCTTGCGGTTCATTTTTTTTGCTTAATGCATTGTTTTCCCATAGGCACTTCACTGCATGTGATTTCCTATGTTACTCCAACTTTTCATCTTTTTGAAGTAATTGTGTCCCTGAGTTTGATGCATATATGCACATAGCTATAGGAATACGGGCCTTAAATGAAAAACTCTACAATGTGAACATGCCTTGTTTAAAACTCGCATCTGAATCTGAATGATATAAGTGGTTCCACTTGTTGTTGTGTAGGGAGCATATGGTGTTAATTTTCAAATGAAAGTTCATACCTCCCACAAAAGTGTTTTTTAGAAAAATACCTTCAAAATTATAAGATCAACCTTTCAATTGAGACCTTAGTTAGCCATAGATTTTCATCAATAAATGCAGATATAGAAGTTTGGGTGCTGATGCATCTTCTTTTTCTCATTCTTATGTTTGTTAATAGATACTTACAAGGAGGCAACTAGATATCCTTACATGTCATGCATGGTTGTCAGAGAGTAAAGAGCTTGAAGATAAGGTATGCCACTTTCTGAAACTCTGCTTGTCCCTAAATAACTTATTGGCAAACATTGTTCTAACTTTTCATTTTTTAAAAATATGTGTGTTCGGCGCTCAAGTGTCTGACACTCATCTAACCATTAACATGGGGATATGACCTTCCAAGAACTTCCAAATATATGAAAAAAAAACGTAGAAGAAATTGAACATGTATCAGAAACTCCAAATCTGACATTCACACTCGAGTCCAAGTAACATAGCATTGGCTCCAAGTTAGAAATTATTTGGCATATCTAAGCTTAGTTTGACATCATGGCTGGTCCCTATAACCTTTTGTTTGGACTGCAATCAATGATGAACTAACTAGGTTTAGATGGATTTTATTGCAATCAATGATGAACCAACTAGTTTGACATCATGGTTGGTCCCTATAACCAGTCATGTAATTTACTTATTTAAAGCTTTATTTAACTCTCATTTCTTGCATTCTGGTTGATATTTTTAGTTATCATCTAATTATTTTCGAGCTTATGTTGTTTCGAATCTTATTTTTCTTAAAGTACTCATGTCTGACATTCCTATCCATTGCATGGGTATAAGGATAACCTCCAAAGATCCTCCAAACATAATAACTTGAAAATTCTGACTATGTCCTGGAGCAAATACCCCATTCCAAGTTCGAGCACCATAATTTGAAGTTATTTCTATTACAGGTCGCCAAACTAAGTCTGCAAACTAGTTTTCCATCTGAGTATACTTGCCTGATTCTGCTTCAGACTGATAGTGAGAAGAAAGTGCCAGAACCGATGCTACTACAGGAGGTATGTACTTATTTTTTAATAATGTTTCAGCATCCCCTAATCACATGAAAGAACTTGAGAGTTTGTTTGAAACACTTGCCCTGTATCAGAATTCAGTCCGATTTCCATTAACCCTTCTTCCATCAATTATGTTCTTTCATTAAGATTTTCTTTAGATCTTACTTCGATATCTTTTCCTTTCATTGAAATTTTCTTTTGATCTCACAAGTTAAGACTTACTTCTACCATCAATCATTCTAAGATGACATAAGATTTTGGAAGTTTTGGCTGTGGTTTTTCAATAATTGAAAACATTCTAGGTTAAAATATGCTCCAAGTCCCTTTACTTTTCCTATTTTTTTGGAATTTAGTCCCTACTTTTAGAATTAAAAAATTCAGTTTTTATCGTTAACACCATCAAATTTTTTGTGCGACATTTTGACATAAAAAAAAATTCACTCGGTAGTCATGGAACAAAAAAGAATGACTTTGTAATAGAATTGAATCTAACAAAAGAATTTTAATAGGGTTAACAATTGAACTTGTATTTTAAAATCTTAAACGTAAAGGGACTAAATTCTTAGAAATAAAAATAGAGGGATTAAATTTCAAATATACAAAGAATAGAGAAGAGCCATACTACTCATGCGTTGATATGTTGAATATAGGTATGTGTTTAACAGGGACATTTTCAGTTTTCTTTTATTTCTGGTTTCAACGTATTTCGAGAATTCTAGCAAGGTTATAATCTCTATACCATTCCCATGTCTGAATATGACTATATGAGTAAGGATTAGGCAGGATAAAAGATAAAGTTGGAATTTCATTTTTTTTTTACGTACATGCATATATATTTGAGGTGAAAAAATGAATCCAAGTATGTTCAGTTACTTAGTTTCTGTAAATCGAACCAGATATTCAACAAAATAAGCCTACCAAAAAAGGGAGATTCAAAAACCCAGAAGCTAGCTTCCCTAGGATGTCTAGGTGTGGGCTTTGGTAACTTGACAGCAACAGCTAAGAACATCCCACCCGGAACCAATGAACCAAAGTCACCCGAAGGTGCAGAGATATTGGTTAATGCAGCTACAAACTGTTGCAGCTTAGTGCTTGATCGATGCTGTTGCATGTGTTGCATCCAGACATTATCATACATGAATAATCAATGCTATATCGTGTTTACACAACTCTGCACTGCTCTTGCTTGCTGTGAGTGTATCAATTGCTGTTATGAACTCTGTGATTGTTTCTAGCAAATACTCTCCACTAACGGTTAGTTGAAAATGTCTTGAAACATGAAAATATTAATGTTATGATTATCTTGTATGTATGTATGCATGTATATGTTGCAAATCATACTGTTAATAATAAGCTTGCATATACGACCATGGGACATTTGGTACATAATGCTCCGTGTTATGGTTGTAGAGAAGAGTTATACTTATGAATCCCTTGAAATGAAATTGTGAAATGATGGAATTAGACAATATGTAATAAGATGGTGTGGATTATGAGAGTTGGTATCAAATCGTATTCTAAGGGTATTAACTAATAACCATATATGTGAGTGTATCAATTGCTGTTATGAACTCTGGGCTTGTTTCTAGCCATACTTTCTACTGATTGTTAGTTGAAAGATGAAAACACTGAGGGTATGAAAATATTAATGTTGTGCTTATCTTATATGTATGTATGCATTGTATATGTTGCAAATCATACTGTACGACCATGTGACATTTGGTACATTATGGTTCTAGAGAGGAGTTCTGAATTCCTTGTATTTTTAGTTTGTTAGGTACCCTTTTTGAATAAAATTGTGAACTGATTGAATTAGATTATATCTAATAAGTTTGTGGGTATCATATCCTATTCTAAGGCTAGTAACTAATGCTGAAATACTATATATGGGGTTAAATTATGATATTAGTCCCTATATTTTTGGAAAGTTGTGGATCTAGTCTATCTACTTTAATTTAGTTATTTTTAGTCTCTATATTTTTTTAAAATTAAAAAAAAGCCCTTTTAAAATTTTAAAATTATTAAAAAATCATTAAAATTATAAAAAACTAATAAAAAATTTAAAATGACAATTTTTATTAGAAAATAACAATATCGACCCATTAAAATCTAATGGTTATAAAATTTTAAAAAAAATGACCCTACTCTTTTATTGGGTCGGTATTATTATTTTTTAATAAAAAATTTATAATTTAAAAATTTATATATATTTAATAATTTTTAATTTTTTTAATATAATAATTTTTAAATTTTAAAAGGGCTTAATTGTTCCTTTTTGACTCTTTAGCTTTTTTAGTTTCAAAATTTTTTAATTTACTTCCAATAAAAGAATAAGGGTCAAATTGAATTAAATGTTGAAGGTTAAATTTGTTATTATACCTTATATACAAACATGATCCATGGTAAACTATAAGCAAAACTAATAAGTATTTTTATAAAATTATAGGGAAAATAAATATTTAAATTATTTTTATGTAAATATGGAAACAAAATTAGATTATAAATCAATTAATTGAAATACCAATTAAGAAAATAATTTGAGTACTTGCCAATTGAATCTTAGTTTAATTGGTATCGTTGCTATTGCAGCAACTAGAAAAAAAATGAATTTGAACGCGCTTAAATAAACATTATATATAAAAAAAACTTGCCTTCCAAAAAAAATAAATTATCGATCCAACCCAATATATATATACTAGAACATACAAAAGAAAACAGAATTCGAAGTGGGACAAGAAGAAAGAGGATCCTACCCTAAAGTTCATTGGAAGAAATAATACAAATATCAAAACTTAAAATTGCAGGAGTAAAAAGAGGGTCATCCCAATAAGAATGAAGATAAAGCTGCTCGAGAAAACTAATGAATTGCTTTATTAGCATCCCATCGTGTCTAATAATAAAATTGAAATTTAAAACACAAGCACCCATTAACAATATCACCAAAATTTGAAAGATATGCCTCAAGACTACTTCTCTGTAATTGGTTTTACCAAAATGTTGCCATGGCAACATCAAAACCACCATAAAAGGTGGCTCACTTGGCTTCTCTCACCCTGCAAGTGCTGTTTCCGACGAAGGAGGAGGTTGCTGCACTTGGCTGAAGGTGGCTCCACCATTAGTCCACTCCTCTGACTTTATATATTTTTCAAATTAATCATAATATATTTGGAATGAATTTGGGCAAATAATTGTCCAAATCCAAACGTATCAGGCAACCATTTGTTTAAATTCCTTTTTTTTATGTGAAAAAATTATACTTTCTTTTAATTTATATATTTTGAAGAGTTTTTATTTTTTATTTATGTTTGACATATTGAAAGACTGTCTCATATCATCATCAAATTAATTATCAATGTCACGCTAACACAAATTAAAAGTATTAATACGGATGTATCTAACTATATGATGGAATATAAATTTGAGTACCAACTAAATTCAAAAAAAATTAGATATCAATTAAGTACTAATAAGCAAGCTCAAGAGACAAAATATACATTAACCTTATTTTATTTTTCATAACTTATTTATTTCCCTTAATACTAAACACAACTTCCCTTCTTTCAAAGAAAAAAAAATACACAACTTTCTTTTTTATTTTTATTTTCTATTTGGATTATGCTTACTAGTGAGCTTACAACACTATTATTAGAATCGGATCAAATCGATAGGTAAGATCAGTTGGATAAAAATTTAATTAGGGTATCGGTTTAGGATCAAGAGTTAGACCGTCTGGCTCGTGAATCAGATGATTAGATTGGTTGAATCAATTTTCTCTCTATATATATTTTATTTTAATTTATTCAATTGAGCTGATCAAAATGATTGGATTGAAACCATGTTGTCTAATTAATTGTATGAAAACCATGGTTTTCATGTATACCATATAAATACTAAATATATACCACTATTTAGGTCATATTCATACTTCAAATTTTTTGCCCAAAGCTTAATCTGTTTAAAAAATAAACTTAATTTTCTTGTTTGAATAAATGCTCAAATCGGGGTTTAATTTTTATAAATTACTCACATAAAGATTAAACATTTTAAAATAGTCAAATAAGAGAAACTTTTTCAGATGTGCTTAAATGATGGTCAAACCTTTTAAAAGTGCTCAAATAGAGGTTCAATTTTTTTTTGAAAGTGCTTAAATAATGACTTTTCAAATACGGTAGATTAAGCTTTGAATTATGTTTTAATTTTTTGTACTTTCTATTCAAGTAACATTTGAATCATATGTTTAATTATAAACACGTCAACATTCACCTAATTTTTACTACAAATCGGAGTGTAATGCGTGAAAAGCCTTCATAAAATTTGGCTCTTACTTAACCATTTAAAAGATTTGACATATATTTGACCAATTCGTAAAATGTGAGACTCTAATTTGAGTATTTAGCCTATTCTTTTAATTCGGCAACCCGATAGATGAATTAGGCACTAAAACATAATTTTTTAAAATGGAGGATGAAAACGAAAAGATATACAATTGAGCGAGTCTTTTTTGGATTTTAACATTTTTATCTTAAACCCTTAATTTTTTTTTCGGGGTTTTGAAGTTGAACAGATTCCGCACTCAAATTACAGCTTCTTCATTAGTTTTTATTGTTTAAAAAAACCCTCAAATCCATTGAAGTTCCAACGCTTCTTTCGATTTGAAAACCATCTTTTGAAGTTAAAAAAAGCCCTCATTGTAAAAAAAAAGAAGCTCAAATCCATTGAAGTTTCTGTGTTTCTTTCGATTTGAAAACTATCTTTTGAAGTTGAAGTACGCCCCCATTGTAAGACCCATTATGGACGTCGACATGGAAACGTCTCCTAGCTACTTTGACCCCCAAGATCACTCCGCCAGGGAAAAGTTTCGTCGTTATGGGTAACATTTGAAGAATCCTTTTTTTTACATTAATATATCTTTAATTTTTGGTTGTTTTGGGATTTCTGGCTGTTATTTTAGAGCTTTTTTTTTTTTTTTAAATTTGGGAATTGTGTGAATTGTTAGAAATTGATGGATTCGAGCTTATTCCCTAAAACCAACTTCAGAGAGTAACGTGTTATGTTTGTTTGATGGTGGTTTTTGTTCCTTTTTTTAATCTTTAGAAGTTGGGTTTTGAGTTTGATTGGCATGGAATGGGGTTTTTTTTTCTTCTCGAACTTTGGATTATAGACTTGAGAAGTGGAAAAGAGACTGAAGATGTTTAGTATCACACTGTTTTAGATTGTTCTTTACATTGTTGAATATGAGTTATGTTACTTGGACTCGAGTGTGAGTGTCGGATATGGATATGTGTCTGACACGGGTATGCTTAAATTTAACTTTTAAAGGGTTTCATGTACTTAGAGGGTCATATTCTACTACAGATGTCCGGATATGTGTTGGACATGGGTACTTAATGAGAAATAAATAGTGGTAGCAACATAGAATATGAATATGGGTATTGCTCTTTCCTTTTAATTCTCACTTTGTGTGGATAATGTAATATGGACTACCTGCAGGAAAAGATACTCAAATTCTAGCATATCTCCACGGCAAGAAAGTGGCATTTCGAAGTTCAATGAAGCTAAGTTGTTGTATGAGGGTCAAATTATCCACAGCCCTACTAATGCAGCACTTCTTCTTGAAAACATCAAACAAGAGGCTGAGAGCTTTGATACTGATTATTTTGAAGAAACACCTGCAAGGGCACGGTCGGCTTCTAAGAGGAGATCATCAAGTGATGGTCATAGAACTGCAGAGATTGATAATGGTGTTGATTCAATCCGCAGATTAGGAAGTCATGCACTAAAAGCTTGCAAGATTGAGGATGATTTATTGGCAGATAATGGAGACGCAACCTTTGCTTCGTTTGCATCTCTACTTGACTCTGCTTTTCATGGTGCTTGAAGTACTATCACTTATATTATATGCTACAGCTCAAAGTTGAAACTGTTTAACTCACTTCGCTTGTTTCAACCAAACATGGTGTTACTATGATGACTGTTTTTGATTATTATGTCTTGGGATTTGTGGAGAATCCTTGATTCAGTTCAGCTATATTAATTTCTAGGAGTTAAGAAACTGATAATTTGCAGACTATTAGCCTTGAATGTGTTAATGCGAGATTGATTGAAGGTCATTACTGTATGCATATCAATGAATAAAGTTTTACTTGTAAGAAGAGAAATGTACAAACTCATGAAAACAGAATTAAAGCACTGGGTTAATGATGTGTGTACTGTTATGTGCATCCATTGTAGATTGACTGATCAATATGTATATATTTCATAATTGGAGCACTAATATTTGGTTGCAATCATAGAAAAGGAAGCTAATAGCCAGCTGGTGTGGTATTGGGAATATCATACATTGCCTGTAATTTAGAATTATATTGTTTTTCATTCTTGTTCTCTTGAAAAGGCTTCTCCATTCAAGCTACTTATGTTCACAACTTCATATTTTTCAGGGGTAATGCCGATTCCTGACCTGATTTTACAATTTGAGAGAATATGCCGGAATGTTTCAGAGTCAATTAGGTGCGTCTTGTAATAATTATATTTATAAGTTGCATAGGTGTATCTTTCAACATGGTAGACACTTGTACATGAAATACTATGGATATGCTTATAATTTCAAATTCTTCTTTTCTGATCTGGATTATGTCTTGATTTTGAGCATCTTACCATGCCATATGCCTGTATCATTGTTCTTTTTTCTGCTTCCATCCCCCTTTTTTCTGAAAGAAAGAAGATCCAATGGCACTTTTTTAATGTGCTTCACTTAATGCATTATTGAGTCTGTTTTATGAGTCAAGGAAGCCAAGATGGGCGTTTTTCACTTAAAATTATGAATTAGAGACAGGTTTCTGAATGTTTCTCTCTCTCTCTATATATATGTAAATAGAGAACTATTTGTTTGTTTTCTTTTTAAATTAAGTAACATCAATTTCTTGGGTGGCCTTTTAACTCCCTCTTGGTTATTGTGCACAGATATGAATCCAACATACACCATAGGGTTGTAGAGGATAAATTGAGGAGGCAGAAGGCTCAACTTCTGCTTGATGAAGCTGCTACATGGTCTCTTCTATGGTACCTTTATGGAAAAGGAAATAAATCGCTAACCTTCAAAATATTTTGGCAAAAACTGATTTCTTAGAGCAAAGAGTGTTTTAATTCTGAAGTTTTCCATGTTATCCTGCATCTTTTTTTTTTTTTTTCAAATCACACTTCTTTCAGTGCGTGCATTATCTTTGGCAATACCTTTTTTTTTTTTTAGTTTTCTTTGTTCTACTGGCTTTAAACTTCATCCTTGAGCTTCGGACGTTTGATGACAGTTGATGACAGTTTCCATTGTTCTTGCAGTGACTGATGAACCTCCTGAAGAGCTCATTCTGGTATAACTTTTGCTTTCCAATATTTTGCCCTCAGTACTGAGTCTTTTGCTGCAACTGGATGCTAGTATTCCTTTTGACTACCTTCTAATTTAAGTTGAAATGCTTTACTCTTATTTATATCTATCGATTTTGACAGTCCCCTTCAACATCACATATAGAGGCTTGCCAATTTGTTGCGAATGATCACACGGCACAATTATGCCTCCGCATTGTTCAATGGCTAGAAGAGTTGGCTTCTAAAGCGCTAGATCTGGAGAACAAGGTGATCCATTGTTGACTAGTTTATCATTGTTGTTTGATTCATTATACTGTTTGATGAAGAAGCAGTTAGTGGCATGCCCATACGTGTTATGACTTCTTGGGAAAGCGAAGCTTTCGGTCTTTCATTATTCTCCTCCCTTCACTATCTTATGTTTCTTTTCAGTTGCACTTTTAGTAAGTAGATCTGCTGAATAAGGTGAATAGTTGCATCTAAAAGAAAAAAATTAAGATTGATACTATAACATGTTTAACTTTGCTTCAACCGTTCAAACTATGAGGTTGCTAGGCATCTGTTTTACAGCACATGCTTGATTGGACATCTGATGTTTGATAAGGTGTCATGTGTGTCGTAAGTGTTTCTGTAATAGCTTAGTTGTGGACAGGAAAACTTGATTCTCAGTTTCTTTGGTTAAAGCATGCATATTTTTAGTAATTTTTTATGGTTAATTTTTGCTTGTAAGGAAGCTTCATAAAAGTATCCTATATCATTAGATTTTTTTTGACATTAGTGTTTATTATTTTTCTGCAGGTGCGAGGATCTCATGTTGGTACCTATCTTCCCAACTCTGGAATTTGGTACCATACTCAGAGGTTTCTCAAAAAGGGTGCCTCTGCTGCTAACACTATTCACCACTTAGATTTTGATGCTCCAACACGGGAACATGCCCATCAGCTGCCTGACGATAAAGTACTGTCCATGAAATTGTTTGAAAAATTCTAATGCTTCCTTTATTATGTGCTTTTATCTCCCATTATGATATTTGCAGTATTAGTTAGAGGGATAGGGTGCGAAGTACCCTTCTAATATAGAGAGGGTGAGAGGGTGAATTCTTATGTGTATATGTGAGAATCACATATCTGTATCGTTCTTTTACCATCATAATCGAATTTCCTTTAGGAGTTTGTGATAGAGGTATAACAATTTAAAATATATACTGACAGCTTTTCCTTGACAGAAACAAGATGAGTCTCTACTTGAGGATGTCTGGACCCTGTTAAGGGCTGGAAGATTGGAAGAGGCATGTGAGCTTTGCCGGTCTGCTGGACAGGTATTCAGAACTTGACAACATTAATGAATACAGATTAACTTGCTTGTGTTTTTTGTGTGCTGTCTGATAAGTAGCTTAATTTTGCAGCCATGGAGATCTGCAACTATTTGCCCATTCGGAGGGTTAGACCTATTTCCTTCTATTGAAGCCCTAATGAAGAATGGAAAAAGTAGAATTCTGCAAGCTATTGAACTTGAGAGCGGCATTGGTCATCAGTGGCACCTTTGGAAATGGGCTTCCTATTGTGCATCAGAGGTTAATATAACAACCATCTTATCTGATGATTCTATTACCACTTTGATTTTGGAGTCGGACATGTTTCATACCAAGTTGGCTATTTCATTGGTTGACTTTATCCTTGCAAGTTTTAACCTTTTGGATTTTATCTGTATTCTCTTCAGGAGAAGAATAGTATTTGTTATGGGTTTGGATCTTGGTGCTTTTGAAAGTCTTCCATTTCTCTCTGTCTCTCTCTCTCTTAAATGCAAGAATAGTGGTTAATGCATGAGGTCCTCTGTGTTTTGTGGAGTTAATGGAGTATTTCCTCTCTCTTTCCTAACATTTACTGCCTTTCCTTTTTCATAGAGGATTTTTGAGCAAAATGGTGGGAAATATGAAATAGCTGTATATGCTGCCCAATGTAGCAATTTAAAGCGCATGCTTCCAATCTGTACGGACTGGGAGGTATGCTTTTATGAATAGATAAACAACTTAGGAGGCATTTCAAATGCTATGTTCTTTTTATTGATGCTTTCTGTTATATATATAATACCCTTGTGAAATGCTCATAATAACTTCACCGAAGATCAAGTCATTAAAATCTGATGTCTGTGTCTGCAGACTGCCTGTTGGGCAATGGCCAAATCATGGCTTGAAATTCAGGTAGATCTAGAATTAGCTCGTTCAGATCCTGGCAGGATGGAGCAATTAAAAAGCTACGGAGATGGTATTGATGGAAGTCCAGGAGGAATTGATGGTACCTCTCGGCCTTCACCTGGACCTGAAAGTTGGCCATTGCAAGTTTTGAACCAGCAACCACGAGACCTTTCTGCTCTTCTTCAGAAACTTCATTCAGGGTATCTTTATAATTTGTCCCCTCCTTCCTAATACTAAGTTATCCGTTGTCATACTGGTTAATTTGTTATATGCTTTCTTTTTCTTTTGTTCCCATGATTTAGTGAAATGGTACATGAAGCAGTAACTCGGGGATGCAAGGAACAGCAACGTCAAATCGAGGTTTCTGTCAAGTAGACTTTGCGCACTTTGTTTTACTCTGATTCTGTTTGCAGAAATATAGATCATAATGCTACAATCTTTAACAGTCATTCTGACCTACCAAAAGAAAAAGAAAAAATGGTGGGTGGGAGATTAATTAACTAAAACTGAAACTAGCTGTTATAGATGAACAGAAAATTAAAAAGTTCACTCTTCCGGCACTTGGAGAAATTGGGGTGTACTCCTTACTTTTTACCTCATTGAACCCCTGATCTTAGCTACATAGGCTTCACCAGTTTCTCTTCCTGGATTGAAGTGACATACAGGGAGATAATTTTTGTTTCTTAGAGCATTGGTAATTCATTCTAGATACATTTACATTGAAAGTGATTTGTTAGATCTTGTTTCCTTTATTAATGGATTCCATTAAAGTCAATAAACTTTTAGGTGGCTTCTCTAACCACACGTTGCTTGGCAGATGAATCTAATGTTAGGGAATATACCACATCTCCTTGAGCTTATATGGTCGTGGATAGCACCTTCAGAAGATGATCAAAACATCTCCAGGTAGTGCTTCTTGAAAGCCACATCAACCAGTATCAAATAAAGGGTCTGGTTAAGGCTGCCTATAGGCACCGGTTAAAGATTATTCTATTCCCATTTTTGGAAAGTTTTTTTGCCTTCGATACTTTTCTTTTACTGAAATCCAACATTGTCAAGAGCGCCAGGTGCACTTGAGGCACTAGGACCTCTATATAGCCTGAGGTGCAAGGTGCAAAAAAGTGCTCGCCCAAGTAAACTGAGGTGCAAGCATATAAATATAAATATATATGTAAAATGTATATAAAATCATATGTAACTAATACATATAATTATTAATTATTAATTGCATCGTAAAAGAAAGATAAATTTTAATATAGTTCAATTTATAAATTCAAAACATTGTTCAATAGTTTAAGTTTAATAATTTACTTAATGTATTGTAAAATAAAACACCATAAGAACGAAACTAAATATCATCATCAGAAATTAGCTCTAAATTTCCTTCATCTTCTCTTGAAAAGTATTAACTTTTAAGAGTTAACTAGGTTTTTATATAATAAAATTAGGTCAATAATTAATAAAAAAATAATTTATTATAATTTATTATATTTTTCTTTTAAAAGTTAAAATAAAAAAACAGGAGAATGGAACGGCTCTTAAGTGAGGCACTTTTTTTTTTCACCTGGTTTTTTAACAAAGGCGCCTGAAAAGTGCACCAGGTGCTCACCTGATTGAAGTCGCCTCGCCTTGAGGTGGCTGAGGTGGTAGTGGCCATTTACACTGCGCCTTAGCACCTAGGCGTTCGCCTTGACATCACTGCTGAATCAAGAAAAAAAATAATGCATTAAGCTTTTCTTTCTAGAAATATTACATTAGCTAGTTTCACTAGGCTTTGGTTAACATTTTCCCATTTAAGAAAATTGAAGCAATTGCAATTGGAAGTAGCCAGTTCTATTTTTTATTCCTATTTAAGCGAACTCTTCTAAATGAGCTTTTCAACAAGGGTCGCAGGGCTGCTATTTGTATTGTTATTATAGTGCAGGAGTAGGTAAAATCAATGGGATTCATTCTCAGTTGTATTGGAACATTCTTTCTTATACGTGCATCTTAATTTCTTCCAGGCCTCGTGATCCTCAGATGATTCGGTTTGGCGCACATGTAGTGCTTGTTCTTAGGTATCTACTTGCTGAAGAAATTAAAGATACCTTCAGGGAAAAGCTTATGACTGTTGGTGATCGTATTCTTCACATGTAAGTAATTTTCAAATTCTTGTCTTATTGTAGCTTTCATAGTAATGGTGTGGAGTAATTTCAACCGATAGTCATTCTGACTCTGAAATATGCAGGTATTAATTTATTCTGCATATGCAATGCTAGTTTTAGTGGATTTTCTCATTTGTGCATTATGTTGAGTTATCATGATTCAGATAAGCAAAATGAATCTCTTAAGTGCTTGGCATAGTTCTTCTGCACATGAAAAATGTTGAAAGTCTATGAAACTTATGCAAAAAGCATGCATGTTAACTAAAAACATGGAATTAAGAACATATAATCTGATTTGATTGGAAACCATGACCTTCAGTTGATGAAATTTTTTATTTGAGGAAGGAATAGAAGTTGCGAACACATAAGTTCAGTTGATAAAAAATTTGATGTAAGAAAGGTATAAAGATTGTGTGAAGACATCAAGCTATGAAGTGGGTCCTTTTCCTACCAACGTTTGTTTAAGCACCCAAATATTGATATTTACCAAAAAGCTTCAATTAACACTTTTCTTTACGCGGAGTTCATATATTTTTCCAATAAAAAGATCCTTTTTTTTGGGTAATAATAAAGCAAAAGGAGCTATCTAACATGTTCTAGCTGATTTTATTCTCTTGGGAGAATTTGTTATTGGGCATGACTCTAGTATAGGCATTATATCTCTTATATGTGTTCTATAAGAGAGAAAGCACCTTCAATTTATGGATAGGTTCACTTAGTTTGCTTTGTATGCTGGATTGGAAAATCAAAATTTCAGGTATTCGTTGTTTCTATTTTCAAAGCATCATGAAGAATTGGTTGGCATTTATGCTTCTCAGCTGGCAAGTCATCGTTGCATTGACCTCTTTGTGCACATGATGGAGTTAAGGCTTAATAGCAGGTAATAGCTATATGTTGTTTTCTATCTGTTTTTCCTCTGCTGTTCTTCATTAATGAGTATTTATGATGGGCTACGTTTTATCATTGGGTACTTTTAATTGCCAGGTTGTTTTGCCCTCATGGACATCAGTGACTTGCATATTTGTTGTTTTCTATAATCCATGTTAATCAACAACGAAGCATCATAACTATACTTTTTTGAGCTGCTATTCTAGAATTATGCATATTATTTAATCCGTGGATGATAAAAGAAAGTGTTTTAGAACTTGTTGCATCTTATAAGGTGTTAGAATTATGCATATTGTATTAATCTGTGGAAGGGAAAAGAAAGTGTTTTAGAACTTGTTGCATCTTAAGTTCTTATAATGTGTCTGGTGGGGCTATGTTTTGTTGTGTGACCACAGTCTAAAAAGTGTGAATGAGAAGAGATATTTGAGGCTAATTAATTTGTCAAAAGTAAGGTGGGGATGGGGGTGATAGGGTTTGAACCTGTGTCTGCTGTCTTTTTTTTTTTCTATGCCATGTATTTTATTTAATGAAGGTCTCGGTTAGCCCAAAAAAAAATAAAGGAAATAAGGAGAGGAAAGGAAAGACAGGTAGAATCACTGTCTGCTGTCTTCATTTCTATATCCATGTTTTTTTTTGTTTGATACAATATTAAGGGTGGGGGAAGGGGGTGATAGGGTTTGAACCCGTGTCAAATGGGTGTATGAAAAGAGTTTTAACCACCGTTCTGTACAAGTCAAGACATATCATCCATGTTTCTTGTCTCTTTGTTTTTTGCTTTAAATTGCTCTAGTATGGACCCACAGGCTCATGATTTAAATATTTAGAAACCGTACTTTCTGTCATTTACTGTTGATCTTAGTTTGATTCTTCGAGATATCACTAAGATGATGTCAAAATGAAATGGAAAAACACAGAGTTATCTGTTTAAGATATTTCAAAATTATCTGTACTATTTTTTCTCCATTTATCTCTGCTTGCAACTGTTTTTGTTTCTTCCCTTGTCAACAGTGTGCATGTCAAATATAAAATCTTCCTTTCTGCCATGGAGTATTTGCCATTTTCTCAAGGGGATGATTCGAAAGGAAGCTTTGAAGAAATTATTGAGAGGTATTGCTGTGTTTTCTGAAGCCTATATACTTGGCAGTTATGATCCATTGATTTCAATTAAAGTTGGAATGCTTTGTCATGATAACACAGGCTTTTGTCACGATCACGAGAAACCAAAGCTGGAAAATTTGATGAAACATCTGACGTTGTGGAGCAACATAGGCTTCAGAGTCTTCAAAAAGCTTTGGTTGTCCAATGGCTCTGCTTCACACCTCCCTCCACAATTACCGATGTTAAAGATATTAGTGCCAAACTTCTTATGCGAGCATTAATACACAGGTATTTCTTTCCTTATTATCGTTGGAGATTAATTTTGGATTTTTTCCCTATTGTACCATTTATAAATTTTAGTTCAACTATGAAAGCTTTTTATGCATTACCCAAATCATATCAATTCTAGTTTAATCTGATTTGAAAGGTTCTCTATCAGGCATTTAACCATCATTTCTTTCCTATAGCAATATATTATTTAGGGAGTTTGCTCTGATTTCTATGTGGAGAGTCCCAGCAATGCCAATAGGTGCACATGAATTGCTTAGTTTTCTTGCTGAGCCTTTGAAGCAGCTGTCTGAAACTCCTGATACTTTTGAGGATTATGTTTCTGAGAATCTGAAAGAGTTTCAAGACTGGGTATGCTTTTACTTTCATACGTGCATAGATTATTGGCATTGGTAGATTATTCTTTAGTTTCTTCTATATGCTTATCCTAATTTTCATTTTAAATAGAGTGAATACTACTCCTGTGATGCAACGTATCGCAACTGGCTCAAAATTGAATTAGCGAATGCAGAAGTTTCTCCCGATGAACTTTCAGTAGAGGAAAAACAAAGAGCAATAACGGCAGCCAAAGAGACATTGGATTTATCTTTTTTATTGCTACTGAGTAAGGCAATTTGGTAGCTTTGCTTCCGTGAAGTGTGGATATTTTCTATTTGTCTTGTCTCACCATATTGATGCCTTTACGGTTTATGATCTTAATGCTTATAACAGGGGAAAAAAACCCATGGCTTATTTCTCGGGTGGAACATGTTAGTGAATCGATGGAACCTCTATTTCTTGAATTGCATGCTACTTCAATGCTCCGCCTGCCTTCTGGTGAATCCATGTGTCCAGATGCTACTGTTTGTGCTGCATTAATGAGTGCACTTTACTCTTCTGCAACTGAGGAAGTTGTCTCAAAACGTCAGTTAACGGTATGCTTTTCTATCTTGTTATCCATTAAATGACTTTGTTGTCCATGTGCAGATATTAAATTGTTGGTCTCATGCTACAGTTATTTTGCAATTCCAAGACCTGAATGATCTAGCTGTTTATAAGAATTCGAGCTATATTTTCATCATGTTTATAAGAATCCGGATATGGGTATCTTCAATCTTTTTCTAAGTTTTTTCATGTATTAGTTATATTGCCTTATCTGTCTGAAAATGTGTTGAACTCGAGTACTTGAAGATGGGTGCCACCAAGAGGGGGGGGGTGAGGTACTCCCAATGGTAAAATATTTGTATGGTTCCTCTAGAAATTTTTTGTTTATAAACTAATACAATGGTAAAATTTCATTTTGGCTCCCAAAAATTTATAATTTAATTCTCTCCCCCACCAAAGAAAATTTTCTGGCTTCACCTCTGCTTAGAGAAAAGTGAAGAGTGGGAGCAACATTGCTGATAAGAACCATTCTTAGTAGATATCTAATGATCATAGTTTTTTTATGGGGCAGGTAAATGTTGCCATTTCTTCAAAAGACAGCTACAGCATTGAGGTAATATTGCGCTGCTTGGCAGTGGAGGGTGATGGAATTGGTCCACACATCCTCAATGATGGTGGCCTTCTCAGTGCTGTTATGGCAGCTGGCTTCAAAGGTAAGTAAATAAGAAGATGCCAATCTGCCATGCATATCCATAGTTGCAGACTCTCATAGTTTCTTCATACATTTTATGCATTCATGGTACAGTTACATGCATGAAACTAATTCTTTTTGTGTCTTGTATGTTATCGTAACTAGTCAAGGCTGAAATATGCCATGTCAAGTAGTGAGGAACATGATCTGCATGATAAATTTCAGCAGTATTGATTGAATTTGTTAAATGCAGGTGAGCTTGCGAGATTTCAAGCAGGAGTTACATTGGAGATATCCCGATTAGATGCTTGGTTTTCAAGCAAAGATGGTTCCTTGGAAGGCCCTGCAACGTATATTGTGCAGGGCCTCTGTCGTAGGTGTTGTATTCCAGAAGTCATTCTCCGATGCATGCAGGTAAACTTTCTTGTGGAGTGAGGCCCTATATTAAATATAGGCACCATTTTTTAGCAACAGAAAAAGTGTCTTGTCGCTGTTTTGTCTGTTACAGATGTCTGCATTCAATTTTTCTTTGAAGTTTATCCTTTTGGAAGATTGAAATCCCATACCCATGCCCATCGTGTACTTATGGAAAATGTTTAGGAGTTTCATTTTCTTGGTCCAGCTGTGCTTCCAAGTTTTCTTTTTTTAGTTTGTCACCGTTATTTTGCAAAAATTAAGAGAAATGAGGTCTAGAAACAAGGAACAAAAATAACGTCATTGTGGAATTCTTATTTTGCAAATTCAATCTAAGCAATGACGAGAAATGAGTGAAAAAGACAGCAGCTGTGGTGGAATTGCATTATTTCATCACTTTTACCTTTTCAATAGATTTTTTCCTACTTCTTACCATATCTTGACTCCTTGGCAGGTTTCTGTTTCACTCATGGAGTCAGGTAATCCTTTTGAAAGCCATGACCAGTTGATTGAGCTAGTCTCGAGTTCGGAGACAGGGTTCATCAATCTCTTCAGTCAGCAACAATTGCAAGTAAGTGGATATCTTTTTATCAGACAAGTGGTAAAAGAGGCTCATATTGTTCATTCCTTATATCCTATGTTACTCGGACTTGGACTTAGTGCAAGTATTGTATATGAGCATGTTATATAAACGGGTATGCGCTTTATTTTTCCCAAGTTTTTTCATGCACTTAGAGGATCCTTGGAGGGTAATGTACTCGTACTCATGTCGTGATATGCATTGGACACCAGTACTAAAAGAAAAATGAAGAGTCAAGAGTAACAGAGTAACATAGTCTCTATGTATTGTAGACATAAAGGCTAAATTTAGGTTTTTTTTTTTTACATTATAATGGACCTTAAAAGGTATACCATAACCCTAAAAAGAAAATTAATATGTTACTATGAGAATGTTGATGATATAAATGCGGTATAACACGATTTCTTCATTGTTCGAACTTTTGTTGCGGACTATCAGAATTTCATTCAAACAACAATTTATTTGGTCTCATGAGCAGGAATTTTTATTGTTTGAGAGGGAATATTCGATATGCAAAATGGAGCTTGAAGAGGAGCCTTCCTCATGATTTTAGCCAGCTGGGGATGAAATTCGGGTTATATATCATTGTAGTTCATGCGGCAGCGCGAAAAGGTTTGAGATCTCCCTCCCATCCTTCACCACAGTTTTTACTTGTTAACAGAAACTGAAATGTTGTAAATTAGATTAATATGAAATGGTATTTTGGCTGGATCTTCATTACTTGATAATTTGAGGTTCTAAACACACTTAAACTTGGTTCTTTTTTCGTGCCAATGTCTGGATATGCAATATTCTAAGAAAAATGAAGAGTGAGTATGTATGTTTAACAAAATTTCAAGTTGGAAGTTGAGAAAAAACGGTAGATGTTTTCCATATGCATTTATCATTAGTAAAGCTTTCTATTCAAAATTATCTGAGTTTTGATTCAGTTTATACTAAGATACCCAATATTCATTGTTTTGTTTTTTTTTATTTGAATTGCTACTTATTGGTATTGATTTTCAAAAGATATTTAATATTATTTATAAATATCAAATGGGTAAGTTAAATAAATTTTATAAAATACTAATCAATAAGAAAAAAATCATTTCATACATTGAACAATCTGGTATGATTGAAATACCTAGGTTTATTTATATGCTTATTGGGGCACAAATTTTAACTAATAATAAATAGCTTAAATAAAAATTTTGATAGAAATATTTGATTTTTGAATTTGATATTTTTATCATCTTGATTTTCAATTTTCTTTTGGATTCACATTAATTTCGGAATTTGAATTTTATTAAAGTATGAGGGATATGGCATTTTAAAATTGTGTCATGGCATTTGAAAATCTTAAATTTTTAAATTTTTTAATATATTCTACATTTTTGTAACTTTTAGAATTTATATAATTTTGTAAAAGTGATACAAATTTAGAATGTTATAATTCAAGTTCAGTAATCAAACTTATAGAATTAATTTGGACAAATAAAAAAATTGAAAGATTGAGCTGAAAAAAATTATTAAGTTCAAAGATCAAATTAAATATTACTTTATCTTAAAAAAAAGGGTAAATTCCTTAGTTAGTCACCCAACTATGAAGGTGCGTTTATTTTGGTTACCAAAAATGAAATCTTTGTAATTTTGTCACTCAATTTTTAATGTGTTTTCATTTTAATCATCCAATTGTTAAATCTCTAACAACGGTTAATTGCATAGGTTATATCATCTTCACACTTTCATTTTGGTCATCCAATTTTTAAATCACTTTCATTTTAGTCAACCCAAAAAATATCGTTTTAAGTTTTGATTGGAGTAAAATAATATATTAAATTAATTATTTTTAATATTGTAGCAACAAATCGTCAAGAGATAATTTTTTTCCAATAATTTATTTTGATGTTTTGAAATTTAAATTTTCAATATTGAAAAATGGAATTTAGAATTTTTGCCAATGAGATAAACAATTATAATTTAATTATTTTTTGAGTATTATTTTGGTTTCTAGCGTTTATTCATTTTAATCCTTGATTTTCTTTAACCCAAATCAATACTTAAAAAAAATCATGGGTGACCAAAATGAAAGTGGCCTAAAAGTTGGGTGAACAAGATAAAAGTGTAAAAATGATGTAGCGTGTATAGTTAGCTACAATTAGAGATTTAACGCTTAGATGACTAAAATAAAAGCGCCCTAAAAATTAGGTGACGAAATTACAGGGATTTTATTTTGAGAAACCAAAATAGAAATACTCTAAAAGTTGAGTGACCAACTATGAATTTCCCCTAAAAATTGTATTTGGATCATAATGTTGTAAATATTAACACAAAATGTGTGAGGGAGAGGAATTCAGAGAAAGGATTGAAAGGCGGGATTGTTGTAAAATCTCATGATATTGCGCTGCACGCTTTCAAACTGATTTAACAACAATTCCCAAACTTTTGTTATTCTAGAATAGATCGATTAATTGGATTGATTAGATCGAGAATTAATAAGGATATCGATTCGAGGAGGAGTTTTGAACCGGTTGACTTAGAAATCGGTACAAGTTAGTTGAAACAGACAAAATATCGATTGAACTGGACTGTTAATAAGATTTTTAAACATTTTTAATTTTTATGAATTTTGAACCCAATAAGTGGCTCCAGTGGAAAAGAAGATGTTGTTCATCCTAAGGATCTCGGGTTCAAGATCTTGTGTGTGCAAAGTGTGTGTGTCTTGTCAAAGTGTTAAGAAAGTATGAACAGATATTACCATGTAATCACACCAGTATATTTACAATTTTTTTTATGAATTTTTAATAATTTATTCAATCGAATTGGACAAATCGATTGAACTGATTGGATTGATGATCCAAATTAGTATCATGATAAATTTATATTTTGACCATTTAAAAAATTATAATTCATCTTTAATCCTTAAAAGTAATTTTTCAATTTTACCCTTATATATTTTATTAAGAAATTAAAATGAGACAATAAATAAATATATATGAAAAAATGGATAAGCTGAATGGTATGTGGGAATATATTTGTTTTGTGTTGGTCAGTTGGTGTATGTCTCTCCATTACAAATATATTTAAAATATTCTACATTTATGCATATAAATTTTGAGATATTTGTGTATTTATTTTAATTTTATTTACATAGAGAGAGGTTTTTCCTTTGCCTTATTTTAGCAGAAAAATATGTTAATCTTTAGGACAACTCTTTAAAGCTTAATATGTAATTAATTATGAAATCCCATGTTACATGGCTTACTTGGACATACTGCACTTTAATTACTATTTAATAATTTAAAAAGTAATTATAAGAATATATAAATTTATTTTAAAAAATTATGAAAATATAAATGTCATAAATCAAACCAAAAATGAATCTAATTTTTTTTTAAACCCAATAATAACCTTGCTTGTCTCGATCATGAACAAATTTAAATGAGACTAGAAGTGTTTATGGGTTGAGTCGAGCCAGATTGCAATTTGGTTTTAAAAGGTTTTTAGAGTCGAATCTAAGTTTCGCCTATTCAAATAGTCCATAGTTTATAAATGTCATTGTAAAACTACTTTTTGTATGATTAATATTTTAACAATTCAATTGTTGAATTCATCTATATAATTGTGCTTATCGTACATATAAATTTTGAATTGATTCGATATTTTTATCATATTAATCTAAAATACTTTCTATATTAATATATATAATTGATGAAAGTTTTTTTAACACAAAATAAATTTTAAAAAAAATTAATTTACTCCAAACTTAACATGTATAATTTATGTAAATGAAGCATTAAACACCATGATTGGATTATTAAAATATAATCATACAAAAAAGTATGAAATTATATAAAACTACTTTAATTTTGTACTGCTATAAATACATCCCTCCAAGGGTGATGATAAAATTGCTTTGAAGTCCTTCTATTTAAATTCGTAACTGAGTTGATATCACAAGTCACTTGAATACCAACTCGATATGAGAAAATACTAAAATCCTCTTTTATATTTAAAATAAATTATATTATTACAATAATACTTTTGGTTTTTTATATTTTAATAAAACCAATAAAATTCTTACAACCTGATATTAGAATCCATGTCATCAATATTTACAAAACTTTACCTTTACAACTCCAACTAAAACTTTATCTCAATATTTTTCATAGGTTTTAGTATTATTACATAAGCTTTTCTTTTTTCTTTAACTTCAAAGTTGATGTCATTTCATGTACATTCATTATTTTAAATTTGTGTTATTGTAATTTTGTACATTATTTCATTATTAGTTTCAAATTATATGTTATATTATTAATATATTGTAATTTTCTCACATACACATATTTATAAAAATACATTTCCCACACACATATGTGATAGATCACCTGTCGTGTATATATAAATATAGGTCAAAGTATCTGGGAGGTCTTTCTATTATAAGGATTGGATCAAATTAATCCCTTTATTATTAAATGAATGAATTTAGTTCTTATACTACTTAAAAGAATCGAATAAGTCCAAATTCTAATAGAGTTAACATTGGCCATATAAAAATATCCTGAAAATTATTATTTTTAAACGCAGTTCAATTCCAAACCAAAATTTTCATTTACAAAACTATGTTAACTCTGCTTAACAATAAATAATCTTTTTTAAACAATAAATGTTAAATCTATATCATTTGATCATTTTTAATAGGACAAGAATTAAATTGATCCATTTAATAATAGAAGGACTAATTTAATTAGATCCCAATACTAGAGGGACCTCTTAGGTACATTCACCTATATATATTTATATATGTATATAATGTGAACAGTTTTCTGCCCTATACGTAACGTTGCATGCATATCGCATTTTTATTTTCGTTTACTATAAACCCTAATTTCAAGTCTTAAATCCATTATTTCCACCTTTTTTCAGGGTTATCAACTACTCTATTTGAGCTTCCTTTAATCTTCTTTTTATAAAATAAATAATAAAAAAAAGAATAATTTTTCATCGATCGGTTTCTTCAATGGCCGCCGCTTCATCTCTGAGTTCTCTACTGGTTTCTTCCATGGCACTCACCTCTCCCACCACTTGCAAGAGAGGTATTTATATTAATTGTTTTCGTAAATTACTCGAGTTCGTTTTTTTAAACCTTGGTTTCGATTGAATTAAGCTCAAACAAAGTAAGTTATCGAAAGGTTGAATTTGAATATTTTAATGTTTGACTCAAGTAGTTTTAAGAGTATTTTAGTTTGGTAATTTAACAATCTAGTGACTTAAATAAAAACTTTTGGGTAGTTATAATTTTTTGAAGTTGAGTGATCAAAATGCAAATTTGTTAGTAGTTTAATGACCTCGGCTGCAGTTTACCCCAAAAAATTATAAAGTTATAGTTAAATGAAATGGTAAATTTTTTTTCCGCCCCTCCCCCTCCCACACGATTCAATTCCAGCCCCCTCAGTATAAAATTTATGGCTTCGCCTCTAAGTTGGTTGCTAGACTTATCGAAACTATTTATTTCGGTTTAATTTTGATTTTAGTCCCTCTACTATGCCAAAATTTAATTGGGTTAATTTGATCTATATACTTTAATGATTTAATACTATTAACACTGTTATCAATTAAACTGTTTACACTTTAACGCCAACAATTTCCAGTTTTATCAATTTAGAACTACAAACAATGTTATAAAAATAGAAAAAACTAAAACTAAAATTAGAATTAGATATTTTATTTTTAATTTTATCGAAAAATTTATTTGATACTTAAATTTGATATTAGGAGAATTGAACTAATTAATCTTTTATTAAATAAACAAACTTAATCAAGCTTAATTAAATAATTAAGTTCAGCCGATTGAATATTATCTCGATTGGTATGGACATTATTGCCAATGCAGGAGGACATGGGTTCGAGTACGCTTAAAATTTTAAAATAAAACTCGATTTAATCCGACCCGATCTGCATGTAATTTCAAAAGTTTCAATTCCTAATAGCTTTTTTTCCTTTTAGGTACAACAATGGCGGTTTCCTTACAGAGTGCAAACAAACCAGTGATACACCATGAAAAGCCGGCAAACAAGCCGCGGCGTGTCGTTGTGACGGGGATCGGCCTCGTAACGGCTCTCGGCGAGGATCCGGACATGTTTTACAACAATGTTCTTCAAGGCATTAGTGGTATAACAGAGATTGAAAAATTCGACACTTCTCTGCTTCCATCTGTAAGTTCTTACCGATCTGAAATTAAATCACAACTTATCAATTTTCTTTAAATGTCTGAATGTTTTGATCCAACATTAAACTCTTAGTTAATTTCTTGGTTAAAATATAAAGATTTAATTTTTAACTTTTTAAACACAATGACTAAAACTCAAATTTTGTAAAAGTATAGGGACTGATGATGACAGATTTTGACCATTTTATTTATTAAAAAAACAGAAAATTGGTGCTGAGCTTAAGTCATTCTCACCGGAAGGTTTTGTTTCATCAAAGCTTGCACTGAGAGCTGATAACTTTATGCTTTACCTTATAACCGCCGGCAAAAAAGCCTTGGCCGACGGCGGGATTTCAGATGAAGTTAATGGACAGCTTGATAAAACTCGATGTGGGATTATTGTTGGCTCTGCAATGGGAGGTTTAAGGGTAAACACGATTCATTTCTTATATATATATATTGTTTTATCATAATTAGATTTGTTGAAAGGCCATGCTATATTTAAACCCGAAATTTCGTATAATATTTGAGAATGTTTGAAAAAAAATATTAAGTTTGAAAATAGATTAGATTAAAAAAATTATGTTTAGTTAAATAAAAGAGTTCGATATAATCTTCAATATTCAAGGTTTGAGCTAGAGAAATGACATGTTTTTTAATGTTATAATATACTATTTATATATATGACTAATTTATATATTAGATCTAAAATTTTAATAAATATAAGATATTAAATAAAATTAATATTTTTATAAAATTTGAATGGCATAAAATGGATTGGGTTATAATAACTAAATTACAAATACCTTTTTAAACTTCAAAAAATTTTAAGGGCTTGTCTCTTGGGTTGAGTCAAGTTATTTGGACAAATATGAATGGTGATGTTATGATATATAAGCTTGTAAATTATATTTAGCTTGATCATAGATACCTTTATTTATAATTAAATCAATACAATAAAATAAAATAATTTTATTATTAGGTGATAATCTATATTGAATCCAATTTATTCGAAGTAAAAAAAATTAATTTAAAACTCGATCCACAGATAATTCGACCTTTAGATAGGTCTATTTCACCAAGATCAATTGGTGTTGATGGTGCTCGAAAACCAAGGATCAATAGTGTCCTAGCTGGTGTCGATGGTGCTCGAGCACCAAGATCGGATGATTTTGTGATGATGGTATAGCATAGTTGATGCCAAATGGTGAATATATGTTATCAGTTAAGTTTGATGCATATTCAAACATGAAAATAAAAAAGTTTAAAATTTATTATATATATATATTACAAAATTCATATTCGACACTCTCACACAATTCCGAGTAAAGAATGTTTTCTTCAATTTCTCTAATTGTGAATTTTGTGGATATTTTTGGAACAGATTTTCTATGAATGGTTTGAAAATATGTTAATTTTTTCGAAGAGGCCAAATCCATTTAGTGTGCCTATGGCAGGAAACAACATGGGTTGCGCAGCACTAGCAATTGAATTGGTACCTACACCCCTCATTCAAATTATTATAATACTACTTGAAAATCGAGTTAAAATTGTGGGAACGTTGATTTTATTGGAAGAAGTATTTGAAGGTATTATTCGTTGAAAGTGTATGACTCTTTCAATGGGTTGGTATTATTTCTGGTAAAGATTTTATCTTTCGATTTTATTTAAGGTTTAAGTGCTTGAAGAGATGATAGGATTTAAAGAGTAGAAAAGTCTTGTCGAGGTGCCCGAGAAGACGAACTTATTAGTATACTTATCCAACAATGCCCTATATGTTATAGGGCATTGGTTCAAATCCCCCCAAGTGAAAATATGAGATTTCTTTGATGGGTGGTTTTCCTTCATAAGAACTCAGACAAGGGGCTCGTGTTTTATGAACTCGTTAGTTTCTTCATGTAACCGCTTTAGGCATTCGAGTTCTCCGTTGAATTTAAAGACAAAACTCTCACTAGAAATAATATCAATTCATTGATGAATCTTACAGTTTTTTAAGACAACAATTCACAGACTTTTTTTAATGGAGTCAACCTTCTCTCAAAAAATTTATTTTAGTTTTATTTAATTAAATACAATCAGTTAAAATCAGGTTAGATCAAATTTTATTTTAATTTTAATTTTATATATTTAAAAAAAATTAAAACACAGGGTTGGATGGGTCCAAACTACATCATTAACGCAGGTTGTGCAACAAGTAATCATTGTATACTCAGTGCAGCTGGTCACATTGCTGATGGAATAACTGTGAGTCACTCATTTCCACTTCTTGTTTGTAACCAATAATTTGGATTTTTTTTCTCATATACACATTATTTGTGAATCTTAAAGGATTTATGAATCCGATCGGATTTATGATAAATTTATATAATGTATAATTATCGAGTTTTAAAAAATGTTTACGAGTTAAATTTACAAACAACATTAACATAATATTATTGATTAGATTCGACTTGATCAGAATTATGGATTTTAAATATTGTCTAAACTCATTAATATTTGTTAATTATTAATCCAAAATTATTCGGCCATAATCTTTTAAAAAATCCTTGTTTTATTTAAGTATATACAAATTAACACCTTTTTTAATATTTATATTATATTAATAAGTATATAATTTTCAGATGATATAAATTACATAATATTTTTTTACAAAGTTTTAGGACTTCTTAGAAAAAATCAATCTTTGTTGAAAAACATTTCTGATTCGCTTTCAAACAATAAAAATACATTAATTAAGTATTTTGATCAATAATTTTCATCGTTGATTATTACTTCGTTGACGTGATTGTTAACAATTGTTGAATTAACTGTTGTGACGCAAACATTAAATGATTTGTGCCAGTAAAAACTTAAAAAAATATAAAAATTATTAAAAATTTAATTATAAAATGAACTTGGACAAATAAATATTTAAATTCATCTGAATCTTAAGATTCATATGACGAAATTCATTGTAGACCGTTTTTAAAATTATAAAAAAAATTAAAAAATATATATAAATATTAAAGAAATTTAAAATCATAAGTCTTGTTTTTCCTATTTTACACACAATTTTACTCATAACAGCAAGTGTGTTCCTCAAATTTGTAGCTTTATGCTCTACATTGAAGTTAGCTCCAATACTATAAGATGGTTTTGCAGGACATGATGCTTTGTGGTGGTTCCGATGCCGGAGTTCATCCAATAGGTAATTACTTATATATACATTATGTTATTTAGAAATTATAAATTTTTGAAACTTTATTTTTAAAATTTTAAGATTTTAAAATAATTTTATCATTTTAGAGGGTCAAGGCCTACCCTTTAATTTTCCTTGAGCGTGAATTTTGGATATAGATACATATATAAATACGAGTGTCTTTAGTTTTATTTTCAAGTTCTTTTTATGTCTTGATCTCTTCTAAAATGATAAATTACGGGTTATTCTCTCTAAAAACTTTCAAGTTATAAACTAATATAACAATAAAATTACGTTTTGACACTTAAAATTTCTGGTTTCATCCGTATCCTAATACTTAAATCTATGTCGAACATAAATATCATATACAAATACTTCAAAATAAAAGTGAAGAATCAAATTAAGATAAAATACAATGGAGGTTCTGTACTAAGAGTCAGATTGTATTTTGCCTCCTCTACTTAAAAAATTGAGCAAATTAATCTTTGTATATTAGATCAAAGTAAATTGATTCTTTCTGTTAAAATTTAATCAATTTGTACTATTAAAAACTGGCATGAGTGATGGAATAACTAGACAATGACATGTGACATGTCATGCATACCTCATGCTAACATATAAAAACTAATTTTTAATACTAGATTTGGATAGAAATTTTAACAGAAAGATCAAGTTTGCTCTTTGATATAATGTATAATGACTAATTTGCCTCTCTTTTTTTAGTAGAAAAGACAATGCAATCCGACTCCTAGTAGGAGTTTCCATGATACTTTCACCATCAGATTAACTTAATATATGTACACATGATTTCTGTTCATGAACTTACCTTCATTTTTTTAAATGAAGGTTTGGCAGGTTTCGCGTCATGCAAAGCTCTGTCTAAGAGGGATTGTGATCCGACCAAAGCTTCATGTCCTTGGGACACTGTAAAACCCTACAACTTCAAGCTCTTTTCAATGGCGGCTTCTTACATAATTTTTGGTCTAATTATGAATTTCAACCATTCTATTTGAAGAAAATAGAGAAATTATTTCTCTATTTTTAATTTGTCAAAATTTTATCCTTGTCCTAAAACTGAGAAATTAATCCCATTTTGATTAGAAAAAAGTAAACATAAAGCTATTGATTTTTTAGTTAATTTCTTACGTATAAATTATTGAATTGCTGATTTTCAGGTAAACTATTTAGCAAGAAGGTTTAACCGTGTTACAAATTGGATTTAATTTATCAATTTCATAAAGTACAAGGACCAAATTTTGATTAATCAAAGTATGGGGACTAATATCTCAATATTTGTAAGGAAGAGAGATGAAATTTGAAATTAAACTAAATCACCATTTTCCCTTTTTTTTATTTTTAAATTAGAATCGTGATGGAATTGTCCTTGGAGATGGAGCTGGTGTTTTGCTCTTGGAAGAGTTAGAACATGCCAAGGTACATTTCTCTCATTATAATTGTAAATGTTTTTAATGATTAGGTATAAATTTTTTTCTTAATTTTGATGATAGATTTTTTTTTATCAAATACATATTTAGATATAGTTATAGGGGTTTGTTTATGTGGAGGGATTTTTGATTTCGTCGAGAAATATTTTTGGAGTATTGTTTGTATGAAGTCAATAAATCCATCAATGGGTTGGTATTGTCTTCGATCGAAGTTTTGCCTTTCAACCTCGTGAAAACCTAAGTGCATGAGGCTGCCTGAAGAGGTAATGGATTCAACAGAGTGAGATTGCCTCGTCGGGACAGACCATACATGGACAACGACTACCTAACAAGGAACTGCGAGCATTTAAGGGCAATATGCATGGTCTCAAGCCTATGCCCTACATCATATAGGGCAATTACGCACGGTCTTGTGTCCTACTATGCACAAATGCTCACATATCCTTGTTAGGTAGTTGTGCGCCATGTACGGTCATGACAAGACGATCCCAGTATGTTGAATTCACCATCTCTTCAAGCAGTCTCATGCACCGAGGCTTTCTCTGAGCCAAGAAGCTAAACCTTGACCGATGGCAATACTAACCCATTGATAAGTTTGTCAATGCTTAACAAATAACACTTTAAAGACTTATCTCGAAAGAATCAGTCTCCCCTCAATAAAATAAATCGATTTGGTATCCAAAGAGAAAATATTTACAATGTTACACATGCTTTTCCATTTTTTTCATAAAATATCCGAATTTAACACTATAATTGAATACATATTTAGATATGAATATGAGATATAATTCTCTAAATATATGAAAAATCACAAAAAAAAAAAAAGAAAGAAGAAACACAAATTCCTCCCTTCTCATTATCGTCTTGTGTGTTAATAATGGCAGCGAAGAGGTGCAAGAATTTATGCGGAGTTTTTGGGTGGAAGCTCTAGTTCCGATGCCTATCACTTGACTCTGCCGCATCCCGACGGTAAATAAATTTTCTCTGGCATTTAGTAGTTGTGATGACAAAATAATCCAAGTTTATCAAATTCTAACTCAATTTCACCCACTCTTTTTAAAATCGAGTTCAGTATAAATTTATTAGCTTTAGCTTGTTATTTTCACATATTACTCACTAAAAATTCAATTAATGAATTAACGATTTTAATTTGTGTCAATACTAGAATTTCAATATTTGAAAAGTATAAAGATTTAGAATGATCCAATTGTAGAACATGGACTAAATCTACAATTATATGCATAGTACATGGCTAGTAATTAATGTAATCAAACGGATTTAATTTTTACTATTTGGGTCAAGACTAAAATTGATCAATTTAAACTATAGGGACTAAATCCACAATTTTACAAAATATATGGACTAGTAGCAGATTTTAAGCTAAAAATTTTAGATAAAAGCCAGGGCTAGCAAAAAAAACCCGTCCTACCCTACCTCATTACTATCTCAATTAACAGTGTAATTGGATCGGAATTCATTTTTTAAAAATTGAGCTCAAATTTGAGATAAAAGTTATTCCATTCAAGTCAGAAGATTAGGTTTGATTAAACTTATTTGTTTAGTGAAAAGATCCGATTAGCATCAATATTCTTCGAATTAATTATAAAAAACACTCGATTAAGCTTTAAACTAATCGAGTGAAGTGTTAAAATATTCTAATTCAACTGTTTCGATTGGTCGAACTGAATTTACAGGAATAGTTGGTTGTATAGAGAAAGCGTTGGCTAAAGCAGGAGTTGCTAGAGAAGATGTAAACTACATAAATGCACATGCTCCTTCTACACAAGTTGGGGACTTAATTGAATTTGCAGCCTTGGTCCGTTGTTTCGGCAATAATCTCGGGGTATATAAATCATTAAATATCGCAGCTTGAATTAAAAAAAAAGAGTTTAAAATCTAATTTAAATTCGAGATTCAATGATAATTGTTTATTTAGACTCGAGCTTAAAAATGTTTAGGATTGAGATGTTTATTTGTGATCAAATTTTGTCTGATATTTGAGAGCATTTGAATCAAAAAAATTTGTTAAAAAAATATCTATTTTTTCATTTCATCATTCATGAAGCGAGTTTTGCCTATTTTTTTAATTAGATAATATTATAGTGTAAATATTGAGAAAAATATTTATATTTGAAATTTAATAACTAAACTTTAATTTGTTGTTTGTTTCAGTTGAGAATTAACTCAACAAAGTCCATGACTGGTCACCTAGCAGGGGCAACAGGTGCTGTGGATGCAATTGCTACAATTAAGGTAACCAAATTAGGGTTTTTGTCTATGAACCAGGTCAGGTTGTGGTTTGAAGTTTTCGAAAATTTTTATTTAAGTTTGATTCGGAAATATCATTTCATTTTTTTAAAAAAATAAAATTTTAAATTTTAAATTTGCATTAGACATTTTCGAACTATAGGTCAAATTTTAAATTGATTTGTAAACTCTAAAATATTCTAATTGAATCCTCAAATTAAATTATTGTTTTCAATCGAGTTCTTCCACCAGTTTTGTTGTGAGATTTGACATTAATTGCCAATTAGGATCTGTTTGTTTAAAATTATTTATCAGCCCAAACGTGTTTATAAAAAAGAACTGTGTTAGATCCAAATTGGTATTTAATGTCAAAGTTGACAGTTGAATTGATGAAAAGGACTTAATTGTAACAATACTTTAAATTAGGGATTCAATTAGAACAGTTTGAACATTAAAAATAATTTAGAATTTGACTCAGGATATCTCTTCAAATAACCCTAATTAATTTTAAATAAATAAAAATTTGACCAAAAATTTTAAATAAAAAATATTATTGTTATTAGGACTTGCTGAAAATATAAATCATTTTAAGTTGACTTCAAACAAGACTCAACCTTTGAACAGCTCTATTTTATAATTAGAGATGTTAATGGATCGAATTAAACAAGACCGTGACCGGTTTCTAAAAAAAAATAAAATCCAAGCTTAACCTTGATCCGTCTGAACTCAACCCATTCAAATAGTCCATTTTACTATTTAAAAAAATAATAAAATATATTCACCAAAAAGAAATAATAAAATATTGAAAATATAATTTTATAATTGGATGTAAATAAGGTTTTTTACTTTATTTAATTTAAACTTGGATTAAAACATTTGTCAAAAGAAAAACAAAAAAGAAAATCCTCACCCTAGTTCGATTTGAGCCAAGCTGGGCCTACTAGGTCAGATAATCATTCAACCCATGAACAAGTTAGCTTATAACAATGTTATTTGAATTAGGTTCAATCAGGAATTGATTAGGGTATTGGTCTAGATTTCAAACCAGTTGAATTAAGAATTGATATAAATCGATTTAATCGAACTAAAAAATTGATTGAATTGTCAATTAAATTAAAAATTATTTTTTATTTTAATAATTTATTTAATCGAACTGATTGAATTAACTAAGCAGTGACTTGACTGATTCGATCATTATCCAATTATGGTAAGCTTGGATTATAGTTTTAAACTTGGGTTTTTCTGTCGTTAAATGCAGGCAATACAAACCGGGTGGGTACATCCAAATATCAATCTTGATAATCCTGACAAGGCTGTGGTATGCACTGATGGAAATCTTTCTTTTGAGTAAATTATATTAATAATCACTCAATTATTAATAAATTTCATTTTTAACCACATAACTATAAAAGTTTATAAAATCATCATCTAACTATTTAATTTTGCTTTTTTTTATCACCAGCTACAGCTAGCTAACGTTGACAACTTTTAAAATTGGCATTATAGTAACTTTAACTTTTAAAATTTATGAATTATGTCAATTTAATCTTAATTCTAAAAAAAATATAACCCTCAACATTTACACATTGTGTAATTTGGTCTCTTTTATTTGCAGTTTTTTTTTCTTTGTAATTATGAAAATTATGATCTTTGAATTTTTTATGTTTCCTATTTTTGTATAATTTCAATCAAATTTCGCTAATAATTTTTTTTGAACTTCTTAGGTGAAAGAGTCACAAAAAAACTACAAAAAAGATCAAATTACACAATGCCTAAATGTTGAGGGCCAAAATTTTAGAATTAAGACTAAACTGACACAATAAATAAATATTGAGGGTTAAAGTTGCTGCCAAGTGACCAAAAAAGAAAAAACTGAATAGATAGGTGTCTATGTTGTAACTTTTCATAGTCGGGTTACCAAAATAGAAATTTACTAATAATTGGATTACTACTATCATAGTTTACCCTCTCTTTTTTTCAATTTTAATGATTAACCCGATCAAATTTTGATTTAATCAATTAGACCGATCGATTTATTTAATTTAAGAATTTAATTTTCAGGACATGAATCTACTTGTTGGCTCAAAGAAGGAAAGGTTAAACATTAAGGTAGCATTGTCAAACTCCTTCACATTGGGTGGGCAAAATTCATCCATCTTATTTGCACCTTTACAAAGTGAATAAAAATGAAATATTGGTTTATAAGAGTTTTATTTTGGTGTAACTTAAAGGTTATGGATTTATTTGGATACTAATGGTATAATGTAAAGTTTAAGGGTTTTTATTTCATCATTGCCTTTATCAATAAAATTGTACTTATTATGTATATAAATTTTTTTAATTAATCTGATATCTCTATCATGTCAGTCTGATATATTATCATTATTAATATATATTTAACATAAAATAAACAATTGATATGCTTAATTAACTCAAAACTTTAACATATATGATCTACATTAAAGCTTTAACATAAAATATAACAATCAAATCATTAAAATACTAATTGTATAATAATTATGTAAATATGCAAAAAAAGAAGTTAATTTCACACTAAGAGGATCCCTCTATTTTATTTTTATTATACTATACGTTGATAATGGTAGTAAGAATGATCGCAAAGTAATAAGAAAGAAAAAATAAAAACATCTAGATTTTATGTGGAAACCTTTATCGAAAAAAATCACGGGCAGATGAAGAAAAATTTGCTAATGTTAAAAAACAACAATACAAGAGATTTTCGACTACATATATTTTAAGGGTTAAACAATCCTTATTAATATAATAATCAAATCATTAAAAAATACTAATTGTATAAAAATTATGTAAATATGCATAAAGGAAAAAAAGTTAATTTTACACTAAGAGGATCCCTCTCTTTTATTTTTAATTAAATAATTTTATTTAATTAATGTAATGAATTAAATCAAGGTCATACCTTATTGACATTATGTCCTATTTTTTAACTTATGATGTATTAATTTAAATGTGAGTATTTAATCGAATCGAATAAAAAAATTTTGAGTTAATCGAATTAATGAATCTTATCTTGTCATCTTAATTCGATTTGAAATTTTTTGAATCGAGTTGAGTAAAATGAAATTCAAGTCGAATCAAATAAATTTATTAGAGTTAAACTAAAATAATTAAAATTACCATATTAAAATCTTGTTAACAATGACTAAACTCCAAGTTAAAAAAAAACATAAATTTAATGTCATATATATTTGAAAACTCGTTAAAAAAAGGGGGGAGGGGGAAAGATAATTAGTATGATAATTTTGATTTGATCATTTATTTGTTTAAGGTCTCAAGTTTATTATTTTGGATGTTTTAAAAAAAAATCATAATTTAACATTTTAAAATAATTTTTAAGTTTTTATATTTTTATTAAATATTGGAAAAATATAAATATTGTGTATCTTTTAAGATAATTTTAAATATCTTTTGTATTCTTTTAGAGGGATCAATTTGTTTATTTTAAAAAACTGCCAATAACTTAAAAGTATTTGCACTAATATGTTATTTGAGTTATTTGAATTATTTGAATTGTAAAATACAATTCAAAAAATTAAACCACTTACAAAAAAAATTCAATTTCTTTGAATGAAATGGAATTTTCTCACCCTAATCAATCCCGAGTATTTTGCTCATAATGATAGAGTAGAAGTGTTCATAGGCCGGGTCGAGCCAAGTTCGGTCAATCTAAGCATGATATTAACATAACTTATGCTTGCCCAAGCCCGACCCGACCCGACCCAAAACCTTAGCCTAAAATTTTACTCAAACTCACCCATATTTATAATAGACTAACCCAAGCCTATTTTAAGCTCACCCATATTATTTTATTTTTTAAAATATTTATATTATATTATTTTAATATTTAATAATTTTATATATTTTTTATTTATTGAAATTTTTTATATAACCATCTTAACATTATTTTAATATTTACATTAGAATAATATTATATATTAGTATAGATTTATTTTTTAATCTGCTCTAAATTACATAATATATAAAAATAATAATATAATATAAATTATTATAATCTTAAAACGGGTCGATCAGGCTCAAACTTTAAATGTTCAAGCTCGAGCCCGACTAGTATTTTAAATGGACTTACTTTTTTGCTCAAACATATTTTTTGAGCTTAATATTTTTGTCAAAACCCTCCAAAATTTTGAGCAAGCTTTCGAATTTAGACAGATAACTTGACCCATTAACAGGTGTACGGAAATACATAATTAAAAAAAAACTTCAAATTAACAAAAGTTTCATTGAAAGAGGATTAAAAATATACACAGATTAGAAAATCATAATATAAAAATTATGTACAAAAGACCTTAAGAAAAACATTCATTTTTTTCCCTCTCCCAAAAACTCCAAAAGGAAAAAAGAAGTGATCTAACGGTTGGGATTGTTCATGATCCAATCACCCTAAACTATCTCACCGTTAAAAACCCTTCTATTATTAGCTATATATATATATACACATATATGTATTGATTCTTCAAAAGAAAATTCGTCATATTCTTCTCTCTCAACGTTCCAAAGCACTTTATCACACTCCTAAAGTATCAAACACAAAATTAACAAAAAAAAATAATTATTGTTAATTTAATTGTTAAATAAGACATCAGATTTTATTTTTCGATTTTACTTTATTTTTAGTTTTAATTTTAAAAGTTATAAGATTAAATTTTATATTTTTTAAATTTTCATGTTAAATTATATCACACAAAATTTTACGTGAGATTTAATGATTTATCGGTATTGATATAACATATATAATTTAAATTGAGAGTCTCCTTTGCCTTTCTCAACTAGTCTTATGGAAGACTACGCAAAAATCAATGAAGGCTCTTAAAAGAGAGATGTTTATAAATTGGTTTTGATTCGGTTTGAATCCATGTATGTTACATCAATATCATACATAATAGTTTAAATTTGAACGCTTCGAAATATATGTTGAAATTTTATTGAATCTCTTATATATTTGTAAATAATTAATCTAAGCTCATCTAACTCGCCTATACTGTTTATTTTCTTAAAAAAACATGTTATTTTTATTAATATTTAACGTTTTATATATTTATATTTTTAGAAGATGAGTATAAATTATAAATTTTAAAAGAATTATAAATATGAAAAAGATTTTAAAGCAGAAAAAGTAAGAGGATGAGAGAGAACGTACCAATGTAAACAGTGAGTTAAGGGGTGAGTGGAATCAAGAGCTTCAGCCTTCAGCTGACGATTTTCTTCTCATGAACCTCTTTAAATCCCCACCTGGTGTCCCTGCTGCACCCATATACATATATAACACGTCTTAGGTACATATCAGCGCAGGGTCTGAGATTTTTAAAATAGAATTTTTTTTATTTAAAATTTTAAAATTAATAAAAATATAATTATACTTTTAACTCCTTAAAAATATAAAAACTTTATGATTATTCTCTTTCACAATGACGAAATGATACTTAAAAAATTTTCATACTTCAATTCCAACCCACTAAAAAAATAATGGATTTTACCCTTTGCATAGTCACTTTACCGAGGGTAGGCGCATAGGCCTTGCCCCCAATTGAGTGGGATAATTTCATTTATAACCCTTCCTCAAAATTAAAAGATTTGATTTAATCCTTTTTAAACTTTGATTAAAAGAAAAAAAATCATAATTTTAATCCTTTTAAAAATTAATAATTTAATTTAAATATTTTTAATACAATTCTTTTTAATTTGACCCCTAAATTTAACAACTTTTATCTCGACCCTTGTTAAACAAAATTAATAAAATGATAGTGCCTCATCGGATACTCGACAATTCTTTTATAGGTAAAATAGATCACAAGTTCTTGAGCTCTCATGTTTTTAGAATTTATTAATTATATTTTTATTTTTAGAATTTATTAGATTTCAAAATTCACATTTCAATTGTTAACATTGTCAAAAAAATTGAAACTGAATTTTGAAATTGAAAAATAGAAAAATTAAATTCTTAAAAATAACTAAATTCCAAATTTAAGATATTAGAAGGACTTATTTAACCAAATTTAAACAACAATTGGAGGGTAAGAAAAAAGGAACTTACGTGACAATGGTGTCGCAGGAGTACTAGACCCAAGAGGAGAACCGGGAGCCCAACCCGACTCCATAGTTCTAAAACCAGAGTTGCTCTTAAGAATCGTAATGCTCCTAGTTATCATTATCTTACCATTATTATTATTATTCTCATAATCATAATCATCATGATAATGATCCGGCTCAGGTGCTGATCGTTTCACTGAAAACGAATCGTACTTTCGTAATTTTCCGAGGCCGCTTTCCGGCATTGGTCCGGCTAGCGTTTCGTCCCATAGTTTTTGCAGGAACCCCATGATCGAATATTCCGTTGAAAAAACCGATCTTAACTCTCTCTCTATTTAACGTAACACGCCGTTGAAAAGGCCGCAAAATTATACAGCATATGAATTAAGCACGAATTTTTTTTGTTCTTTTGGGATCTTGAAAACGACTGTTACTAAGAGATTGGGGAAGGAACGAAACGGAAGAGGGGAATTTCGGTGATCGAAGAGGTGGGGATATGTTGAAAGAGTTTTTATTTATTTATTTAAATTATTGGACAACAATGGCGGATTAGGGTTTTTATAGAGGGAATTTTGATTTCTTTTTTTCTTCATTGATTGGCTATAAATTGGGGGAAATTTGTAGCCACTAAATAAAGAAAAAAAACCACATTGGTTAAATTGGGATGGCATAATTTCAAAATTTGTCCTCAATGTTTATTTCTTTTATCAATTTAGCTCTTATTATTTTTTTGAATTATGTTTGATCATCAACCTTTCAAAATGAGTCAAATTGTTTTTTAAAGTAAATACAAAGTAAAATATTAATTTTTTAATGATGTTGGTATGACAACTCATGTGACAGTCTATGTATACTTCATGCTACTGATATGACATTATTTGTTATGTATATTACGTCAATCAATAATTTATTTAAATTTTTTAAAATTTAAGAAAAAATTTTAAAAAATTCATAAAAATTTAAAAATAAATAGTATGAAGTATATGTGAATTGTCATGAAAGCTGTTATGTTTAAAAATTTAACATTTTAGTCAGTATTTCTATTAAAAAACAACAATGATGCTCTTTTTGAAAAACTGATGATCAAATAAAGTTAAATTTAACTTAAACAAAAGAATAAGGGTTTAATTAAAAAAAATGTAAACATTGAAAACTAAATTTAACATTATACCAATCGGGATTAAGGTGTGAAACTAAAGTTGTTTAGCGTCAATAGTGAATGTGTTTAAATTTCACATTTTTTCGGATTTGGTAACTTACCTTTCTAATATAGGTAATTAGTATTTTATATATATATATATATATATCAAGGTTAGACTTTTTCTAATGTCCCTTTCTACGAAAAGTGAAGTTGGATCCGATGAGATTATAAATAGTTGTGGGGTGAGTTTAGTTATTGTAACGGTAAAAGTGAATATTATAATAAGAGATTAAAATAGTTGTTATAACAGTAATATTGAGTATTGTTGCGGTGTAATTAAAATCAATGATGAAATATGCTTTTGAATTCAATCATTACGGTTGCAATGCGATTAATTATAGTAAAAAAAATGAAAAAAACTATTAAGAACATTAAATTAACATATGTATATATAAATAATAATCGAATTTATTTGTTTGATATTTATAAAACATGATAATGAATAGTTGAAAGTAAGAATCAAATTTTTTATGTGTTTTTATTCAATGTAGGTCCAATAAAGCATGAGAAAGAATAACTTTGACATAAATAGATTTTCATTCCAACGTAAAATGTCTCCGCCCCAACAAAAGCAAACAAATGACTTTCCGCTACAATGGAAGGATTTCTCGTTGGAGTGACGCATATACCTGATAGTCTTTAAAAGTTACGATAGAGTTTATGCTTAGTTAACGGCATGTTATCTATTTTCATATCTTTTTATTGTTGATGGAGTTTAGATTATTTACTCATTCTTATTTTCATTTGATAATAGTTTGACTAACTATTAGTTTGACAAACTTAAAGAAATCGGAAGAAGATTTTTGTTTTAGGTCTAAAATAAATAACTCTTGGTCTTAGTAAGACGGGTCAATCCATGATTCATAATTAGGATAGGAATATATCTGATTAGCTTGGGTAACCATAACTAGGGTAATTCTTAATTAATTTGGTCTATGTTATTGGCATAGGAATATAACGCAATTGTTAGATTAAATTAGTTCTTAAATTGCTTGGAAGAGAATTAAAAGAACTTTAGTTCCCAGGTTAATAATAAACTCTATTAGAATAAATTAGGTGGAAATAGATCAATTAACTAGTATATTTGATAAAATTGTAATCCTAGGGTTTTACTATTGATTATTTATTTGATTTAATTTGTATTGTTTGTTTTTATTTACTTTTAAATTAGTTAGAAAATTTTATTATCGATTAATTCAGATGTGTTCTAGAGTAATATTTGGTGATTGACGTTTCGATTATAATAGCTCTATGTGGGATGACTATTTTATACTACTTGAAATGATACATGTGCTTATGTGACTCTTCATCAATAATAAATTATTTCATGAGTCGATTTGGACTCGTGTTGTCTTAAGTTTTATTATTTTTTGTTTGTTTTTCCATTGTTTCATAAGTCTTCAGTTTTAGAAGTTTTTGTCTGTTCTTGTAGCACGTATTTTAGTTTTGCTTATGCATGTAATCTTAGTTTTACAAGTAATTTTAGGGATGATTTTATTATCGTCCTCTCTAGTTTGGTGAATGTTTGATTTTTTTTGTTGATTTTTGCTCTTCGCTTTGGACCATCCAGGGCTGATTTCCTTATCGTATTAAATGCTTGCAATCATTCCGAATATGCCTGAGTTGTGATAAAGTCAATTGTCAACGTGTCATAATATTCCATTGATGCTGAGACTAAAATCTCTGTTGTGTTGATGAAGCTTGTCCTTCACCATCTACAATGAATGTTTGTTGTTTTTTTTCTTGAATTGTATGCATGGTTCATTCCTTAAATGAATTAATGAAATTATCTTAAAAAAATAATTATAATGCATATGGTAATATATATGGTTTATGAGAAAGAAAATAGTTGTAATATATATGGAAATATAACGGTAACCACTTATAAATGTCGTGTAAGAAAAGGATTTTTAAAAGAAAATAGTTGTAATACGTATGGTAATAAAATTATTTATTTATTAAATAAATGTTGTATGAAAATTAAATAGAATTTTGTATAGTTGTTAATGTTAATAAATCTATGATTTTCGTAATTAAGAATTACGTTTTGTATCTATATATTAAAAATCAAATGTGAATATACAAATAATTAATATTATAATTCTTTTTAAATTTAAAGACAACAATAGTTAGTACGATATTAATTACCATAAATTCAATGTGAACATAAATAAAATTACTTAATATAATTAAATAAATGTAAAAATAATTAAAATTAATGATTAATTTCTTACCAAAAATTCAAATATAAAACAAATATTCATTTTCGTTTAATTATTTTCAGATTTATTAAAATACTATATTTATATATTTTGGCCGTTAAAATTCAACTTTGTGAATGTTTTTTTCAACTTTTTTATATTTTTATTTTAATAAATTTAATTTTTTATTTTTTGGATTTAAAAATGTTAGTCTAATTGTTAAGTCAATTAAAATTCTTTTATTAAATTCTCATTAAAACTTTGAAAATTTTAAAAAAATCGGTTAGACTTTTCAATTTCTTTTGTAAATTTTTATCAAACTTCTAAAATTTTTAAAAGTTTTAATTAGATCTACCAAAATTTTTTAAAATTCTAATTAAAACTCTCAAAATTTTTTAAATTTTGATCAGTCGTCCAAAACTTAACATCAAGATCTGCCACTACATAGCTACCAAATGAACTTTTTATTTTAAAAATGGCACAACAACAAATTTAATAAAAGTAAATAAATAATTAGACTTGAATTATGAAATTTAAAAAAATAAAAAGACTAATTTCTTAAAAATAAAATATAGGGACTAAATTCTAAATTAGAAAAAAGTATAAGGACTTATACCATATTTAACCTCTCTTTTAAAACGTCATGAACTGTCAACATCATTATAAAATCTTTGTCTCTTTCGTAAAAATTCTTTAAAGGTCATTTTTGTCTTTTGAAAAAATTAATTATTATTAATATGTGTTCTTAGGATTAAATTAAAAGGGACAAAATAATAGAATCATCAGTTTCAAACAATTTTTTTAAAAAAAGAACATAAAGGATTATTTTTTAGGAACTCGATTTTGTAGGTTTAGATTTTAGGATTAGATAAAATATATTACCAAAAAAAAATTTCTTGCATATATATATATAAATATATACAGATATACAATGCATAAGATTTTTTTTCCGGTTGTTTTGATACAATTTTGTTAAATAGAATTACTGGGTTTTTTTATAATTAATTTTATAGGAAGAAAAGGAAATTTTTTTATTGAATTTTGTAGATTTAGATATTTAGATTTGATAAAATAATTATCAAAAGATTTTCTTGCAAGTATACAGATAGGATAGAATTTTTTTAAACAAAATTATCGTGTTCTTTTTTTAATATTGAAAACGAGATTTTCAAAATCAAATATCAATAATTTCATCATATATATTGATTTCTTCATAAAGAATTGCATTCTAGGCTCTGGGTTTGTTTTTTGGCTTTTATGAATGCTTTGTAACGGTCCGTCTGCGTACGTGGCAAGAATCTGGAGGCTGGATGCTTCATTGATCGTTGATTGATTGGGATTTGAGGTAATGCTGTTTCATCTATATAAACATGAATTGTGCGTAGATTTGTTTATTTTGTTATTAGAAATGTATTTTTATTAGTGTTATTTTGATGGGATTTTGTTTTAATTCTTAGGATTGATTTCTGAATGACGGGCATCGAGTTGATTCATGAGAGAAGGCGTGTTTTGATCGTATATTTTAGTGATAGGATCAGTATTTTAACCTTTTTGAGGTTCAGTTTATTGCGATTTATGTAGAAATTTTCGAACGCATTTTTTAGTTGAATTCTAGAGTAGATTGTGTTGCCAGGCATTGATTTGGATCAGAATTTGATCAAAGTTCAAATAGTACAGAATTGGGGTTTCGAGTAGTTGAGATGGAGAAGTATGAATTACTTTGATAGGTTGATCGGTAGGCATAATAGTCGGTTCTTGATTGTTAGAATTTCCATTTTTCGATGGTTGCACTTGGTGGGATTGTGGCTTCGTTTCTGATTGAACTGCATGCTGTATTGTTTATGGCTAGTTTCAAGTGTCAAATGGAACTACCTTAATGAGCAGGGGCATTAGGATAGTTTAAAGATGGATGCCACTAGCAAGACGGTTTCTGAGCTAGTTAGTTTAGTTAAGTCATGGCTCCCTTGGCGATCCGAGCCTGATAATGTGTCGAGGGATTTTTGGATGCCTGATCATATATGCAGGGTGTGCTATGAATGTGATTCTCAGTTCACATTATTTAACCGTAGACACCATTGCCGACTCTGTGGCCGAGTTTTCTGTGCCAAGTGTACAACAAACTCGGTTCCTGCACCATCGGATGACTTCAGTATTCTCCAAGAAGAGAGGGAGCAACTTCGGGTATGTAATTATTGTTTCAAGCAATGGGAGCAGGGCATAAATGCTATCGATGATGAAGTGGAAGAGCTCGATGAGGATATTAGCTCTTCACCATCAGCCGCTAGCTTTATTAGCACTAAATCTAGTTATAGCAGTAGCTTTAGTCTCGGCTCGGTTCCATATCTGTCTCATTCGAGGTCTATTCTCAGCCCTCATCAACTGTCTTCAATGAATCGAAGCATGGATAGATCCAGCAAGAGAATAACAATGACAAGTGATGATCTTATGATGGATGGAGAAGATCCATCTTCAAACTACGAACTTTTGTCAAACAGGTATGGAAATCTTACCTTCTTAATTGCATTTCTTAAAAATTTTCAGGTTTTTCTATCAATCAAACAGAACTTAAATCTGTATAGACATCTGAGTTTGCACATGTTTGTGCATCACTCTGTGATCTGTCGTTTTTTATCAGTGTTGTCTATCGAATAGAATACAGGACACCAGAAACGAGTAGCCAATAGGATTTATTGGAGAGTTGAGTAAAACAAGGTCTTAGTGTTCTATTCCAATCTCTTATTGTTGCTTGCTTTTTGTTTGGCATCAGGAGTGATTATGATGATGATGATGACGAAGACGACGACGATGATGAATACAGCATATATCTGTCCGATTCCGAGTCACAGCATTTCTCTCAAGAAAGTGGCTATTGTAGTCCTATCGGCTTTGATGAGACGAGCAATGATAAGTCTCATGCATTTCATCCCGATAGTGAAAACAATGACTCAAAAAATTTAAGCTGTTCTCCAATTGACCATAGTCTCCCTTCACCAAGCTTAGAAGGAATATCACAGATTGCGAAGAAAGATGAACCCAAAGTTGGTGACGAAGGTGAAATGTCATCGGCTTTATATGCTACCGAGCCTGTAGATTTTGAGAATAATGGACTTCTTTGGCTCCCTCCTGAACCCCAAAATGAAGAAGACGAGAGGGAAGCTCTTCTGATCGACGATGATGATGATGTGGATGTTACAGGAGATTGGGGATACATGCGCAGCTCGAGTAGCTTCGGAAGTGGGGAATCTCGGATTAAAGATAGATCGAGAGAAGAGCACAAGAAAGCGGTGAAGAGTATAGTTGATGGACATTTCCGGGCTTTGGTAGCTCAACTTTTACAAGTCGAGTGCCTTCCTGTCGGTGATGAAAATGACAGGGAGAGCTGGTTGGAGATCATCACTGCTCTTTCGTGGGAAGCTGCCACACTTTTGAAGCCTGATACGAGCCAAGGGGGAGGGATGGATCCCGGTGGATATGTTAAAGTGAAATGCATAGCTTCTGGATGTCGTAGTGAGAGGTAAATGTTACACAATATAACAATTGTTTCCATCCAATCTGTTTTTTGATTATTTTTTTCCTAATGAATTAGAATCTAAATTAGTATAGACCCTGAGATGACCTCTAAGACTGCTTCCAGATATACTACTGTACTAGTTTTCGACACTCCGCTTTTCTGTTTCTGAGTTTTGTGATGTTTCTTATAGTATGGTTGTCAAAGGAGTTGTTTGCAAGAAAAATGTTGCTCATCGACGGATGAATTCAAAAATAGAGAAGCCTCGGTTGTTGATCCTTGGTGGAGCTCTTGAATACCAGCGGGTCTCCAACCAATTATCAAGTTTCGATACTTTGTTGAAGCAGGTATTTTCTTGTTTATATGTTTCTTTCTGTTTACTGTATATCAATTTTTTATTTCCGTAAACTACTAGTATTTTGTCCTTATGTTATATATTTTTTGACATCATTAAACCAGGAAAAAGACCATTTGAAGATGGCTATAGCGAAGATACATGCGCATAAACCGAATATCCTTCTGGTAGAGAAATCAGTTTCTCGGTATGCCCAGGAATATCTCCTCGAGAAAGATATATCACTTGTTCTAAATATAAAAAGGCCATTGTTAGAACGCATTGCTCGATGCACTGGTGCTCAGATTGCCCCTTCAATTGACCATCTCTCTTCTCAGAAACTAGGTTACTGTGAAAAATTTCATGTCAAGAGGTTCTTTGAAGATCTTGGCTCCGCCGGACAAAGTGGGAAGAAATTAGCGAAGACCTTAATGTATTTTGAAGGCTGCCGAAAGCCATTGGGTTTCACTGTAAGTAATCAAAACTAACCGAAACCGAACCAAAATGGAAGACATTAAAATGTATTTGTTTTTCGGCTGTTGCAAGTCTCTTTTTTTAGTCTAACTGAATTTGTAAATATTTTGCTTCAGATATTACTTCGGGGTGCAAATGGAGATGAATTGAAGAAAGTCAAGCATGTGATCCAATATGGAATTTTTGCCGCTTACCACTTGGCTCTGGAGACATCATTTCTTGCCGATGAAGGAGCCTCTCTGCCGGATTCCTCTTTTAGCGCTCCCATTACTGTGACACTTCTTGATAAACCACCAACTATTGCGAGGTCCATATCAACATTTCCTGGTTTCACTGTTCCGGCCAATGAAACATCCCAGGAACCTCCACATGGTAGTGATCTGCAAAGAGCTAACAGTATTTCCACTTTAAATCTTCCGTTCTCGGTTGTTAATCGTACTTTGCCAAAAGAAGCTGCACAAACTTGTTTATCTAATGGTTCTAGCTTGCCATCTGCACGATCCACTACTGAGAAAGTTAATTTAGATTCCTTTTCCAAGAAAACTGATACTGGTCCCAAAGAATCGTCGACTATGGGATCTTTTGTTAACAAAAGTGAGTCAGCCACTATGAGTAATCATTGTGTTGGGCTGTCAAATTCTTCACAACAAAATTCTACAGTACACATTGACCAAGAGAAGTGTAGCACAGCAGTTGAAATTCAACCGGGTCGTTCGGAGGCATCATCGGTGCATCATGATAGTCAAAACTGTAATAACCAATCCCAGGAGTCAAAACCAATAAAAGAAGAATTTCCTCCAACACCCTCTGACAATCAGAGCATTTTGGTTTCGTTATCATCACGATGTGTGTGGAAAGGGACTGTCTGCGAAAGATCCCATCTGTTTCGGATCAAGTACTATGGCAGTTTCGATAAACCTTTGGGTCGGTTTTTGCGGGATCATTTATTCGATCAGGTAAAGTTTCTCTTTTCCACTTTTATATATATTTGATCACATGCACTGCAGCAGTTCTCTTGAAATTAAAGAAATTACTGATCTTTCAGAGTTACCAATGCCATTGTTGTGACATGCCTTCAGAAGCTCACGTTCATTGTTATACTCATCGGCAAGGAACCCTCACCATATCCGTTAAAAAACTCACCGACGTTTTCCTACCTGGTGAAAGAGTTGGAAAGATTTGGATGTGGCACAGATGCCTGCGATGTCCAAGAACCAACGGTTTTCCTCCGGCTACACTGAGGGTAGTGATGTCTGATGCTGCTTGGGGTTTATCTTTCGGGAAGTTTTTGGAGCTTAGTTTTTCAAACCATGCTGCTGCAAGCCGGGTTGCAAGTTGCGGCCATTCTTTACATAGAGATTGTCTTCGTTTCTATGGGTAATTTCCTTTTGCTTTTATATTATCAGTTGAATGCCATATCCAAGCACAAATAGTTGCCCTCGTAAATATGTTATAAAAACCAGCTTTGGAGCTGGCTCTTGACCCATAAATATAATGCATCACATTGTGTCATTAATCATTATCATATGTTTTCTCGAGTTGAATCAATCATTTTGCTCATGCAAACTTGTTTGTAGATTTGGGAGAATGGTTGCATGCTTCCGGTATGCATCAATTGATGTACATTCGGTGTACCTTCCACCCCCGAAACTTGAGTTTGACTACGAGATTCAGGAGTGGATACAAAAGGAAAAAGATAAGGTGCAAGGATTAAGAGTTTTGGTTTCTTAAGGAAGCTGATTTAGATCTCACTTCATTTGTTTATTTTTTTGGTTATTACAAATAGGTGGTCGACCGGGCTGAGCATCTGTTTTCTGAAGTACTCAAATCCTTAAATCAAATAGCTGAAAAAAAAATCAGCAAAGGGGCACCTAATAGTATCATGAAATCACCGGAATTGAGGCATCAAATTTCTGAACTAGAAGGGATATTACAAAAGGAGAAACTCGAGTTCGAGGTAAGACTTCCTTTATGTGTTACATAATTTTTGCTTTAGCAAAACAGCCGGATTGCCGCTGATTATGTTGACCATGTATGGTTAGATTTCCATTACTTCTGTTGGAAAACTTCTATCACTGCAAAACAAACGTCTACTTTTCATCGCTGTTTATATTTTCCGGTTTTTATTTCTCTCATATTTGGTTTAGGAATCATTGCAAAAGGCTTTGAATAGGGAAGTAAGAAAAGGGCAGCCTGTTATCGACATTCTTGAACTTAATCGGTTGCGGCGGCAATTACTTTTCCAATCTTATATGTGGGACCATCGCCTGGTTTTTGCAACAAATTTAGAAAATTGCAGGCCGCAGGACAATTTCGGCAATTTGATTTCAGGACATGAGGAGGAATCTGTAACCGATGATGAGAAGCTCAAAGATGTGGACATGTTGGAAAATGGAAAAGGCTCCGAATGCTGTGACTCATCTCCAGTGGATGAAAAGCTTGATAGGGAATCCGACCAAAGAGAATTAAATGGCAATGCTGATAAGTCGGATGTGATCCAACGAGAACTGGACGTAAGTGAAGATTTGAATCTTGGAATTGAAGAGTATGGTAGTCTTTCTGCTAGTCAGAGCATGTATGACCAATCGGACTGTGAGAAACCTACTGCAACTGTACGTCGAGTCCTGTCTGAAGGCCAGTTTCCTGTCATAGAAAACTTGTCTGATACCCTTGACGCTGCTTGGACAGGGGAAATTCAACGAACAATTGTATTTTGTAAGAAAGATTCATGTGGTCTTTCTGATTCTGCTGCTGCAGGCACAGCAACAGAGAGGTTGAATTTGGAAAACCATTCCGAAGGAAAGATCGTGCCAAAGGCTCTTTTTTGTTTTTCACCTTCATTGTCCACTGGAGGTTCAGAAAATTTGGAAGAGTCGATAAGCTGGTTAACGATGCCATTCTTAACTTTCTACCGTTCATTGAACAAAAACTTCTTAGGAAGTGCTTCAAAGCTCGATACATTCAGCGAGTATGATCCAGTCTATGTTTCGTCATTTCGAGAGTTGGAAATGCAAGATGGAGCTAGACTGCTTTTACCATTGGGTGTTAATGACACTGTTATTCCAGTTTACGATGATGAACCCACGAGTATGATATCATATGCACTAGCATCACCTGAGTATCATTTTCAGGTAAGCAACAATGGGGATAGACATAAAGATTGTGGGGATTTAACTACCTCCGTATCCGCAGATTCATCAACTCTTCGATCTTTCCTTTCTGTTGATGAATCGACCTTTGATCCACATCAAAGTTTCGGTTCAATAGACGATGGTTCTGGATCTCATAGCCTGATTATGGACCCACTCTCCCGTACAAAGGCTTTGCATGTCCGGGTTTCCTTTGGAGATGACGGGTCAGCTGATAAAGTGAAATATACCGTCACTTGCTATTACGCAAAGGGGTTTGAAGCATTAAGAAGAATATGTTGCCCATCAGAGCTAGATTATATACGGTCCCTGAGTCGGTGTAAGAAATGGGGTGCTCAGGGTGGCAAGAGCAACGTCTTCTTTGCAAAGACCTTGGATGATCGGTTTATCATTAAACAGGTTACGAAGACGGAGTTGGAATCGTTTATAAAATTTGCCCCCGGATATTTTAAGTACTTGTCTGAATCAATTAGTTCTAGAAGTCCGACATGCCTCGCGAAGATTCTCGGTATTTATCAGGTGTTTCTTTAGCTTCAGATGTTTTAATGCTACATATCATAATTGTTAATATAGCATTCATTGCTTACCGAAGCCGGAATAATTATTTTGTCGACTTTTATTTTTCTTGAAGGTTACTACAAAGCATCTTAAAGGCGGGAAAGAAACAAAAATCGATGTTTTGGCTATGGAGAATCTTTTGTTTCGAAGAACCTTCACGAGGCTATATGATCTCAAAGGATCTTCAAGATCTCGTTATAACCCCGATACAAGTGGAAGCAACAGTGTTCTGCTTGATCAGAACTTTATCGAATCAATGCCAACTTCCCCTATTTTCGTCGGTAATAAAGCAAAGCGGTTGTTGGAAAGAGCTGTCTGGAACGACACTGCTTTTCTTGCAGTAAGTTTTCGATATTTTCTTGTATGCTTGTGCCCCCGAAGGGTGGGGATGTTGCTAACATTCCAGGAGATCCATTCGCATGATGCATGTTTATATTCATTATTTTCCTTTTCTTTTCGATTTTGCAGTCAAGTGATGTGATGGATTACTCGTTACTGGTCGGAATCGACGAAGAGAAGCACGAGTTAGTTCTCGGAATCATTGATTTCATGAGGCAGTATACCTGGGACAAGCATCTCGAAACTTGGGTGAAGGCTTCCGGCATCCTCGGCGGGCCAAGGAATGCAGCACCAACTGTAATTTCACCAAAACAATACAAGAAAAGGTTCCGGAAAGCAATGTCGACTTATTTCCTGATGATCCCCGATCAATGGTCTTCTTCCACCATGCCAAGAAAACCTGAGTCGGATACCGGTGAAGAGAATGGGCAAATCCGGACCTCGGTTAAGTGATTCTTCAAATCTGTGAGTGTATATTCAAATCTTTGATTCTTTTCCCCCCCTTGTTCATATGATTGATTTCCATTTTTTTCAATTCTTTTTGAGGGCATTTTTTCTCACAAAAAAATAATAAATTATAATTATTCTTTTGGGAAAGTCGCATGGGATATTTTTTTATAAGACAGAAATTTCTATCAGAGTTCCAATATTTTATGATCTCTGCATGAAATATTTTTGATCTTATAATTTTAGCATTCCACCATGTAACTGGATATCAGTGAATTAGATTCTTTTGTGATTCATATATATAAAATATACCATTGCTGATGGGTCTGGTTATTAGGTCAATCTAGTTAAACAAACCGGTCTGGGTGATTTGGAATCGGGTTTTCTTGCTCCGGTTCTTCGCTTTTCTAAAAATATCCGGTTCTTCGTTATATATCCGGGTACGGGGGTTGAGGATAACCTTTAAAGATCTTCCAAATACATGAAAAAACTCGAAAACGATCCGAATATACTAGTGTCGTCGGATGCTCATGGCTAAGTCCGAACAACATGAGGATTGAATGACTGTGATTTATAGAGTTTAAATGGTTATTTGACGCTTTCAGCTCTCTCAACCGTCGATATATACCAAAATCGACAATAATAACATTCATTATATCCGCAATCGTTATAAATACATCCATTATATAATTCCGTTCTCATAAATGGTAACCAGAGTATTAGTGTAATTGATCCATGTCAAACCCTAATAATGACAAATTCAAGCTCAGCTCGAAATTCAGCATTTGATACTCGGAGCTCAATCTAACATTAATTTGTAAGCTTGATTTCGGCTCAAGACTTAATTGAGTTGTTTGGGCTTAAGCTTGATTACTCTCATTTATTAACTTTCACAACTCAAGCTCAATTACACTTGTTTGTATCAAGTTCGAGCTCATTTACATTTCAACCTTTTCTGTATAACAAGGACAAAAATGCAATTTCATAACACAAAAATATATTAAAATGAAAAGCTCAATTAAACCTGTGATCTATTTGAATCTGAGTATTTCAATACTCAAATTCGGCTTGATTGATAGCTTGAGTTGCTAAGCTTAAGCTTGACTCAAGTAATTACCAAATTGAATTTAATTTTTTTTTCAAGTCGAATTCAAGTTTCCCATATAATATGCATACAAATATATGACATAGTTTTTTTTTTCATTATAATATGCATACAAATATATATATATATAAGAGCTAGGGGTTTTTTATTAAAGGAATTTGTTAAAACCATTCCCCTTGAAGTTTGAAACCCCATTTTTAGGGTTTTTGAAGCCTCCACTATTAACAATTTGAATCCATCTTTCTTGAAGAAGATCAAGTATCTCTGCATCTCTGCATTCATTTCAACATTTGCCCAAAAAAAAAAACTATTATAGATTAAAATCAGAGTAACTAAAACATCTATAATTGAGTCGAGTCAAAGCTTGATCGAGTTCCACTGAATTTCAGTTTTAAAGTTCGAGTTTGGCTCGATATAATATTTAACTCCTCCAGCTTGGTTGATTAAGCTCGTTTAAGTATAGTAAAAAATGAGCTACATCAGGGAGTGGAAGTGGAAATTTTGTATTGGGATTGAGATTAAATTATAAATTTTTGGAGGATCAAAAATGAATTTTGTCATTTTATTAACTTAACATCAATTATTTGTACTTGAACTTAATGTCTAATTAAAATTTTTAAATTTTTTTGGTAGGTCTACTAAAAATTTTCAAAACATTCAAATGCTTAATGTGATTGACAAAAAAAAAATTGTAAAAATTTTGAAAGGTTTAATGAGAAATTCCAAATTTTCAAGACTTAACTAAAAAATTTAACGGTGTAAAAAGAATTTTTAAAAAGGCTCTCAGTACCATCCATCTCTACTTAATAGCCCAAGCTAGGTCGAGCTCAACTTTTACAATGATTACTAGGATTCAAGCTCTTATTGAAGTCAAATTCAAGTAAAAACCCGAGCTCTTAAGCTCGTTTATAATCAATCAAGCTTGAGCTCAACTTTACAATAATGACCATAATTCGAGCTTAAACAAATCTCGAATAATTTTAAAATATAACTCGAGCTCAACTCGATAATGATGAAACAAAATCCGAGTTTAATATTCTTACCTATGGTGGGAAAAAGTAGGAGAAATGAAACGAGGACCTTCATCATACCCTTCACAAACTATTTCACCATTATCATCTCTGTAACATATTACACCCAAAGCTTTATCCTCAAAAACCTGTCAAAAAAAAAACCACACAAACCACATCATGTTTCTCACTTTCTTGTCGGAAAACAATGGCCGAAAATACCCCAAAAAGAAAAAGAAAAACTGATAATTTCTTGTTCAACCTTGTTGTTGTTGGAGAAACCACTGATCTGAATTTCCGGTGATTTCTTACAAGGAACTTGGCTGTTTTTAAGCATCACGATCTTGTTCACATGTTTTATAAGTGGTTTCGATGTTTTAAAAGGAAGGTTAACTGGAAAAGAACATGTAATTACAGACATTGAAGAGAAAATATTACAGTAAAGAAGAAAGAAAATGAAGGACAGTGAGAGAATTTATGCGTCTGTCTCTGTGTTTTTCTTTTAAAGACGAAGGAAAGAAAATGACAACGACCCTCATCTTCAACTTTATAACCCACCATTGAATATCCATTAAATCTTAGATTCAAGTTCGTCTAACCGTTAGTATGAAAGATCAGAAAAAAAAATTATTTAATTTTAATTTACAAATTATATTTAAAATTATTTCATGAAAAAAATTAAACTATAAAACAAAGCTCATATAGAAGTGATTTTAATAGTCCACTTACATGAATGATAATTTTTTTGAATATTTTAATAATTATTTTATATTTTTTTAAAATTGAAAGATTAAAACATAAATTTATTAATAATTTAAAAAATGTATTTGAATTATTTGTCATAATTTTTATGTAAAGTGGGTTCCATCTTTGCTTTATCTTTATACTGTTGATTAAGTCTCACTATATATATATATATTTAATAAAAATAATTTTATATGCATTTTAAGCTATTTTTCATTAATTTATATAATATTTATTTTAATATTATAAAAATACTGACTGTAAATTATATAAAAATATTTTTCATTTGGTTAAAATAACAACGTTTTTATCTTGTGAACTGATAATAAAAACCAACTAAATAAATTTAAATAATAACCAAACCAAAATCGAATTGAATTTAATAAAATAAAATTAACTAAACTAAACATAATGGTTAAAATCGATTTTAGATTTTTATGAGGTTTATTTCTCAACTTTATTGAAAAAGATTACATGAATCAATTAATCTAATTTTCGATTCAACCATTAATTTTGCACCATATTAAAGTGAGTTATGAGGTTGAAATATAAGATCAAATAAGAGACTTTGAATGTCGAAATCTCAAATCTTATATATATTTATGTCATTTTTTGAGAACAATCACATGAATCAAATTAATTAAATTTCAGATTAATTATTGTTTTTTAATTTGATAATATACCAAGATTTTCTTTGTTCAAATTATTATACTATGACTGGATTAAAGTCTTCATAATTTTTTTTAAATTTTTTAAAAATTAATTTGATTTTCATTAAAAAAGATATTTTTCTTTGATACATAGATATTATTAGAGTAAGATTTGGTTTTTGGGTAAAAAACTAAAGTAAGATTAGATTAGTGATTAGATTAATGAAGAGACGTCCAAAAGATAAGATACTATAATTCTTGTACTATAAAGCTATCGTATTTTAATTTGGGTCATGAATCATGATTCAATTTTTTTTTTATTTTTTATATTTGTTTTATGATATATAGTAGAGGTGTTTGTGAATCAGGTCGAGTTAGATTCAGACAACAATCAATTTAATTGATTGGTTTTTTCGAATCGATTTTGACATGACAAAATCGAATTGGCTGACTTTAGTTGAGAAGACTAATCAAACTAAACCAACTTTGATTCGATTGTTTTTTTTTATCAGCTGACCTTGAGTTATTAGATTGAGTTCATATGGTTATATATCTATTATATATTATAAAATATAAATATATTTTAAATAATTTAAAAATATAAAATAAGTCATTTTCGTTCAATTCGGTTTCAAAATTAAAAAATCGATAACTGGCCGAATTAATCAATTAGATCAAGGTCAAAATCGACCAACCAGCCCCACTTGATTAAATTGAAACCGAAAAATCGAATAAGGCTATTTTTTCATTAAAACCGAATTTTTTTAAATGGATAATCTAAGACCATTTTAGGTCGACCCATATTTTTAATTTTTTTTAAAAAAATAAGTTTACATTATTTTTAATTTAAAATTTAATACTTTAATTTTTTCATTTATTAAAATTTTATATGTGGCCAACTTAACCCTTTTTTTAATATTTATATTATAGTATTATATATTACTATAAATTTAATTTTTAGATTTTATAAAATTACATAATATATAAAAAGTAATATAATATAATATAATATATTACAAAATTTAGAAAACAGAGCAGGTCAGGCTCGAGCTGTAACATCTCATATCCGACTTTATCGTCAGGTTAAGGTATCGAGATGTCGTATTCGTTGCCGGAGCAACTACAATTAATTTCATATCGATTAAACATTTTCATCCAACCTATTAAGCTCATTACACCTTTATAACATGATTTATAAACAAATTCAAGCTTCATACGGGCTTACAAAAGCTCTCTTAATAATCTTTAGTTGTTCAAGGACTTAATTATAAAGTTTCAATCTATCGAGTTGACATCGCGACTTTAGGGGTTCCACGTCATGACGTCACTCACTGACTTTGGCTTATCACAATGTGTATTCTGTTTCCATGAAAACCATTATTTTCAATTCACAACACCTAAATCGATACTCATTTAACATTTTTCAACCAATCCAACCAACATACCATTCATATTTATGTATTTCCAACCTTAAAAATCATATAATTCAACTTAAAACTCAATCAAATATAACTATGTTTGCAAAGTTAACGAGGTGCTCAAAGTCCATCAAATGATTCCACTAGAAATCTTCACGTACATATTTGGTTTAAACCTATGTACATGCGATAAACTATTACCAAAAAATTAACACCATACCCTCTTCCAAGCTTTAAGATGTGATGTGACGAGTTGAGATTGATCTTCACTCTAAAGTTTCAATTTGAGCCTCGATCACCTATGGTTTGAGAAATAGCGTGTTAAAGCATATAAAAACTTAGTAAGTACATCAAGAATTAAACTTACAATTACCTTAATTACATTTAACATGTTAATGCTTTAAATATAACATAATGAATTTAATTAAATGATCATTAAATGCTTATTTCCACTTATTATGTTTCACTTACCGATTCGCTATTGATTTCATCTAACAATTTTCGTTTATCCCATAGTAGACTTAACTGAACAAGCAAGATATGCGGAAAAGAAAACACTGAAATGCACCAAAGCGCAAAATCAATGAAATGCTCCGGAGAACCACTATCATTGAATTACCCCGAGGTGCCACTATCACTAAGTTGCATCAAAATGCCTTTATCATTGATTTGTACCAAAGTGCCACATTGCCACTATCACTATGAGCGTTGAAAGTCTCCTAATGGCATGCCATTTATATCCAACATGTTCATAATTTTTACTTGGGCATTTATATTGCCATTTTCATCGCTATCACTTATTAATTAATAACTTATAAAACTTTACATTCTTTATAATTTAGTCCTTATTTTCATAAAAATCAATATTCATTAAATTATCACTTTAATTTCACTTAAAATTAAATTTACTATCATAAGTACTTCACTCAAACTCTCAATTCAAGTATTTTTATTTCACACTTCTAAGTTTTACACTCTTTACAAATTAGTCCTCTTTACATAAATTTCGCTACACTTAACTTTACAATCATTTCAATTTAGTTCTTGCAAACATATAATTCAATAATCACTTTATTCTCACTTTAGAGTACATTTCACTTTCATATATCACTTCATTTAAACATTTTATTACAATATTTTAGTAAACATAGTCACTTGATTATTTTATAATTTAGTCCTTAACAATATAAAATTTCATAATCACTATAAATCCACTTCAAATTTAACTCACTACCATATAACACTTCATTTAATCACTTATTCATAATATTATATTCTACACATTAACTTTTGTATACTTTACAATTTAATCACTTATTCTATACTTTCATTACACAAAATTAATTTACTTGAAATTTAAATTAAATCGATATTTTCACTATACTTTAATCAATTTCAAAACACAAATATTTTTAAGTTAATCACGCCACTACTAATATAACAATTTCACATATTTTATATTAGAATTTTGATAGGTATAGTAAAATTCTTGAAGTACTTACCTATCGTTGGTTAGAATTTCACTATTTTGCTTTTAATTCTCTTCCTTCCTCACTTTTGTCACCATCTTCACTTCGTTTCCAACACTTTCATCATTTCTTCTCTTTTTCTACTTCAACGCATCAAATACAAAATCATTTTGTTTACTAGAAATCTCTTTCTCATATCTCTACTTCAACTAAACATAAATTTCGTAAGAAAACACTTGAATTCTTACCTTGTCTCTTTAATCTCTTCACTTTCTTCACTCCCAATTTTAATTTCTTGTTTTCAAGATGATAATCAAACTCTCTAGAATCTTTACTTCGCTTTTTCCTTTTTGGTGGGTATGAAAATTCTCAAGACTTATGAGCGAAAATGATGAATTGATGGAAAAAACTAATTTGTAAAGAAAAGAAAATTTCTCTCCTCTCCCTTTTCTCATTCACAAATGTGAAAACATGAAGTAAGATTGCCATGCGAAAATAATTTTGATGAAAGATAAATTTTAACAAAAGTAAAACTGACACAGATGAATAAAGGAATAGAAGAATTTTGTGAAAAAAAAAAACAAAATTTTCTTAATAAAAATGTTATCAGAAAAAGCAACTCTCTTTGAGGTTATTCAACATTTTCCCTTCCTTTCTATTCTAGCATTACATAATTAAAATATTCATAAAATATCTAAAAATATATTATTAAAATAACAATTAAATAATATAAAATATCACCAACATCATGATTATAATCCAATGACCCATATTTTATACTTCAAGGCTAAGCATATCCAATGGCCATAATTCATCCACACATTCAAGGGCATTTCGGTAATTTTCCCCAAACATTATTTTTCTTGCTAAATCACCATTTTGCCCTTGTCAAATTTTATATTTCCATTTACATCCTTTCCACCTTTGGTTATTTCCACTTTTTAGTCCTTCAACTTTTTAATTTATATTTTAACCTTTCAACTTTTTAATATTCAACACTTTGACCCCATCACTTTTCCCTTCTTCACAATTTAGTCAATACCTCGAATTTATATCTCACAATATAATACTTGTTTCAATATTCTACAATACTCAATACCTTCCTCTACTAACATTGATGTACCTTATATCATTTACTCAATAAACCAATTATACACATTCCGAGTATAACACTTTACAAATTTAACATGATGATTTTAGGGGCGACATATGAGCCTTGAATGTTTAAGATCGAGCTCGGCTTATACTTTGAACGGGTCTAATTTTTTGTTTAAACCCATCCAAATTTACAGCAAACCTTTAAGCTTGGATGGGTAGCCCAAGACTGATTGCAATCCGGGTTATTGTGGCAAATCCGTTAATATACAAGGTGATATGTGGGTCACTTGGATTCGAAACCTAACGGAATTGAGACGATCTCATAATGTATCAGATTTAATTGATAAAAGATTTGAAAATATGCGAATCTAAATTGGTATCTATGCTCTTTTAGTTAAATGGTATAATTTCACTTTTAATCCCTCTTAACAGTTTAAGAGTTCAATATAATCTGTCATTTTAGCTTTGGCCAAATGGAAAATTTCTATTTTTGGTCTCTCTAAAACAAATAATTATTCAATTTAAATCATTTGAACATAATTTTATTTAACTTCGATCCCTCAATTTTTTATTTTATTTCAACCCCCAACACAATAATTCCTATGTATCGACCTTGTTTCTGCCATTTGAGAAAAAAAAATTCGAATTCCCTTCTTTTAGGCCGTGTATGGAAGACAAATTAGCAAACTATTTTCTCTTTTTTTAGTTTACATTTTCAAAAATTGAATTGATGGTCCATTATTTCTCGATATGATCGTCAATTCAAAAATAATTCAATAAACAATTTAAAATCATAAAAGAATAATAAATTATTAAAATTATAAACTAGTTCAATCGTTGATTTTTTTTATTCTATTTTTGAATTTGTACTAGTTTCGAATGATTTGTTCAAAATTCGGTTCAAATCTTTGTCTGGATTGATATACGGGTCGATTCTCAATTTAATCGATCCAATGTCAACAATTCTTCTATTCCCAAAAAAAATAATTATTGCTTACGAACTCAAAATTTCAACTCTTAAGTGATATCGAGTGGATCCATGATTTGAATTTCAACATTTATAACTAATCATATTTTCAAAATTGCAGCCCAAATAATAAATAAATTCGAAGAACCTAACAAGTGACTTTAATGAAAAAGAGGATGTTGTTCATCTTAGGGGTCCCGAGTTAGAGCACCTGTGTGTGTAAGGTGTGTGTACGTTGTTAAAGGGTTAAAAAAGTATGAACAGATATTACCATATAATCACATCAATATATTAAAAAAAATTCGAAGTTTAATTTAATTAATTCGGATTTATTATATTAAGAAACATTTAGAAAAACAGTACGGCCCATTAACATTTTTTAATAAACTCAAACCCAGCCCAATAGTTAATATTTCATTACAAACGCAACGAAAACGACGCCGTTTCCATAGCCTGACTTGTTTTGCAAGAAGTCATTTACAAAAACACCGAACCTCGCTTCACTTCGTTTTTCTTTGCTTCGCTGCTCTCATTTTTCAGTAAAATCTCTCTTAATTATTTTCTTTTCGTTTTTTTCTGGTTGATTTTCGTATTAAAAGCAGATTAATTTTTCTGGGTTTTTTTTTAAATTTCTTTAGGTTTTGTTAGATTTAAATATAATCGATCCAAACATGTTTCTCACAAGGTACCAAATCAAAGCATGTTCATTGCAATTTACAGCTCTATTTCCATTTTTTTTAAATTATTTTTTTGTTTATTTTGTTAAGGACTGAGTATGATCGTGGGGTCAACACATTTTCACCGGAAGGAAGATTGTTCCAAGTGGAATATGCAATTGAGGCCATCAAGGTAAATTACCTTTTCTTTCTTCTTCTTCTTCTCCTTCTTTTTTTCTGATTGTTTCCTGGGAAAAAGTCCTGAAACAGTCATCATTTTTTTGCCTAATTTTTTTTGGGCGTGTTTTAATATCAATGGGTTTTTTTTTTTTTTGATTGAAATGCAGCTGGGTTCAACTGCAATTGGGCTAAAGACGAAAGACGGTGTCGTTTTGGCTGTGGAGAAGCGTATTACTTCACCATTGTTGGTATGAACTCTTTTTGTACTTGATTACTTGTGTAATTAGCCCTTTTGCTTGATTGTAAGAGAAGAAAAAAAAGGCTTATTTTTTGTGCTTTGATTTGGTTCATTGTGGCTTATTTGCTAAAATGCAGTATAAAAAAGGATATTTTGTTAAGAAATGGAGTCCCATGATGCCTTCTTTTGATTAATTACCAATATTTTAGTTACAAAACTATGTTACTTGGACTCGGTAGTTGAGTGTCGGATAGTGTCTGTGTTCAACATGGTAAAACTCAATTTTCTTTTATTTGGAGGATCATACTCTTCTATTCATGTCTGAAAATGTGGGTATTTTTTGGGAAAATGGAGGGCTGCGTGGTATAGGTTATAAACATTTGAATGTTGATGGATGTCGAAACTCTAGATATGCATCTCAGGGTCCTAGGGGCAATAAGTATTGTAGGGGAAATGAAGAGTTCGGGTGATATAGGTTACAACTTACAAATCTTTGCTCTAGATACGAAAATTCAGGATCCTAGCGACAAATGTTTTGGGCAAAATGAGGAGTGTGTAATATAGGTTACGAACATTTGAACATTGATCGATGGTCAAGATACAAAAAACGAAAATCAGGGTCCTGGCGATAAATATTTTTGGGAAAACGAAGAGTTTGTATAATATAGGTTACAATCATTTGAATATTGATCGATGTTCAAAACTTTAGATACGAAAATCAGGGTCTGAGCAACAGAATTCACATTGCTTCTTCTTCCTCCTATATCCCCCAATTTATTGTTGGCTTGGTTCCCATAATGTGTGTGATAGGCATTATCTTATTTTCTGCAATATGCTACACCATACTTGCGGAAGAGTTTGTTACCTTTCACTTTATTTTGGCCAGCTTACTTGTTAAAAAAGCAACCATAAATCCCGAAACATCCCATCAGTAGCATATATTAAGTCTGCAGTTCCTTCCTTGCATCATGCTTTCGAATTTTCTTCCAGGAACCCAGTAGTGTTGAGAAGATTATGGAAATTGATGAGCATATAGGATGTGCTATGAGTGGGTTGATTGCTGATGCACGGACCCTTGTTGAACATGCACGAGTTGAAACTCAGGTACCATAGTCGTTAGTGCTGTTTCTCTTTGATATGTGGACCTCTTATGCGGATATCTTTTTTGTTCACACAGAACCATAGATTCTCATATGGTGAGCCAATGACCGTGGAGTCTACAACTCAAGCTCTTTGCGATCTGGCCCTTCGATTCGGTGAAGGAGATGAAGAATCCATGGTACTGCTGCATATCTTTTTCCATATATGGTTGTAGTTATTTTAGATTCTTGGTCTATATGCTTTACGTTCATCTTAGTAAGCAAAAACCAGAGGGCCATACCCAATATGACTTATATACATTGTGTATTCAATTTCTTTTGCCATATAATATAGGTTTCTGTATCTCTTTTGAATTGCGTATTCACATGTATAATGTTTTCCTTTGCAGTCCCGACCATTTGGGGTATCTCTTCTCATTGCTGGTCATGATGAGAATGGGCCTAGGTTGTAAGTATCTGATGATTTTACTTTGCCTTGCCTTTTGTTGGAGAAAATCTCTTCGTCATGTCACTAAATTCTAATGTTATCTCCTATGTTTCTCGTACTTAGAGATGATGTGCTGAACGGGTATGCTCAATATTTTTATAATTTTTTGCATATTTTTAGTAAATCATAATCCCATGGTATAGGAAAAGTTATGAGTCGGATAAACGTAGATTATCACAACTGTAATTGGTTAAAGCATTGAACTGCCGTTATCTGAAGAATGGTATCCAACCCGCATATCCAACACATCCAAATCATTACCGAGTCCGAGTAATATAGGTTAAAATATGACTCTGAGCAACTGCAGATCAAAATTTGGGCTGCCAGTTTCTGATAGGCATGCATATGTCCCTATGCTGTTCTGTTTACTTGTTCAAAACTTCGGTTTTGCAGATACTATACTGATCCCTCTGGCACATTTTGGCAATGCAATGCAAAAGCTATAGGTTCGGGTTCCGAAGGTGCTGATAGCTCTTTGCAAGAGCAATACAACAAGGTATCTTCGCTTTCTTTTGTATGTTGTTTTTCATCCTTGGAAGTTGAGTCTTTAACCAAAGTTGGCATGCCATGTCACGATAAAGTTCCATTGTATTGTTTTGACTCACTTGTATAAATTCTTTCCCCCTACAGGACCTAACTCTTCAAGAAGCCGAAACAATTGCTCTGTCGATTTTAAAGCAAGTAATGGAAGAAAAGGTAAACTTTTTCCATCAAGATTGTACCGAATGTGTATATCGTTTTATGCAAAATTCTCTGATATCGACCAATGTTATCATTACAGGTGACTCCCAACAATGTCGATATCGCTCGAGTAGCACCGACATACCACCTATACACCCCATCAGAGGTCGAAGCTGTCATTACTCGTCTATGAGAACACATTGTACCATGTTTTCTGCTGTAACGATGCTCAAGTCGGGATCAAGGCTCTTATCTGTTTCTGGGAATTCAAGCTGTGAACCCTTATGTTTGGTTTGGCACTAAAAACTCATCCATCTCATCATTTGGATTGTTTGATTACAAAAATAGAACCTTTAATTGGATTGTTTGATTACAAAAATAGAACCTTTAATTGGATTGTTTGAGTTTGACAATTTCTTTTAACTTTTATCTTTGAATATATATATATATATATTAAATCTAAAAAATATATATAAAAATTTTATTTTTTATTCAAGAATTGATGTGACACAATTTTAATATATAATGTCATCATATTTTAACAGAATCTAAATTTAAGGACAAATTGGAAAAAATTACCAAATTCAGGACTAATATGAAAAAAAAATGTGGGAAAAATTGTCTAACTTCATGTCTAAATGTTTATTTATCTCTTAAACAAAACTGAATTAAGTTGAATATGTTTAAATATTACTTAATCAAAACTGAATCGAATTTAATAGGGATCCAAATTCAAATTTTAAAAAAATGAGAACCAAAATATAAAGATAAATAAACTGAATTTCTTCAAAATATTTAAACTTGAGAGTACCAAAAATTTGCAGCTTAGCAAAAACTGTAATCTGATACAAAAATTTGCAGCTATTAAAACTATATAACTCTACACAAAATAAAAAAAAAGAGAGAAAACTAGTGTTTTAGAGAGATCTTGGTAATTGCTGTCTTCTACCTTTTTCTCCTTCGAATGGAGGATCGGACCTGCTCAATTTCAATTACATTATTATAAAAAAAAACATCCTATCTAAAACCAAATGCTTGGGTTTTTTTTTGAAAGGCAAATTTTCATAGAAGGTCCCTGTTCTTTGTATTTCTTTTAATAAATTTAGTTTATCTTTTACAATGTGATATTTTTAGTTCTTTTTACTTTTCGAAACGGGTATTTTCAGTCCTTCTAAGTGAATTTTTTCCCATTAATTCAATAACATCATTTGACTAAATTTATTTTCTTCAAACACGTCGTGAATTGTGATGTGATATATATCGATATTTTTTTATATAATTAAGGTGAATATTATACAATTTTGATAAAAATATTATGGAAACTCTTTTATTAAGAGCAAACCGATCATTCTGTTAAAAAGTGATCCCTATACATCAGCATGAGGTATCATGCCACATGTTATTGTTTAATTATTTCGTCAGTTACACCAACTTTTAACAATACAAATGAATGAATTTTTTTAACATAAATAATTGATTTACTTTTTAATTTAACATGCAAAAACTAATTTATCAATCTTTCAAGTAGAATGAATAAAATATAATTTGAATCCTAGTATGGGAGTCTCCATAATAATTTTACTTATAATTTCATCTCTTTTTTTAATTGCAAAACTATAAAAAGAAAGTGAAGATATATATATCACATCTATCATATTTTTAAAAATATAAGCCATCAGAACTGAAAATATACATTTTGAGAAGTAAAGGGAGTAAAAAAATCAAATAATAATAGAGGGGCTAAATCCAGAAAAAAAAAAACACATAGTAAAGGGACCTTCTATTGAATTTAACCTTTTTAAAACAGCAAGAAATTTTTACTTGTTTTGTATAGGATTCGAAGTGCTTGGCGGTATTCTTCGGAAACTCGAATCCACCTGTTTCTTGTGATTCAACTCGCCGGATTTCGAAACTCCGAGAACTTGAAACGACGGCGACGGGGGTGACGAAGGGTGAGGCCCTGGAACGGGACGAGCAGTGGCTTGTGATTTATGAACTCCAGTTGATAGAAGCATTGAGAGTAGAAGTGTGAGAAGTGTTAAAGCAAAAGAGCGAGCTTTCATGGCGGTGTATTGCAAAATACAAAGAAAAAGAAATGGAATATTTGTTTGTTTAGTGGGAAAATGATTGAAAAGGAAGATCGTTGATTTGGTGTTTAATGGGTTAATTCCCAAATTTTGCTGTTTTTATAAAAGAGTACAATCATCCCACATGGACTGGTTAAGTTGGACTGTAGGGTTTTTTTTTTAATATATAAACAAAACATCAATTTTCTATTAGTTAACTTGATTTAATTCAATTTGATTATAAAAAATTACAAAATAAAATAAAATTTTAAGAAATCCGAGCATTTAGTCTATGTTTCGAGCTTGAAATTCTTAAATTATTCTAAATTAATGTGACTCAAACTTGAAATGATTCAAATTTATTGTCGAACTTGAATTAAAAAAATCCTTAAATTACTCTAAATCATCTCGTTGGGCAAGTTTTTTGTGCAATTGGTAGGAAAGCATATTCAATTAGGTGAGTTTTTGTTGACATGTCAAAAAAATGTGCTCAGCTAGAAGTGTTTTTTTGAATTTTTCAAAAAAACTTTCAGTTGAACTTACTTTCTTGATATGTCAATAAAAATTCGTCCAGCTGAACGTATTTTTACATTTTCCCTCTAAAATTGATCTATTTTCCCAAATCTTAAAAAAATATATTTATGAATTAAAAAATAATATATATATATATATATACACACAAGTTAATCGATATTTTACAACAACAATGATGATAATATCCAAAAAAAAAAAAATCTAAAAAAGGGATCAAGTGAGAACATGTGCATTGCTTTGACTGTTGCATCATGAACTCTGACTTGCTGATTTGGTAAACACTTACAATACAATGGGTGTTTTTTTCTTTTGGGGGGTCATGTGATTAAGCACGTGATTATTTATTAATTTTCATTGGGGACATAAAAATGTTTTGGTTTTTAAATATTCTTAATGTTGGATCTCTACAGTTAACAGCTGTTAAGAAAAAAAAATATTGAAAAAAAGAAAATGAATGCTTTAATACTTGTTTTGACCCCTTATTATACTGAAATTTTTATTTTGGTCCTTCTACTATTTTTTTTATCATTTTTCTCCTTTGCCTTCATTTTGTCCCTTATGTTAGTCCATTGACAATTTTTGTTTTTAAAAAAATCCATGTGTTCATGTGTTTCCCCCTTGACAATTGACTTAATATTTGTTTTGGCTCATGTATTATAGTGAAAATTTCATTTTGTCCGTGTGTTTGTATTTGATTGCCTTAAACAATCACATGATTTTTTTTTGTGACTTACAAAAGGAGGGTAAAATTCTAACAGCAACGAGACTCGAACTCAGGTCACACCTAAAACGATGAACATCCTAATTATTAAGCCAACACACGATTTTTTTTTTAAATAGAAATAATCAAGGAACTAACATAATGGATGAAATGACAGTAGAGAAGGTAAAGTAATTGAAAAAAATAGTAAAAAAAGGATCAAAGTGAGAATTTCACTATAATACAATAGCCAAAACAAGTATTAAACCAAAAAAAATGACCTTTTAACTCAAAACAATTTGAACCCTATCTTGAAAGAACAAACCTATAATAACTTTATAAAAAAAAATACTCAAGTCCAAAACAAACCAAACTTGAAATGATTTGAACCCGAATTGATCCAAACTCAAAACGATACGAACTCAAAATTAATTTAAATAAAAAGATTTTAAACTCAAAATTGATCTAAATTTAAAACAATCCAAATTTAAAATTAACACGAATAAAAACTACCTAAATCTGAAATTGACCCAACTTAAAATAACTTAAGATTTTTGAAATTCAAATTGATATGATCTAAATTGACTAATATCAACTTGACTTGTCTAATTAACAAGTTTTTATACATATATTTAACTTAGGTACAATATTTAAAAAATAATAAAATACAAAGTTTGAATGACATAAATGATTTGGCCATGATACTTGGAGGGATGATATAATTCTTAAAAGGCAAGCATTCTATTATTCTAATTTTAAATTCGAATCAAAATTAATGTATTCGGTTTGGTCGATTATATTGGTTGGGTTTTGATTTTAGCTTCATGAAATTGGGTAATATAATTATATATGTAAGGTGATCAAGTTGGAGGTAATTGTTAAGGGGATTTTTGACTTTTTATGAAGAAATCTTCGAAATGTCATTTGTCAAGGGTCAACGAATTTCTCTCAACAAATGGTACTCATCTAGTGTTATTTGAATTGGATTGAACTAATTGATGCACCGATCCATATATAGGAGTTGAACCATCCTCCGAGTGAATTGCATGAAACTGATAAAAAATCGAAAATTAGACCAAAAATAAATCAACAGTTGAATTGGTTTTATAATTTTATAAGTATATTTATATTTTTTTAATTTTTTTAATTTTTAAATTAATTATTTTTTATTGTTGGATTGATGATCAAATGGGTCTAACAGGTTGAACCGATGGTTTGACCGATTTAACCATCGATCCAATTATTAAAATATTGTGCCTATCTTATCCATTCTACTCCTATAGGTCGGAGGACATGAGTTCAAAATTTCAAATATTACCAAATGTAAATTGTGAATTTTCATGATGGGGTGAAGGTGTGCTTCCCCTTCTGAATCCAACATAGCTTTCGACAAAGAATGGAGACAAAGTTCGAGACTAAAATCGAATACAAACACCTTGAATTTAATAATAGACATGTTGAACGATATTCATCCATCCTCAACCAATGGCGCTTCTAAGATTTCTCTTCAAGAAGTCGAAAAATTATTTTATTTATTTATTTTAATTAAATATTAGTTTATTAATGAAATTTGAAATTTAATTCAATTAATCTATATAATTATTTCTAAAATGTAAAAGAGAAATCTAAAATTCAAATTTCTATATTATATATCTAAAATAATGATGAAATGGTAGCTGATATATATATATATATATATAATGATATGGCTTTGTTGTTCGATTCTTTTGAAAAGAGCAATTCCAATCATTGTTTCACTATTTTTATTAGGTGTGTTGAAACCGCCTCGGGAACGGGGCTTCGAAAAATCATTTTAATTAATTTTGGAATAAAAAAATGAAATGGGAGTCGCCACCAATCTTTTATTAGGTATGATTGGATCACCATAAACGTTTAAAACGTTTTAGAAAGTGGGTCTTAGAAATCCAGAGAAACAGGTTCGGGAGTCGGTTACGCATGAGGAAGGATTAGCACCCTCATACGCCCAAAAATTGGTACCACATGATTATTTTCGGGTCTTATTTTATGAAAACAATGAAAACTCGAGTAAAGTTTAAAATACGATGTGTATTTTAGACGGCTTTGTATGATTTCAAAGGAAAACTTTTAAAGAAAATTCGTCCTCGTGTTTCGATCCTCTATGAGAATTAGAAGTCGTGTCCAACACATTAGGGCACTATATTCTCGGAGTTTCAAAACTGAAGGACGTTTTGAGACATTTTAAAGAGAGTGTTCTATCACGTGAATCATACGAAAATCACACCCAGCACGTTAGGGCATGATGTTTCGAGATCTTCACACGAAAGGACATTGTTTCTTCCTTTGGTCTTAAAATCACTTCATATATAGTTATAAGGTTGAAGTGTGTTTTGAAAACTTTCGAAAAGGATATCCGATTTGCATGAATTACGAAAATCACACTTAACTCGTTAAAGCGTGATTCTTCGAAGTTTTCACACGACAGGACATTGCCTCGCTTTAAAATTATTTGTAATATAGATATATGTTTTGAGAATTTGAAAATTTCGTATTGAATTTAAAATGTAATCCTCGGACACATAGTTTAAAAGATTCAAATATGGAAAACCCGTTTACTTCGATTTTCACGGAGAATTAAAATTGTGACCAACACGTTAGGACATGATATTCTCGAAATCTCGGAGTTAACAGGTATAAAAATCTTAAAAGAGGATATTCGACGCATGTGAGTTATACGAAAAATCACACCCGACACGTTAGGGCATGATTTCTCGAAGCTTTCACATGAGAGGAACATTGCCTCGTCTAAAAAAAAGAACTTTAAAAATGAGCATATAAGTTTAAAATATCGAATAACAATTAATAAGAGAAATTAAATACGAAGCAAGATAATAAGCAGATAAAAAGAATGCAAAAATATAACATGCAAACGCATAATGATTAAAATAAATGCAAGTATTTACTGAAGAGGAAAAATGACGCGATCTGGATTGAAAACGGGACCTTTGGATGCCCGGGGGTGAAATGGTAATTTTTGACTTTCGGGGGTGAAAATGTAATTTTTGATAAAATCATGGTTAAAAATGGAATTTTGGAGAGTTTGGGGGTAAAATGGTAATTTTTGGTGAAATTGGGGTTAAGAATGGGGTTTTGGAAAGTTTGGGGGTAAAATGGTAATTTTGGTGAAACTAGGGTTAAAAATGGAATTCTGGAAAGTTTAGGGGTAAAATGGTAATTTTGGTGAAACCGAGGTTGAAAAAGTGATATTGGAAAGTTTGGGGGTAAAACGGTAATTTTTGGTGAAATCGGGGTTGAAAACGGAATTTTGGAAAGTTTAAGGGTAAAATGGTAATTTTTGGTGAAATCGGGGTTAAAAATGGGATTTTGAAAAGTTTGGCCGACACTGCCCTTTTCTCGAGAAAAAAATTCAAAATTTTTTGGTGTTGGTCATCAAATGATCGACACCCTCTTTTCTCGAAAAAAATTTACATTTTTGGGTGTTGGCCATCAAATGGCTGACACCTCCCTATTCTCGAGAAAAAATTTTCAAATTTTTTTGGTGTTGGCCATCAAATGACCGACACCCCTTTTTCTCGAATAAAAAAATTCTAAATTTTTTTGGTGTTGGCCATCAAATGGCCGACACCAACTTTTTCTTATTCTCTATAAATAAGGTTTAATTTTTTGATTTTGAAGTAAGTAAGAAATATTTCTCTCAAAATAACAAGAAAATGAGATTGTTTTATTATTTATCATTAGATGAGTGTTTTGTTTTGGACGATAGTTGTGAAGTGTACAATTGAATTTCGAGGTTAAGCTATATACTGTCATGTATTTTAGGAGTTGAATTATATACTGTCATGTGAAGCGGCAAAGATATGGCTTCAGTGGTTAGATGATTTTATGCGTCATTGAGCAAAATACTATATGTATATGATATAGTTGCTGCTAAATTTAACTATGTGATATAACCGTAAAGGTTATGCTATCAAAGGTCGGTTAACGGAATTCTGTCATCGAATGGCCGACCGAGATGACTTGACCGGGTATTCAGTCAATATAGACCTATATTACTTGAAGGTTAGAAGAATTTATAGAAATTGGCTAGGTATTCAGGCAGATGGACATTATCTAATTGAGATGAGTCGCGTAAGTTTAGGGTATTGTAGGTTATTTTGTATTATTGTTAAAAATTTAAAATTCCATGTATTAATATTAACAATTATTTATAATTTATTTTATCTGTAAATTTAATTTGTATTGTTGTAATATTCAACAAGATTTATATTTTATCGTATTAATATAATTTTGATTTATTAAATATTTTGTTGTGAAAATGTTAAGGAATAAATATTATCTACAAATTAAAAATATATTAAAAATATTAATTAAAATTAAATTTACGAAATAAACGAAAATAATCAAAAGAAAATAACACTAGTATAGTTAATGGTCGAGATCGATTTTTAACTCCAGCACCAGATATATATATATACAACTGTCAGTACTAAAAATTTGAGTTTTTTGTTCTCATTAACAGTGCAACAATTTCTTTGTTTATGTTCAGTTTTTTTTAATCTCAAGTTTTTTCAAGATGAGTTCCAACATTTTCTTTGTTTATGTTTATTTTGATGGAAAAATTATGAATACAGATGATGAATGTTGTGCATTTGAAAGTAGAAAAAAAATCGGAATGAGACTGAACAAGCGTGTTTCGTTGGATGAATTGAAACGGAAGATCAGTACAAAGATATCTACTCGTTGCGGGAAGCAAATGTTGAGACTGTTTTACAAATTTTTGGTTTTATCAGATCCGATAAAGTTCTCCGAAATGTAGCTTGTTGATAATGATGATCTAGGGACAATGATTGAAATTTATTGCCCATCTGAGATCGAAAATCCATGCCCCATTAAGTTGTTCGCGGAGATATCACACCCCAAACCAATTCAAGTCTTAAATCCAATAAGCCAGCGTTCTGGAATAGATATTGATCTTAATGTATGCTGGGAAGATCAATCGGGTTATGGAGGGTCTACTCCAGAAAATCCAAACACCGGTGGATGCTCGGTATAACATCCAAAACACGTGTCATCGTCTACAATTTCATTCGGAAGTGCTGGCCTCAATAGAAGATGATGAAGAAAATGAAGCTTTGGAAGACCCCGATTTGGATAACATCCCCGAAAACTTAGATGAGGAGGGATCGGTGGAGGGTGATGATGTTAACACCCATTCAGGAGGAAATACGAGCCCGAGTATAGTTATTAGGAATAATCCGGGGGCCTTCATGAGCGCCATAAACCCAGATGCGGGTCGAGCTCGAGAGTTTCTGGAATATAGAAACATAGTTCCGGCTCACCTACTCGACGAACAAACCAACGAAGAAGAGTTGTTCGTAGGACAACAATTTGAGAACAAGAAGGACGACTTAAATGCAATAAAACAATATAGCTTAAAGTTAGCTGTGGATTATAAAGTAACGAAGTCGTCGCAGTCTTTGTACATCAGAGAATGTTTGAAAGTCGAGAGTGGGTGTAAGTGGCGTATCCGAGCCGCGTTAATGCAGCGGACTCAGCTGTGAACAATAAGGAAAATGGAAGGTCCGCACACATGCACCATGGCTTATATGACGCAAGACCATCGGAAGCTAGATGCAAAGACCATATGCGGGAAATTTTCACTATGTAAGTAACATAGTGAATCGCTTTCGGGATTACAAAGTACCCTTGTTTTCATGAAGTTTTCACTTCCGTGCAAATATGCGGGAAATGCATCCCCCTAAACCGAACTCATCCGTATGAGCCTGTAATGGGTGAGGATAGAGGAATCTGCTGGTTTGGGTACCCTTTACTTTAGAACCTAAACTACATATAGTGAGCCATGAGCACTCGCCCTAGATGGAGTTAGGTTGAGCCCTGTTAGCATATACCCGAAATATTTTAGGTTCTGTGTTATATATATTTGTATGCTGATTTTTTATTACATGCTACTAACCTTGTTTGTTTTGCCTCTTTCACCTGCATTTGCATCATCATGAACGAAAAGGTGTTGATTTAAATCCGTTTTACCGACTAGGCAGTTTCATCATGGAGGAATGATTTCTTGATAAAGTAAAGGATAATATGGTGACACACCTATGGTCTGAGGAGTGGCAACGTGAAAAAGGTGACAGCCTGAAAGAGGGACATTTGTCAGAATTTTGGGACTATACTCGTATCAATGTGACTCAGAACAACTTGCAAGAATTAAAAGAGATTTGGGGACAATGGAATAATGAGATGAAGTAGATGTTTTATCAAGACTATGGAGATCTACCTTACTTGCGGGAAGTAAAGATCGACAAGCACCTTTTTCGAGCCCTTACTCAACATTGGAATCCCGGATATAGCTGCTTCACCTTTGGACATTTGGACTTGACACCTACAATAGAGGAATAAACTGCTTTGATTCGATGTCCAAGGATCTAAGTCGATAAGGCATATTCTAAAGACGCGAGTGTTCCGACATTGTTAAAGAGATTGATGAATGCAACGGGGATGAGCGAGCAATGGGTCACCTCTCGTATAAAAGAAAAAGGAGACAATAGGTGCATTACTTGGAAGAGCTTGCGAGACCTGATTGTGACACATCCAGATATGAGAAACGCATTGACATCTTCGCCCTCAGTATATACGGGTTGGTCTTGTTCCTGAAAGTATTAGGGCACGTGGAAGATGCAGTAGTAGTATTGTTTGATCGACTCAATAAAGGAATCACGCCCGTCCCTGCCATCCTGGCAGAAACTTTTCGCTCGTTGAGTGCTTGTCGGAGAGAAGGAGAAGGAAGATTTATCGGCTGCGCACAACTCTTGATGGTTTGGTTTCACAGCCATTTCTGGAAAGTGAAGAAATTTTCTTGTAATGTTTTCTCGACCAACTTCTCGCCTTTGAAGAATTTTGTGGCTTCGCAACGAGAACTGAAAGTATCTAAAGAAAAGTGGGCAGTTGTTCTCTAGAATCTACAAGACGATGACATTGAATGGTGCGCTCTTTGGTTTCTTCCATATGAGGAACTTTACCGTTGTGGCGACTTTGATTGGGTCCCGTTACTCGGAGTTTGGAGAGCCACTGGGTATGCTCCTCTGCTCGTCTTGAGGCAATACAAGACAAGACAGTTTATCCCTGCAACTCATGGTCTAGCGTATTGCGAGTTTTCATATAAAGGGAATGATTATAAGAAAAAGGTCCGAGAAATGGCAAATGCGTGGAAGAAGGTGCAAAGAATGAAGAAGTTCAGTGCGAACCCTTTAACAACCTCGAACTACGATTGGTGGAGGAGTAAGAGGGTTAATGATAACATTACTGCGCCCAACCTTGAAAATGTTCGCCCAGTAGAAGAACATCTGCAAGAAGCCCCTTCAGAGTTAGACATCCTCAAACATGATTTCGAAAGGAAAAGCTTAGAGTTTGGAAAAATGATGAAGGTATTGGAGGAAGATAAGATGAAGCTGGGGCTAGATGCAGACTTTCATAGACTAAAGGCTAAGAAGTTAAGAGAAGGAAAAAACAAAGCCGAAGAGGATCTCGAAGACTTAAAGAAACATTACAAGAAGCTTCGTCAGTCTATGAAGATTGTAGGGCTGGGTAAGACGTCCGAGTAATGGCGTCAAGAGATTCAGATACAGAAAGACCAGGCGAAACAATGGCAGAGAAGGTTCCAAGATGGTCAGGCTCGCGAGAATGCCTTGAAGGAAGAATTGCTAGAAAAGCAAGTCGAGAAGGCTGAAATGAGAGCTAAGATGACCAGCTTAGAAGCCAGGTAGAGGAATTGGAAGAGTCATTATGGAGGTACCGCAATCGAAATACCGTACTGGAACTCAAAGCCTACATAGCTGAAAAATAAGAGTTAAGAGAAAGACTGCAAGAATTGGAAGCTACGCGTCACAATAATGAAATCCGACTTGAGATTATGGAAAAAAATTTAGAAACTAGTGAATGGCATACACGCCAAGCTTAGAAAGAAGTCGGGGAAAGAGATCACATAATGGGAAAGGCACTGACTCAAATGAGAGAAGCTGCTGATCACATGCAAGAGTTGGCTGCCGAAGCTGATATTTTGAGTCTTCAATACGAATCCAAGTCGGAGCGGGGAAAGAAGTTAGCTGGACTTGTAGAAAAAATTAAAGCTCTAGGACAAAAGGCAAAACCATTTGTGTAACTTCTGTTTTATGTAAAGATTTCTTCTCTCTCGAGAAGTTTCTCTAATGAAAAGTGGATTTTGGAATTAATGCCTTTTCTTGCATTGCATGCATGCATTTCATTTGCATTATATTTTGCATATTCTTGCATAACAATACTAATTAATTAAAATTAAAAACCAGTTAACACCAGTCATCATTGAAAATACGCATCATTATTATACTCGCAAGAAAACAAAAGCCATGGAATAACGGCTTGAGCAAATCCAAAAAGAACTACAAGATCAAATGCAGGAGAAAATGGCAGCAATGTGTAGGGAAATGATGAACCAATTTTCGGAGGTACAAAAGAGTTTGATGACGGAATTAGCGCAAGTTAAACAAAGCATGGCTGACAAAGGAAAAAACGCTGCTATTGAGGATGACGAAGACCCGAGTGTTCCTCCGGGCTTTACACCAGTACACAACCCGGCCTTACAAGAAATGCCGGCCAGAGAAGCCCATGTCACCATTAGGCCACAACAGCAGACCACAGGCACGTCAGGACCTGCTAACTATGTAGTCAGATCTGGATCAAATCCAGAAGATAACGTTGCAAATCTGGGAGTCCCAGATTTTGATGAGATGATAAAGGAGGATCTCCCTAGGCAAATGGAGGAAAAGTATAGGTTATTAGAGGAGAAAATTCAGGCAATACAAGGAATTAAAAATTCTTACGGAGTGGATGCCAAAGAATTGAGTTTGGTTCCAGACTTGGTTCTCCCTCCCAAATTTAAAGTTCCTGAATTCGAAAAATATCACGGAACGAGCTGCCCAGAAACACATCTGACCATGTTCTTTAAAAGATGGCAGGGCATGTTCACAATGATCAATTGTTGATTCACTATTTTCAAGATAGTTTGGTCGGATCGGCAGTCAGATGGTATAACCAGCTAAGCCGAGCGAAAGTTCGTTCATGGAAAGATTTAGCATAAGCTTTCTTGAAACAATACGGTCATGTGACCGAGATAGCCCCCGATCGGCTCACGCTACAGAACATGAAGAAGAGGTCAAACGAAAGTTTTAGACAGTACGCACAGCGGTGGAAAGAAATGGCAACACAAGTACAGCCACCGTTGACAGATAAAGAGACCATGATGCTGTTTTTCAATACCCTTAAAGCCTCCTATCTTAATCATTTGCTGGGAAACGCTACCAAAAGCTTCGCTGACATGGTCATCTCGGGAGAGATGATTGAGAATGCAATTAAAGCCGGTAAAATCAAGGCGGAAGAAAATGCTAGAAGACCTGCCCCTAGAAGAAGAGATAATGAGGTCAACAATACAAGTGTATACCGACCTAGTGGCGCCAAACCCTTCGTGACAGGTCAGCCTAGAGCACCAGCAGTTAATTATCAAAACGCCCCGAGGCGAGAACCGAGTGTTAGGCTAAATAGAGCGAGAATTCAATATACTCCACTTTCGGTGTCGTACAAAAAACTTTACAAGATGCTGTACGATGCTCATGAGGTAGCTCCTCAAAGGGTGAAACCGTATGAACCACCGTTTCCGGCTTGGTATGATGCGAATGCTCATTGTGAGTACCACGCAGATGCGGAAGGCCACTCAATCGAAAATTGCTCGGCTTTCAAAAGGCGTGTTAAAGAACTCATAAGATTTAGGGTTATTAAATTGGAAGACCTAGCTAGGCCTAATGTAGCTGGGAATCCCTTACCGAATCATTCGAATCAAGGAGTCAATGTCGTGCTAGCGGAAAGGGCACGAAAAATAAAAGGAATGTGGAAGAAATTAAGTCATCGCTACGATGGGTGTGGCAACAAATGGTCAAAGTAGGGATGATTGTGAAGGATAAGAAGAATATAACAATGGAGGCTGACTGCGAGTTTCATGCTGTTAAGGGGCATGAAATCCAAGATTGTGACGAGTTCAAAGCCCTGTTGCAAATATTAATAGACAATCAGGAGCTGAAATTCTTCGAAGAAGAAGAAGAAGAAGTGAATGATATCTGTGCTTCTGAATAGGGGTCGGTCAACCACCCGAAGGTGATCATTTACAAACCACCAAAAAGCGCAGCCAGAGGACAGACGATGCCTCGTATTATCATTCAAAGACCTTCAACCTTCCCTTACAATGACAGCAAAAAGGTTCCATGGAATTACAACTGTAATGTGACCATACCCAGAGAAGGGGAGCCTAAGAAGGATGTAAGCTTGATTACCCGGAGTGGTAAAATTTATGACTTAGCCAAAAAAATAAAAGAGATCAATAAAGGGAAAGCGGTAATGTGAGAGCCTGAAGAAGAAATAGCCACTAGGCTTGAGAGATCCATCAATGAGCCAGTATCTAAAAGGGAGGCGAAAGAGTTTCTAAAGTTCCTAAGGACAGTGAATACAGTGTGGTGAAACAGCTCCATAAATAACTTGCACGAATATCGATCTTAGCATTGCTCTTAAGCTCAGAAGCACATCGTAATGTATTAATGAAGGTGCTTAACGAGACTTACGTGACCAATGATATATCGGTATGTAAGTTGGACCGCTTAGTTAATAACATTAGTGTAAACAATTTTATCTTCTTTAGTGATGATGAGATCCCGTCCGGGGGGATGGGATCGACCAAAGCCCTCCATATCACAACCCGTTGTAAAGGGTACACGCTACCGGGAGTACTCATAGATAATGGGTCAGCATTTAATGTACTATCACTAGCTACACTACAAAGATTACTGATCGATAGCTCTCATTTGAAAGGATGCAACAACATAGTAAGAGCATTTGACAGGACAGAAAGGAAGGTAACCGAAAAAATTGAAGTACCCCAGCAAATTGGGCCGAACACGTACGAAATAGATTTTCTAGTAATGGATATTAGGCCTACCTACAACTGCTTATGGGGAGACCATGGATCCACTCGGCTGGGGCAGTACCTTCCTCTCTACATCAGAAGGTAAAGCTAGTGAATGAAGGGAGGTTAATTACCATCAAAGCTAAGGAAGAAATAATTGCCTCTGTAACAAGTGAGTCACCTTATGTGGGAATGGATGAAGAGGCTATGGAATGTCCGTTTCGTTCACTAGAATTTGTAAATGCGACCTTCATTTCGGAAGGAAGCAAGGTGCTTGTGCCGGCAATATCATCGACTACTAGAATGGGTTTACGAATGATGCTTGGGAAATGAGATGTCTCTGGAAAAGGACTCGAGAAGTACCTCTAAGGGAGAACCAACGTGCCGACCTTGATGGAAAAGCGGGATCACTACGGCTTAGGGTATAAGTCGAATGCGAAGAAGAAAAAGAAAGAGATTGAAAAGAGACAAGAGAGGATGAGGGCAAGATTATCTAGAAAGGAACTCTCGTGGGAACCCATGATCTTCTCACCCATTTACGAGACTTTTGTTTTAGGAGAAATAATTAACCAGAATGAAGAGCAAGGGAAAAAGCTAGTAACCATTGGTACTGGGTGAGCATTATGAAGGACTTGAGCATCAATGCCATATCAGAAGAAGACAAGGAAGGGAGTCTATCAAGGATTGGGCCGTGTGCACTTGGAAGCACCCTAGATAATTGGCCCGTGGAGGAATTTCTTATAATCTTTAAAACTTCCTTAGAGTAATGCTCAAAATCACCTATTGCTTTAGACCTGTAAGCAATATGGATCTTTTGTAAAAGGCTCATGTTCATTATTCAGTTATTTTAAATGAAAGTGCATTTCTTATCCTAAAATTATTCGTTCATTTTTAATTCAGCTTAATAAATCACTCGTACATAACCAACAAATACAACTAATCATCCTTTCAATACATACATACTCATATACATACCACAGAATCATTCTTTCATAAATTCATTTTGTTCTTTAGACTTTCTTTTTTATCCCTCAACAGGTCCTCAAATATCAATAACATGAGTAACTCTGACGTTAACTTAGAACCTCACTTTGAGCAAGACATGTGTCTAGAAGAGCTTCAAAGCTCTGAAGAAAATCAGGATTGTGATCTCTCCCCTGATCTGCTTAGGATGATAGGACATGAGGAAAAACAAATACTGCCTCATTCGGACCCTGTAGAGGTGATTAGTTTGGGGAGCGAAAATGAAAAAAGAAGTAAAGATTGGGACATGCATCTCTGCGGAAACTAGAAGGAACCTCATCGAGTTGCTCAAAGAGTTTCAAGACATCTTTGCATGGTCATACCAAGATATGCCCGGTTTGAGCACTGACATTGTGGTACACAAACTCCCTATAAAAGAAGGATGCAGACCCGTACAGCAAAAGCTCCGAAGAATGAGACCGGATGTGCTGTTGAAAATAAAAGAAGAAGTCAAGAAACAATTTGATGTCGGTTTCCTCCAGGTCTTTAAATACTCTGAATGAGTAGCTAATATAGTCCCTGTTCCTAAAAAGGATGGAAAGGTACGAATGTGCGTGGACTATCGAGACTTAAACAAAGCTAGCCCAAAGGACAATTTCCCTTTACCTCACATAGATACTTTGATCGACAATAGAGCGGCACATTCTTTGTTCTCCTTCATGGATGATTTCTCGGGATATAATCAGATCAGAATGGACCTTGAGGACATGATCAAAACCACATTCGTCACCTATGGGGAATATTTTGCTACAAGGTGATGCCCTTTAGACTTAAAAATACAGGGGTAACTTATCAGAGAGCTATGGTAACCCTATTCCATGACATGATGCACAAGGAAATCAAAGTTTATGTTGATGACATGATAGCTAAATCCAAAACAGAGGAAGAGCATATGAGAATCCTGAGGAAGTTGTTTACAAGGTTAAGGAAATATCAACTAAAGCTGAACCCGGCTAAGTGCACTTTCGGGGCTACGTCAGAAAAATTGTTAGGCTTTATGGTCAGCAAAAGAGGAATTGAAATTGACCTAGACAAAGTCAAAGCCATACATGAGCTACCACCACCCAGCACGCAAAAAGAAGTGCGGGGATTCTTAGGAAGATTAAATTACATTGCTCGGTTCATCTCACAATTGACTGAAAAGTGTGACCCTATCTTCCACTTACTTAGAAAGCGTAACCCAGGTGTGTGGGACGCTGAGTGCCAGGAAACTTTCGATAAGGTCAAAGATTACCTGTCCAAAGCTCCTGTCTTAGTTCCCCCAATTCCTAACAAGCCTTTGATACTGTACCTAACAGTATTTGAGAATTCCATGGGATGCGTGTTAGGCCAGCATGATGAATCCGAAAGAAAAGAGAGGGCGATATATTATCTGAGCAAAAAATTTACCGATTGTGAGACTCGATATTCGCCTATTGAGAAATTATGTGTGCACTAGTCTGGACTACACGCAGACTAAGACAATACATGCTCTACCATACTACTTGGTTGATCTCGAAATTAGATCCTTTGAAGTACCTAATGGAGTCAGCTGCACTAAATGGAAGGTTAGCCCGATGGCAAATCTTGCTCTCAGAATATGACATCGTCTATGTCAATCAGAAGGTAGTAAAAGGGAGTGCGATAGCAGACTTCCTAGCCAGCAGGGCTTTAGAGGATTATGAGCCGATAAACTTTGATTTCCCGAATGAAGATTTAATGTATGTTGCAACAGTTGAAGAGGCAACCACGATGGGGCAACCATGGGCTTTAAATTTTGACGGAGCTTCAAACGCTATTGGTAACGGGGTTGGAGCAGTCTTGGTATCACCAGAGGGGGACCATTACCCTTTTACCAGCAAGCTGGATTTTGACTGCACTAATAATATGTCTGAATACGAAGCATGCATCATGGGAATTCGCGCAGCCATAGAACGGGGAATTAAAATTCTGGAGATTTATGGAGACTCTGCATTGGTAATTTATCAACTTAAAGGAGAGTGGAAAACGAGAGATGCTAAGCTAAGGGATTACCGCAAGCTAGTTCTCGAATTGATTACGAAGTTCGATGATGTCACATTTCATTATCTCCCTCAAGAGAAAATCAAATGGCTGATGCCCTCGCTACTTTAGCCTCGATGATCAAAGTAAGTAGGCCAGAAGATGTGAAGACCATTCAGATGAGTATCTATGAAACTCCCGCTCATTGTTGTGATATTGAGGCAGAGGAAGAAGTAGAAAAAGACGATCACCCATGGTACCAAGGCATCCTTTAATTTGTAAGAGATCGAAAATACCCCGAGCAAGCCTCAGATAACGAAAAGAGAACATTAAGAAGACTTGCTAGAGAATATGTCTTAGACGGAGAAATCTTGTATAAAAAGAGGAAAGACTAGGTACAATTGAGATGTGTTGATGCAGTAGAAGCCAAGAGGATTTTACAGGAAGTTCACGAAGGAATTTGCGGGACGCATGCCAACGGTTTCACGATGGCCCGACAAATAATGAGATTCGGGTGTTACTGGTCTACCATAAAGAGTGATTGCATCAACTATGCCAGGAAATGCCACAAATGCCAGATATACAGAGATAAGATTAATGTACCTCCATCAAACCTCCATGTCATGACTTCCCCTTGGCCTTTCTCTATGTGGGGCATGGTTGTCATTGGACCAATTTCTCCGAAAGCTTCCAATGGGCATAGATTCATCTTTGTGGTGATCGACTATTTCACCAAATGGGTAGAGGCAGCTTCGTATGCTAACGTTACCAAGTCTGCAGTCAGTAGATTCCTGAAAAAGGAGATTATATGCCGGTATAGAATGCCAGAGAGGATTATATCCGACAATGCCTTGAACTTGAACAATAACATGATTGCAGAAGTTTGCGAACAATTCAAAATCAAGCATCATAATTCCTCTCCCTATCGCCCAAAAATGAATGGAGCCGTAGAGGCAGCCAATAAAAATATCAAGAAAATCGTGGTAAAGATGACCGAGACTTACAGAGATTGGCATGAAAAACTGCCATTCGCCCTCTTCACCTACAGAACTTCAGTCAGAACTTCTATTGGGGCAATGCCATTCTCATTGGCATACGGTATGGAGGCGATCTTACCTATCGAGGTTGAAATACCTTCTCTCCGAGTTTTAATTGAGCTCCAATTAGATGAGGCTGAATGGATCCAAGCTCGATATGATCAGCTGAATTTTATCGAGGAAAAGAGAATAAAGCCATCCGCCACGGCCAAATGTACCAAAAAAGGATGATGCAAGCTTATGACAAAAAGGTCCGTCCTAGGGAGTTCCGTGAGGGAGATTTGGTTTTGAAGAAGATACTCCCTATACATAAAGATTTCCGTGGAAAATGGATGCCCAATTGGGAAGGACCTTATGTAGTAAAGAAAGCTTTCTCGGGAGGAGCTCTCATCCTAACAGAAATGGATGGCAAGGAACTATATAACCCCGTTAATTCAGACTCGGTAAAGAAATACTTCGCCTAAAAAAAAGGGTTCATGATGAAAACCCGCAAAGGGCATCCTGGAACCAGGAGAATTTTGAGTTGAAAACCCGCAAAGGGCGGCTCAAACCCAAACAGGTTGAGGAGATAGAGAAAAGTTACAACTTGAAGCATCAACAAAGCACTTCAGGTCTTCTAGACACACGTCTGGGCTAAGGGTGATTCTCAGCAAGTCGATGCAAGAGTGGCTCATTTCTGTCGATATTTAGGACAATTAAATTACCCTTTTCTTATACTTAGCCATTAATGTTGTTTCCTTTGATTCCTTTATTAATATAATTTTCAAATACAATTTTGTTTCCACATAATTTTGTGCAGGCATTTCGCATTTAAATAACGAGTAATGAACTGATAAATCATACAAAGATTCATGAGCATTATCCTAGAAATTTTTAAAAATTATAGGGGTCCGAAACAGGATCACCGGTGAGAAAACAAACTTGAAAATGGGCAATTCAAGATCAGCATAGAAGAAGATGGGTCGACACATCAATGACAAAATTTGGACGGGCAATAAACCATACGGGCCTGACTAAAAACGAATAAAACATTAAATCATACACACATATAGTTATTGTAACACCCCTATACCCGGTTCACACGTATAAACCCGATATAGAAGTATTACATACAGTAACGGAGATTTTTAACACGAGTATAACAATTTTTTTTTTTTTTAAAATGATGTGTTATAAGTTATTCTATTCAAAATACATCATTTCAAGTCATTAACTTGTAGTAATCCAAAACAACCTTTTATAACCATTCACTAAATATATATAACAGTACCATTTGTACATGCCATTTTTACCAAAAGTAATATACCTAAATTGAAGACTTCCAATAGTGATGTGATGTGATGAGAGGTCCTTTAACTTGACTTCAACTTCTCGTAGCTTTTGTACCTACGCGTTAAAATAAACGCGTTAAGCCGGTGAAGGCTTAGTAAGCACTACAAAAATAATGAATGATCATTTTAGTAATCATGCATATAAACTTCTTGTCTTACTCACCTGTAACTTGTAAATTATCACAATAGCACAATTTACACTTTTAACCACTTTCTGTAGCTTAGCCCATAGTAGACTATCATAGAACCGTTAAGATATACGGAACAAGCAGAGAGTACCAAAGTACTAACAGAGAGCACATAAGTGCTGGGCAACAGAGAGCACACACAGTGCTAAACAGAGAGTACACAAAGTACTAATCAGAGAGCACACAAAGTGCTAATCAGAGAGCACACAAAGTGCTAATCAGAGAGCGCGCTAGTGTTCCTTAATGGCATGCCACTAATATCACAATGGTTCTAACTTGTCTACATGGGCATAATATCTTATATAACATCATTTCTCATAATTTCATATATCACATTTACATTTCTCTTCACATATACATAATCATGTATTTCTCACCTTTACTTTCTCAAATAAATCCACAATTTCACCAATTAATCATATAATCAATAATTATAATTAAACACATAATATTTCATACAATATTTTTCTCACATATTCATCATTATATACCTCTTAACTTTATTTTCACATTAACTTTTCAAAGCTGTCCACTTGCGTTACAGTCACTAAATTATTTATACCTCGAGCTACAGAATTCGAAATTACAATCCGTTTGATGTTTCTGAAACTAGACTCAATCATATTTTTACCATAAAATTTCCAGAATTTTTACTTTAGCCAATTTGTACAGTAAATTCTTTCAAGTTACCCCTTCTCTGCTGTCTGACAGTTTCGACCTTTCTTCACTAAAAATTATATATCTTTTATTACAGAGATCAAATAATGTTCCGGTCTGTTTCTTTTGAAAATAGGCTCATCAAGGATTTAGACATATAAATTTCAGACTCTAATGATTTTTATACATTTTTATATGATTTTTCAAAATCAGAACAGGGGAACTCGTATCTGTTCTGACCTTGTTACACAAAATCAGTTATAACTCAGAATATACAGATCCATTTAATTCACTGTTTCTTCCATCTGAAACTACACTCAATAAGCTTTAATTACATATATAATTCAACCCTTAAATCATTATATACCATTTTTGGTGAATTTTCGAAGTTAATCCTCTGTTCTGTCCAACACTGTTTTACTAAATCACACTTTAATCCTTTCATTTTATCATTGTAACATTCCAATTAAGTACCTAATCACAATTTTTATGCTAATAATTCACATACCATTAGAGAAATTAAACTATAATTCAAAACTCTTGTAGTACTTACAACAAAAAGGTTGATATTCTTCTATTCTTACTCCTTTCTCTTCTCTTTGCCCTTTTCTTCAATTTGGTCCCTCTCCTTCTTTCCTTTCTCTTCAATTTCATACAAACACATATAAGCTAAAGGCTAAAATTCAATGATTTTCATGCTAAATAACACTAAAATACATGTATGTCATGAGAATTTAACCACTTCTTACCTTAACCCTTGAATTTAAAAGTTCTCAATTTAGTCCCTATGATCTCTAACACCTCAAAATGAAATCTTTAAGAAGTTTGAGGTGTCTACTAACCCCTTCCTATACTTTTCTTTCAGAAATTTCAAAGAAAATAGGAGATTTTAGAGCTTGGAGGGCTTAAAAATGATGGAAGGACTTATTTGGAATAAAATCAAAAGTTGGATGGAAGAGAGAATGGTATGAACGGTTGAACATGAAAAGAGCTGATATTTTTGACCTTTAATTGATTTTTAACCTTTCTCAAATTCTCTAGAAATCTCACTTAAAATATCTACCTTAATAAAATGGTAAAATTACACTTTTAGTCCCTAAACCTTCCAACTTTACACTTTGGCCCAAAACTTTGCCTCCAAAAATATCTTCCACCAAATTACTCTTTTGCCCCTCCTCAATCAATCTAATTCCCATGATGACTCAAAATTCAATTTGGATAATTCGCTATTTAGTCCTCCATATTTTCTCCCCTTTACTATTTAATCCTTAAAATTTTCTAACATTTCTTACTTCAACTAAACATTTCTAATTCTCAATTCTATTTTATCACTCAAATCCGATTTAAGAACGCGGATGTTACAGTTATGAGCATTTCTACTCATTTTTTGAGCATGGCATCCTAAACAAACTGGCCTATTCAGAGGCCAATTTGAGCATATTTTACAGGTCTCGACACCCAGAAGCAAGACGAGAAATAACAAGTTCATGACGGATCCCGTGAAGTTATAAGGACAACCATTTTTCGGACAGATTATAGTTATTTGATCCTTTACCCAAGTTTGGGGCAGATCACCATCAATCGACCTTCCTCCAATCACGGAGTAGTTCAACAAAACAGCAAGACGGTCATCTTCCTGATGAGATACAGAGAAGAATACCAACTCGACGCTCAAAGCGAGCAAATCTTCGTACCCAGCTTCCTGATGAGACATTGAGAAGCAGGTCGAAACAATAAAATGGTTAGCTTCCTAATGAGATACTGAGAAGTGGACCAAATTCGTCTTCCTGAGGAGATCCAGAGAAGCGAATTAAAACAAGTGATGCGGTCATCTCCCTAATGAGACACTGAGAAGAAGACCAAATCTATGATGACGGGGTGGTTGGGTAGCGTCTAGACGTATCAATGGACACAAAGTTACGATGATGGGGCTCGGTATGGCCAGATGAAGACCAATCTGGTCGAGTCAGTTAACTCTGTCTTAAGGCGAACACGACATCTACCAATTGCTGCTATTTTCTCGGCAACCTTCTATAGGTTGGCCACATTGATACCTACGATGGGGCAGCGACAAGTGGCGCAGATGGAGGCCGGACAGGTGTACGTTGAGGACATTCGAAGGGCCATGACGACAAATAGTTAGAGAGCTCGAACGATGAATGCAGAAATTTATTCGCGGGAGTTGGAGATTTTTCAGGTTTCAGAGGCACCGGTCGTCGCTCGGGTGTTCCACCGAGGTCGTACGCAGTTGATCTGGCAAACAGGCGATGCGAGTGCTTTAGATTTCAAGCTCTTCGATATCCTTGTGCGCATGTTCATGCAGTTTGTGCGACTGCAAATTTAAATGTCGACCAATTCATAGACGAGGTGTACACACTGCAACGCACATTACGTGTATGGGATAATGAATTTCCCATAATGCCCGACGTATCGAACTGGGAAGTTCCACCGGTTGCTTTTGAGATGCTACCGGATCATAGTCTTCGTAGAAAGCCTAGAGGTCGACCACATTCGACGAGGATTCGCTCTGATATGGACATTAGGAAGACGGGGGAACCGAAATTGTGCAGTGTTTGCCGAAGGCCTGACCATAACTGATCCACTAGCCCGCATCGTGTCTATATTTTCGGTCAATCCTCTCGTAATGCCGGATTGTCCGACGAAGAATGAACGCATGTCCACTAGTATACACGAAGTATATTTGTGTAAAAATTAATTTTAAAATTAATTTAAGTTGAAATTAATTTGAAAATTAATTAACATGTTTAAATTTAAATAATTTAAACTTCATAATTATATAAGTTTGAATTTAAAATTCTACTTTAAATTTAAAGTTGAAATTTAAAATAAATTTAAAATGTATTTAAAATTATTTAAAAATATATATAGTTATTATATTACAATTTATATCAAATAAATTTAAAATGTATTTAACATTATTTATCAATTTTTCATATTTAAAGTATAAATTATTATTGTTGTTGAAGCCCAATTTATCCGGGCCCAACAGAGTTTAAATTTGTTTTAAATTAAATTTATTTTAGGGTTAAGTTTTTCTAAAATTTAAACTTAATATAAATTTAAATTTAAAATAAAAATTAAATGTCCAAATAACAAAGCCCATTTACAAAGGCCCAAATTGAAGGCCCAATTACAATGGCCCAAATAGGCCCAATGCCTAGGTCTAACCTAAATCTGGCAATCTGCCCACTTGCATCAAGCCACCTCCTCCTTCAGCCACTAGCTTGATGACACGTCAGCAGTCAAATGGTCATCTCCAAGCTCCAACTGCTGCTGTCACCGCCACTGCTACAAGCTTCATCGCCGAACCTGCAAAAGGAAACAAGACTAGTATTAAATTGTGTAAAACAAAATAGAATCATTGTGAAATTGGTTATAAAAGCCAAATTGAATTTTGTAATTGGGATCCGATCTTGAGAATGAATATACAAACTCTGTTCTGAAATTCCAAATACAATTCCTTTTTATTACCAAACAATATTCAGAGCCAAATAGCAACCAAGAATATAAAGAGCAGGATATTCTACAATTCGGTTCAATCCAGGTATGCAATCCCAATGAATATTCATTCATTAGTATTAAACCTTTGAGTGTTAAACTGTTCGTAACATTTACATTCATTTATTATTTATTATATCATTTATTTTTTTACTAGCTTTCAATATCCATTAAATATCATTGACTGTTTATAGCATTTATCCCTTTTTTATTAACCTATTAAATACATTAAATGACGTTTTGATTTTTTTTTAATATTAATGACAGTTATAATATACATTAATGATAATAAATGTTTTGATAATATTATTAAATATTTATAATATTAATATTTTTAATAATAATTTTAATAATAAAAAAAAGAAATCAAAAGGACAGGAACTCATCTGCTTCCACCGGACCGCCGTGCGTTGCCGTTATCACCGTCGGAGCCACCGTCGTCGTTGCTGTTCGAACACCTGCACAGACAACGCCAAAATGATTTTAAACTAATATAGGTGAAAATCAAGAGGTTTTAATAATAACAAACAAGGGAAATCTTAAAAACGGATTTGAAAATGAAACAAAAAAGGGTGTTTTTTAAAAGAAAAATGAAGAAAATAGAAAAGAGGGGGAGAAACCTAACCTTCGAATACCAGCGATGACGGCACGTGCAACCGGCAACAGGCTGGAGTGGCGTCGGACAGACTGAGGAGTCCACGAAGATGGCGCGTGGCCGTGGACGCGCGGGCTAGACGGCTGCCGGAGTTCGGCCAGCCATGGGAATAAAGAGAAAGGAAAAGGAATTTGAGAGAGAGAGAGAAAGCTTGGGTTTTTATTAAAAAAAAACAAAGAAAGAAACGCAATTTTTGAAGGAAAATGGTGTTTTATAGAAGCCCCTAAACGACAGCGTTTTGGTGGACTGCTTAAAGATACCCGACCCGAATCCGACCCATGGCTCTCTGGGATCCGCGTGTTTTTTGAAGATGGTCTATTTCCCACTTTGGTCCTTCCACCTTTTTCCAAATTTTCAATCAAGTCCTTTTTCAATTTTTAATTATTTTTAATTTGGCCCAGTAATTTTATTCACTTTTAATTTAGTCCTTTGACATTTTGAACGTACCTGAGGCTGCCACGTGTCACTGTTATGGCTTATTTATGCAATTGGTCCCTCTTATTTTAAATTTGTTTCATTTAACCCCTAAATCAATTTTTGCTTAATTGCACAATTAGTCCAGGATTTTTTCAAGATTTACAAATTAGTCCTTTGACTTCTGGGTACCTGTGGGGCTGCCACGTGTCACCCATTCTTTGGCTTTATTGCTCTCTAGTCCCCAAACTTTCCCAAATTCCATTTTTAACCCCGAAACTTTCCAAAATTCCATTTTTAACCTTAAAACTTCCAAAAATTATTGTTTTTCCCCCAAACTTTCCAAAATTCCATTTTTGACCTCGATTTCACCCAAAATTACCATTTTACCCCCTAACCTTCCAAGATTCCATTTTTAACCCTAATTTCACCCAAAATTACCATTTTACCCCCGAACTTTCCAAAATCCCATTTTTACCCTCGGTTTCACCAAAAATTACTATTTTACCCCGAAACCTTCCAAAATCCCACTTTTAACCCTAATTTCACCAAAAATTATCATTTTACCCCTAAACTTTCCAAAATCCCATTTGACCCTATTTTTACCAAAAATTACCATTTTACCCTCAAATTTTCCAAAATTTCATTTTTGACCCCGATTTCACCAAAAATTACATTTTTACCCCAAAAAGTCAAAAATTACCATTTCACCCCGGGCATCCAAAGGTCCCGTCTTCAATCCCGATTGCGTCGTTTTTCTTCTTCACTAATACTTGCATTTATTTTAATCATTATGCACCTGCATTTTACATTTTTGCATTCTATTTTTCTGCTTATTATCTTGCTTCGTATTTAATTCCTCTTATTAATTGCTATTCGATATCTTAAACTTGCATGCTCATTTTCAAAGTAATTTTAAAGACGAGGCAATGTTCCTCTCGTGTGAAAGCTTCGAGAAATCATGCCCTAACGTGTCGGGTGTGATTTTTCGTATAACTCACGCGCGTCGAATATCCTCTTTTAAGATTTTTATACCTGTTAACTCCGAGATTCCGAGAATATCGTGTCCTAACGTGTTGGTCACGATTTTAATTCTCTGCGAAAATCGAAGTAAACGGGTATTCCATATTTGAATCTTTTAAACTATGTGTCCGAGGATTACATTTTAAATTCAATACGAAATTTTCAAATTCTCAAAACATATATCTATATTACAAATAATTTTAAAGCGAGGCAATGTCCTGTTGTGTGAAAACTCCTAAAAATCGCGCTTTAACGTGTTAAGTGTGATTTTCGTAATTCATGCGAATCGAATATCCTCTTCAAAAGTTTCCAAAACACTCTTCAATCTTATAATTATATACAAAGTGATTTTAAGACCAAAAGAAGAAACAATGTCCTTTCGTGTGAAGATCTCGAAACATCATGCCCTAACGTGCTGGGTGTGATTTTCGTATAGTTCACGTGATAGAACACTCTCTTTAAAATGTCTCGAAACGTCCTTCAGTTTTGAAACTCCGAGAATATAGTGTCCTAATGTGTTGGACACGACTTCTAGTTCTTATAGAGGATCGAAATACGGGGACGAATTTTCCTTAAAAGTTTTCCTTTGAAATTACACAAAGCCGTCTAAAATAAACATCGTATTTTAAACTTTACTCGTGTTTTCATTGTTTTCATAAAACAAGACCCAAAAATAAACATGTGGTACCAATTTTTGGGCGTATGAAGGTGCTAATCCTTCTTCATGCGTAACCGACTTCGGAACCTGTTTCTCTGGATTTCGAAGACCCACTTTTTAAAACGTTAAACGTTTTATGGTGATCCAATCACACCTAATAAAAGATTTGTGGCGACTCCCTTTTTGTTCCAAAATTTAAAACGATTTTTTTCAAAGCCCCGTTCCCGAGGTGGTTTCAACAATTATTATATTATAATTTTTATCATATAATGTGTTGATTCGACAATACATTATTTATTAATTTTATATCTTTAAATAAAAATTATTATTATTATATTACAATTTTTATCATATAATGTGTTGATTTGACAATACATTATTTATTAATTTTATATCTTTAAATAAAAATTATTATTATTATTATATTATAATTTTTATCATATAATATGTTGATTTGACAATACATTATTTATTAATTTTATATCTTTAAATAAAAATTATTATTATTATATTACAATTTTTATCATATTTTAAATGTTGATTTGACAATACATTATTTATTAATTTTATATCTTTAAATAAAAATTATTATTATATTACAATTTTTATCATATTTTAAATTTATTAACCAAAATAACCTTGGACCACCCAAAAATTACAAAAATGCCATCAATGGTCCCCTACTATAAATAGCATTAGACCACCCACTTTCCACCTCACTTAAACCAATATTCCAGCTCAGAAAAACCAAAATTCCAGCTCACCAACGTCCTGAGACCGCCATTGACCATCGTTGACCGCCGTTGACCGACTTTGTCCGCCGTTGATCAAGTTTCATCCATCACATTATGAATCCCAACGTCATTATTCATAGTCATGACAATCACCGTGTGGGCGCGATTCGAGCAAATCCGGAATTTTATAGGATGGTTAGATCTCGGCATCATTATTCGGGTTATAAACCCCATAGATTGGCTGAACAATATATCGAAGATGCGGGGTTCGGGATTGCTGCCCGTATTAAAAACATGAATATTCGGGCCGATTTAATAACGGCCTTAGTCGAAAGATGGTGTCCCGAGACTCACACGTTTCACCTCTCGTGTGGAGAGGCAACAATAACTTTAGAAGACGTTGTAATCCAGCTCGAGCTACTCGTTGAAGGTGAAGCGGTAACGGGTCCGGGTATACTAGACGATCCTTGTGGCCCTTGCTACCGGTTACTTGGCAAGGTGCCCCCGGATACTGAAAACGAAAATTACCGTTTTTAAAGTTTACGTGGCTATACGAAAACTTTAAACATCTCCCCGCAAAATCCAACGCAGCTGGACATTATCTACCATGCTCGCGCTTTTCTTCTGTAATTACTAGGTGGTATCCTTATTCCGGATATTAGCTAAAATAGAATAAGCATCATCTACCTCCGTTGTTGGAAGATTTCAAGGCAGTCGGGAAATTAAGTTGAGGCTCAGCAGTGTTGGCGACATTGTTCCGGGAGCTTTGTCGAGTGACAAATCCCGCAGTTAATTCCATGGGAGGCTGCACATATCTGCTCCAATCATGGATACTATACTGACTGCCTTCCATCACCAACGTAAAACACATGCCATACTCGATGCCACTAGTTAATAGGTGACTCGATGTCTCGATTTTATATATTTTTTAAATTTTATTAATTATTTTTTTCTAATTATTTTTCAATTTTTCAGATGACATTCAGTTTCGAGACTTGGGCGACACGAAAAATGTCCCCATATACGTCGCTAGTTAGACAAACATGGAGGAGATGATGTAAGATATATTTTCGAATTTTTTATAAGATTTTTTCTATTTTCGAATTTTTTAAAAAATAAATATCTGATATTTTTTACAAATATTTTTTTTTACATTTTCGAAATATAAAAAACACATTTTCGAAATATAGTTTTACATAAAAAAATCTGATATTTTTTTAGATTTTCAATATTTTTGTTAACTAAATTCGTGTTTTTATATTGTGCAGTTCACGTGACAGCCTTATCTTTTAGACGAAATTACGCCTTTCATCCCACTATTTGTTTACCAGCACAATTACCAATTTCTCTCGTGTAATGTGCCGGTATTCAATTTTCATATGGTGGAATGGCACGCTGAGGATCAGGTTTTACGACAGTTTGGTGGTATACAACATATCCCGAACCTTCCCTTCCAACTCGGTGAGGTCCACCAGCTCAACAAAAAGGGACAAGGTAAAAATCGAATAAATTGGGCTCACGATCTTCAAGCATATATCGTGCTTTGGAATGACCGGGCAAATAGGTGTTCATCCTTGTATTGGTGTAATGGGGATTATTCCGATACCCCATATTACAACCAATGGTATACGACATACGGGATGCCAGTGCTTGATTCCCGAGAGTATACGCCAAGGAGACTTATTCCGAAAGGCAACCGATGGGGTTCGACGAATAACGCATATGAACATCGTGGTCGGATCTCCGGTTCAGACTTCGAGCCTGAGGATGAGCCTAATGACGAGCCCACGGACGACCCCGCGGACAAGGCCGATTACCAGCCCGATTACGAGCCTCAGGACCAACCCGAGTATCAGCCGGAGCACTAACCCAATCCCAGTATCAAACATCCGGCTCTTCGTCTTTTTTGCTACACGATTATTATCATCGTTCAATTGAGGACATTTTTGGCGTCGACCCCAACCTTCAACGTGCATGTTACTTCTGTTCTTCCTCATATCAACCGGAGATCCATCCGGAAGAACATACTCCAACAATGGAGGATATTTTTGGCTCGACACCTCAGATCACTCAACCTACTCTCGATTACGTTGATGATACGTACGATTTTACCGACTTTCTTTGTACACCAATCGGGACACCCAACGTTGACACCACTGAGGATGAGCTGACGAACACCAATGTAGCGCCTCCTGAACAAACTGTACTATGGCCTCGGCCTCGCCGAGCCCGGAGGAAGCCGGACTGTTACACACCAGCGCCGGGGACGTCACCAGGATCTACTCAATTTTGATTTTTTTCCCTTTACTTTTTAAATTTAATTTGTAATTTCGTTTTTAGTTTAAATTTAATTTCAAATTTCTTGTATATTTTAATTTTTCTTTCTAATTTCTTGTATATTCTAATTATTATTTTTTTAAAATTTATATCATCTTTGTCAATAATATTTATTTCCCCACATTTTGACAACACATTTAATATTTTTATATATAATTCGAAATTATTTTAATGCAAGAAAATACAAATATTGCGTTTGAATATTAATAAGCAACAATTAAATTTACAGATACAATAAATTACAATTATTTGTTAATATTAATACACGAAATTTTAAAAAATAAATTTACAGATATAACAAAATATAAACATAGATAATGTCCATCTACTTGAAAACCGAGCTGCAAACATTAGTATCGAGAAACTTACTCGGGTTACCGTTAAACACAACCTTTTTCAGTTTGTAAGACACAATGTAGTCGGTCTCGGTTACCTGATAAATGACGGAGAAAATCATCCGACTTTTGACAGCATAACCTTTACGGTCTTACCATAATGCCTACATAGAGCAACAATATATCTACGTTGTAATAGCTATTCGACAGTTTTGTTTGTGATAACAAATTATTCCAACGTAGATAATGTCCATCTGCGTTGAGTATCTCGGATAGTCTTCAATGGCGCAGAAAATCGTCTTACCACTGAAGACATATCTTTGCCGCTTCACATGACAGTATATAATTCAACTCCGGCAATACATGACAGTATATAGTTCAATCCCGAAATTTGATTGTACACTTCACAACTATCCTCCAAAACAAAACACTCATCTAATGATAAATAATAAAACACTCTCATTTTCTTGTTATTTTGGGAGAAATTTTTCTTACTTACTTCAAAATCAAAAAATTAAATTCTATTTATAAAGAATGAGGAGAAGTTGGTATCGGCCATTTGATGGCCAACACAAAAAAAAAATTTAGAATTTTTTTATTCGAGAAAAAGGGGTGTCGGACATTTGATGGCCAACATGAAAAAAATTTGAATTTTTTTTCTCGAAAAAAGGGAGTGTCGACCATTTGATGGCCAACACCAAAAAAATTTTAAATTTTTTTCTCGAGAATAGGATGGCCGACACCCAAAAATGCAATTTTTTTGAGAAAAGGGGGTGTCGACCATTTGATGGCCAACACCAAAAAATTTTGAATTTTTTTTCTCAAACAGGGGGTGTCGACCATGCAATGGTCAACACCCAAAAATGCAATTTTTTCGAGAAAATGGGGTGTCAGCCATTTAATGGCCAACACCAAAAAATTATATTTTTTCTGACAAAAAAGGGGTGTCGGCCATGCAAATTTTTTTTTCAAATTCTTGTATTTTCGTATATCAATAAAATACCGTATTTAAAAAAAATACATACCAAAAAACACAAACTTTTATGTCTGACACCAATCATTGGCCAGGTACTGTTCAACTTTTACTGTTCATTTCAGGTCATTTTGGTGTATATTTTTGAACTTGGGTTATTTTCGTAAATAATCAAAAATTGAGTTACTTTTGTAAATTAGCCTAATATGTGATTGTCTCAAAAACCCCCTTCTTCATTTGCCCAACTTCTCAAATACTGTAAATATTGTTCATGTGGTGGACTATGAAGCACGGGCATGTTGGGACACAGCAAAAATATAAAAAAAAAATTAAGTTGGACATGGTGAAAAGACATGTGGACACCTAATGTTGGTGAAGGAAGGTCTCCATTTGTGTTCAATATTGTCACGTTCTGTCGTATCATGTCGTACCCGTATTGTGTGTGTTTGTGTCCGTGCTTCATAGGTGATAAGTTTTCTGGGCATTTAATTCTTCTGCTTCACTGTTTCAGATGATGTGCTTGAAGGGAGTGAAGTAGGTTGGCTATTTCACCCCATAATAGTTTGTGCAATTGTTATCTAAGTTCGTTTAGATTGGAAGAATCTTTATTATTACATACAAGGTCTTTTTATGACAGTTCGATTTTTCAAAAATTTAGAGATCAATTTAAAATTTAAATTATAATTTGAGGATGTCTTGTGAAATTAACCCTGTTATACTCTCCATCAAACATTTCAACATATTGTCAAGAACCCCTCACATCCTAAACACAGCACAACTCTCCCTTAGGAACACCTAGCATATTAACCCCTAGACGGGCGAGAGCACATCTCACCTGACAAGATCTTTGTCCACATCAAGTGGACCTCAAACACGAATAATCTTATTTAATTCATGGAGTTTTATACACGTCGTAGTGTCATTTTACCTAAACTTGTTAGTATAATTTATCGGTTCACTTGAATTCAAGTGTAAAGCGACACATATTATCTTGGGATTAGGGGGAGCCCATAACGAGAGAGGCCAATAAATCAACCACTAAGAACCTTCTTGTTAATAATCAAGTCAACTCCAACTCTATTGGATTTAAAAATACGAGTTTATTTGTTAATATTGCTAAAAATTTTCTATTAAATTCAAGTTCATTATTATTATTTTTTGTTGCATGGCTATAAGAGAGTTTTTTTATTTTAAAATATTTCACCAATAAATTTAATAAATGAATTTTAGTAGTGATAATAATTAGACTTGAATTTTGAAATTTGATAAATATAAAGACTAAATTCTTGAAAAATAAAAGTAAAAGAATTAAATTAAAAATACACTAAAAGCACAAGGACTTGTAGTATATTTTAATAAAAACATTCCAGCATTCGACTTTTTAAATCAAAACTAATACATAACAGATTTTCGAATTTCCCGGTTAATCACCACCAACGACTCAGCGGTTCACTCACTGACTCAGTGACTCACTCCCTTGCAACAATGGCTCCAGATTCTCCCAATGAAGACGACGATCACGAAAACTTAATCCACCAAAACAAGGACAAAAGCGCCAGTTTCCGCATCGAAGAGCTCCAATCCCCAATCCAACGTCGTTTCAGCAAAGGGCACTACTTATTCGCCGCCATCATCACCGTCATTTCCCTTGTCGCCACCATTTACCTCTGCTTCTCTTCCAAGATCTCTTATACGACGTCGGATAGAATCAAGGAATCTCAACTCCGAGCCCTTTACTTATTAAATAAACAACGAAGTTCCCTCTTCGATTTATGGAATCACACTTTTGGTACCTCTAATAACATCACAGCCGTCCGATTTGATCAAATCAAAGCTTCGTTACTCGATCAGATCACGTTAAACAGGCACATCGAGGATATCTTGTTATCAACAGAAAACGGCACCGCTTCAGTACCTATCGTGAACGGTTCCGAAATTTGCCGGAAAATCGACCCGAAGTCCTCTAAGAGAAGAACGATTGAATGGAAACCCGACCCGAATAAATTCTTGTTCGCGATTTGTTTGTCGGGTCAAATGAGTAACCATTTGATTTGCTTGGAGAAACACATGTTCTTCGCGGCGGTTTTGAATCGGGTTTTGGTTATACCCGGTTCAAAATTCGATTACCAGTACAATCGGGTCTTGGATATCGAGCATATCAATCAATGTATCGGGAGAAAAACGGTGATCTCATTCGAAAATTTCATGGAATTGAAGAAGAATCACACTAGAATCGATAAATTCATTTGCTATTTCTCGATTCCTTTGCCATGTTACACGGACGAAGACCATTTGAAGCAGTTGAAATCCTTGGGGATTTCGATAGGAAAAGTGGAAACCGCTTGGAAAAGCGAGGATATTGAGAACCCTAGTCCGAAAACGGTGAAGGATGTGGAAGAAAAGTTTGGGTCGAAGGAGGATGTGATTGCGATCGGCGATGTTTTCTTCGCAAATGTGGAGAAGGATTGGGTGCTGCAACCGCGAGGTCCCATCGCGCATAAGTGTAAGATATTGGTTGAGCCCAGCAAGCTTATTTTGTTGACGGCTCAACGGTTTATTCAAACGTTTTTGGGGAGTGGTTTCGTTGCTCTCCATTTCCGTCGACATGGATTCTTGAAGTTCTGGTATGTTCTCTTTGTTTCGTATTAAGCATAGAATAGAAAATTTTCTTTTTTCCGTGTTGACTATGAGAAATCTTCCAAATGTTGTTCAGTGATCGATATTTTATTTAAAGTGTTTGTGCTCGGGGAGTGAGAATGCCTCACCCATCAAGAAATATGTGAACTTTTGTTCTTGATGGTATTTGAATCTATGCTCTTACATGACATTTGGTGGTTGAGGTGCTCTCCATCCGTGTACCCCACGAAAGGATTTGCAGATTCAAGAGATAAAATTCAGAAATATCATTAAATGTAGATATCTTGGATACAATATCTACCATAGTTAAAGTGTCCGTCAACTCTAAGCAAAAGACACTTTAAAATTTTCTTCCAAAGCATGTACGATCTCTCCTCAACAGTTTTATATCTTTTGGAACCAATAGTGATATTGAACTCCAATTAAATCTAAGTGGAGTAGGGTTATACCCCTAAACAAAGGACAAGCAATTCAAACACTATATTCCTTGTATTTACACTGTAGAGCTCTTTACCACTAAACTCAACAAGCGTGGGTTAAAAGAACAGATTAAAATCTTATAATGGTAACATTAGGCTTGTTTCCTTTGGTTTGAATGTTGTTTGCTGCTGGTAGTACTAGAAGATTAAATTCATCAGTCTTAGTTGAATGTATGATATTATGTTATTTGGATTTTTCATTTTTGTTGAAATATTTTTGTTTGATATATTTTTATACATGAGTATAGGGATACGTTTATATGTCTCATTATTCTATTTTTTAAACCAAAGTTTTTCCATGTATTAGAGAGTGTTTAGGATTGTATCTTTACAGACAAATATTTCAAGAAAAATGAAGGGTCCGAAATAGCAGACTAACATTTATTTTATTATATTACTCAGCAACGCCAAAAAGCCAAGCTGTTTTTACCCTATACCCCAAGCTGCGGATTGCATAAGGCAAATGGTTGAAACTGCCAACACTTCGGTCATTTACCTTTCAACGGATGCAGCTGAGAGCGAAACCAGTTTGCTGCAATCCATGCTTGTGATGAACGGGAAGACTATACCACTGGTTAAACGTCCTCCTCGTGATTCATCTGAAAAATGGGATGCCTTGTTATACAGGCATGGCCTTGATGGTGATGATCAGGTTAGTATTCATGGATCGAATCGAGTTTTGGTTGAGTTTATGGTATCAAAACCATACATTTTTTTTTTGTTTAAACCCCTTTTTTAAAACAACTTAGCTCATCCAAATACTTATTAATTTCTCCTTGTTTTATTTGCTCGTGATGATGAAACTGAGTTCGGGTGTTATATAGTTTCGTTGTCCACATTTCTAGTTTTATTGGCAGATAATTTTGCCACTGATGATCAAACTAAGCATTTTGATTTACTATATCGAAGGTGGAAGCTATGCTAGATAAGACCATCTGTGCTACGGCGAGTGTATTCATCGGAGCCTCTGGTTCGACTTTCACGGAGGATATTTTACGGCTCCGGAAAGGTTGGGAAACCGCATCCTCATGTGATGAGTACTTGTGCCATGGTGAAGAGCCGAACTTCATAGCCGGTGACGAGTAAAGATTATGTGAAAACGGTCAGTCGTAAAATCGCCATAACTTCGAATTTTCTCTCTTTTTCCTAGAGATTGTAGTGAATTAAAAGAGCATTCAGTTGATTAAATTTTTAGACCGGTTGGAGTCATCAAGTATGTTTAACATTATGATACTCCCTTTTTTTTTCTAAAATACCCGTATTTAAAATTTTTGTTTGATATATATATTTGAATATGGGTATGAGTTTTGATCCTTTAAATATGTAAATAAATTTAGAGAAAATTAAACGTATTCTTATTTTATACATTTTGGACATTGATTTCGAGTTCATGAAACTTAAGCTTTATGTGCTCCGATGTGGTGTTAATGAATTTAGCCCTTTTTCAATTGTATAAATTAGGAAAATTCATATATTCGTATTATATTTATTATTCTGTCACATTAGCTGAAAAGATTTCTTTCTATAAATTGGTTTTTTGTCAATGCCTTGAAATTTTTTTTGCTAAAAGGTGTTTTTTTTCAATACGTTGAAAGCACTTCCAGCTAAAACTGTTTTCCTATAAATCCGTTGAAAAATGCTTCCATCTAATAGAGTTTTTGTTATTTCGACATAGGCCCATAATTTTTTTTAAAAAATAGTTTAATTCAATAAATTTTTTTAAAAAACCGATATTTTTCAAAAATTCACCCTTTTAACAAAAATACACATTTTTATCTTTTATTATATTAATATCTTATAACCGTATAGATAAAGTTACTATTTTTGGAATCCTCGAAACGTTTACGTTTCAATCTCCCCATACATCATCCACGTCCACATGCTTTTTAGTTTTTTTAGTGATCCATTTTAAGCTATATATTATGATAATATATAAATATATGTTTTTTAAATTTATATAATACAAATTATTAATATATATCATAATTTTCATAAATATAAAATACCTTAAAATACAATTATAATATAATAAAATACGTACATGCGATATGAATATATTAATTATTAAATTTACTTGTAAATTGTATTTTTATGAAAAAACAAAATATATTAGTTAAAAAATTTAGGATAAACGTCAAAATTATATATTAATTTTGATTGGAAAGAGATATATTTTACATCTTAGAGGGGCTATAATTGGAGATATAATTGTTTCTAGTACAGAAGTTTCTATAAAAATGGGGAATGCTTTGCTTTTGAGTGCGGTTTGAACTATAGATTTACGTAATTGGAACGAACCAATTAGGTTTACGACGAAACTTAAAAATCGATCATTGATCCAATTTGAGTACTTCTACAAGATAGACCTCAACAGAAAACTGAAGAGTAACGGCAGCAAGTGATTGAGTTCAGTAATTCCTCATATAAAATTATTGACTCTAGAGATACATTAATATGGAAAAGACAAATTGTTTCAAACATCGACAGAACCAGAAGTGCCCTTTGTTTTAAAGAGGGGAGGACGAGTTATTCACATTTCATTTGATGGTCAAAGACAAATTGAAAGCTAAGCATCGACAATTTTAAAGATTCCTCGAGAAAAAAATAGAGATGTCCCCTACGTTACGTATAATATATGGAAGTATCAACGTAATTTCATAGAGTCGTGTAATTTGATATAGGAACTTTGATTTGTTGCAATTATTGAAACTTTGTTTGTATCAGAGAAATGTATTAGAGTTTCAATTGTATCGATTGAGTTTTTGTTAGTTAGTTAGTTAGTTAATTTGCTTTGTGTGTTAGCTTGAGTTTTATATTGATTTTGGTGGTTTCTCCGATAGTGATTGTGGTTAAATGTATACATAAAATTTTAATTTTTTATTCAATCATACACATTTAAAGAAATAAATACCTTAATTTATTTGTATATTGGATAAATATAATTATATGTATATGCAATGTATAAATATAAAATAATGTTATATCAATAATTATGCTAATAATTGGTGAGAATTGGATAAAGTAAAAAATTCATGTATAAAATTACATAAAATCGAAATTCAAATATAAAATTACACATTAGACTAAAATTCATGTATAGATTTGAGATTTATTACTAAATTTAACGCAATAATTTTTTTTATTATATAGATTTCAACATATTTTTATACTTGTAATAAAAAATATCCAAAGTAACAAAAAATAAGGTCCATTTTTATGATTTAAAAAATTATTTTATATACATATATATACATTTTATAATTATAATTTAGATAAAAAAATTCTTTTAATAAATAAAAATTCAGATGAATCCAAAATAAAAATATTTCTCTTCAAATTGAATCGAATTCGACGCGATTGATAATTTGGAGTTTTTGATAAAGAAAAATTAAGTTTGTTAAAAAGGCGTAAGGTCCACGTATGAAGTGGCATTGTGGTGATGCTGATGGTTATGTTTTGTTTAGATAAAATAAAATTTTACGTCGGTCCAAAATTCAAAACTCAAAATTTTATTGAAGTTAAAATTTAATTTAATTTTTAAATTTCGAGATTAATTTTAATGTTCAAAATGCAATTATTCGTGCTTGAATTCTAATAAAATATGTTATTAGATAGAATATTTATAATGTCTGTAAAATCCAAATTCGAATGTACACATATACTTTAAAAACTCGAATACGTTAAATTTTCACAAATTATTCTAAATCTATTAAAAATAAGCATTTAATAAATAAAAAAACTAAAACAAAATTTTTTAAAAAGTAAAACATATTTAAATAATAGATATGCAAATCTAAATCTTTATCTGCAAAAGCAAAACGTAGTCGAATAATAAATATTTAAAGATAATATTTATATCCGTTTTGAATATGTTACAAATAATAATTAGAATACACAAACTCAAAATATCCAAATCAGCAAAAAAAAAAAAAACAAATCAAGTATCTATAAATATTTGAATCCATATTTTTTACCATCCAATCGAAGCCCGAATTAAAAACTAAAATAAATCTGATTAAATTCACGAATCACTCAAATCAAGCATAAAATATTAAAAATCCGATTCACTCAACAACTCGAATCACTCAAATTCGACTCAACAAAAATCGAACTCAACTTGAATTTTTTTTTTGAAGTAACTTACAAGTTTTAACTTCAATTTTAATTATTTCATACAAAAACTGGATAATGTTCAAACTTTAGCCCATTCTCCTTACATTATTATAAAAACACATCTACTAATGTTAAAAAAAAAAAAAAAACCAAACATCCTTAATCCTATCGAAACAACACACATTAATGGTTGCTAACGGTGATGTTGACGGTGGTTTTTCCGGCGATTGTTTCCAGTACCTGATTGTGAGACCAAAAAAAGGTGGGGTTTGGGATTGGATGAAGTATTTACTTTGGGGTGACTTAGAGAGTGGATTGAGGTTCTTGGAAAGCTCGGACCGGGGTTCAGTGGCAGTGGGCGGTGGTGCCGATGGCAGGGAAGAGGTGGATGACCGGTGGATCATAATTGTGTCAATCGTTGTACGGAAACTACTTGGTTTGTGTAGTAAGCCAATGGAGTTGACTGGTTACGGAGTTGACTTCATTCTCAACCTTATTTCTCAAAATGGATCTCTCTTAGGTTTATTATCAAACATTCTCAATGGTATATTTTCTCTCTCTAAATTTGTTTGGCTTGGTTTTGGTGTTGGACTTCATGCTCGATTATTTATGACTGAGCTCGAGTTTGAAGTTGAGATTCTTAATGCTAATAAAAATAAAATGATTGATTAATCTCACAAGTTATTTGAGTCTAACATTAAAATACTTGAATTAAGATTGATTTGATATCTCGTGCTCAACTCCACAACAATTAAATCAAATTCTAGCTTTTTTTCTAATTTGAGATAGAGTAGTTTGCAAGTATATGTGTCTCGTTTACCATCCCTAAATAAAATTGTGGTTTAATCTACTTGGTTTGTGCAATAATCCTTAACAAGCAACACCCATACCAAGGACAAGTTAGGAAGTTGAGATAAAATTATAAAATCTTAAAGGGTTAAAGCTAAAAATTTTATGTTAAAAGGTCTTGAATTGAATTATTAATTGACTTATTATTTTTTAAAGGATCATAATTAATAAATTTTCATTTACGAGAAGTAAGGCTCTGGCTACCCCATGATCCAAATAAATTTATAACTCAAATCTTATAATATACAATCCTTTCTCTAAGACTATAATCGAGTCAAGCTAAGTTCAAATAGTGAGAAGTTCAAGCTCAAGTTTGAGTTCAATTTAAATTCGTTGCTCAAAATTCAGCTTGAACTCAGCCGAGTACTATTATAAAAGCCCAAGTTTGTCTAGCGACGGGGTGGGCCGTAATGGAGGCCAAGCCCCCTCAATATTTTTGAAAAAAAATCATTTTTTTTAAATTTGTTGCAATATTTAATTTCACCTCTCAAATTTTTAAAAATTTTATCATGCCTTTTTAATTTTTTTTTTGAAAATTTTAATTATGGTCTTCTATTTTTTTAAAAAAAAATTTCATTAATCTTACAAATTTTTTTAAAAATTCTCATTAAAATATTTGAAAATTTTAATTAACTCTCTCTTCTTTCAAAAAAAAAAATTTAATCTCAATATCAATCATTGTCGAGCAATAAACTCTAACTATTCGAGCTTGAACAAAGTTTTGAGCAACGAATTTAAAACCATCTACAAAATCCTAACATTATATTGAAACTCAACTCGATTAAATTCATTTACATAATTTATGCACTCAAACTTGAATTTAAACTCATTTTTGCAGGAGAAGTGATAATACCAAAGAGAGGCACAGAGACATTTATTAGTACAATTGGACAATTAGATGAACGATTTGAACTTTATAAACCCGGTTCAGTCACTGAACGAATTGTAAACTTGGAATCGGACGATAGAGCAATAATGGATCTGTGTGTGATGGCATCAAAGCTAGCTTATGAAAATGCTCAAGTTGTTAAAAACGTCGTCGTTCATCATTGGAAGGCAAGCTTTTTTTACTAATTTTTTTTTTCAATTTTATCTAGATTTTGTTAGTAGTTTATTTGGATACGAATATAAAAATATGATATTCGAATAATTTTTCAAATATATCTGATGATAATGTGACGTGATGATTTTTTTTCTAAAACTTGAATTAAATAAACTCGAATATTTGTATAAATCTGATTTTATGTAATACTCGAATAAATCTGAATTTAGGATTAAAAAAATTCGAAAATTTTGAGTTTGAGTAACATTATTGCAATCGTGGATTCAATTAAATTGTAACAATTTGAGTGGCAACTAATGACTTTTACAATTGATACTTTTGATGTTTACAGATGCATTTTGTGGACTTCTACAACGGCTGGGATGGTAAGATCAGCCAATTTCTAAACATTACTTTGTGTTTTCTTTTGAGACTTTCATAGTTTTCAGGATCGAGTTGTTCATTCAATTTAATACATATGTTTTGACTCGAAAAAAAGAATTTCTAAACATAATGATCTAGGCTTGCAAGTCAAATCAAACTTGATTTGAATCGTGCTTGAGAAGAAAAATAATTTTCGAGCCGCAACTTGATCTATCTCGATTATCTATTGTTATTTCTTTTTTATTTTAGATTACCAAAAGGAGAAATCAACTCAAGTTTTTATGATATGTGACAAGCCTAAGGATGCCACCCTAATATTGATAAGCTTTCGGGGCACTGAACCGTTTAATGCCGATGATTGGAGCACTGACATCGATTACTCATGGTACGAAATTCCAAAAGTAGGAAAACTTCATATGGGATTTCTCGAGGCATTAGGTTTAGGACATAGAGAAGATACTACAACTTTTCGTTGTCATCTTCAAACAAAGATCAGAAAAGAGTTCGATGGCAACGATAAAATCGACATCCAATCGCCAAATATGACTGCTTACTATATGGTGAGAGAAAAGCTCAAGAGCTTGCTAGAAGAGCACAAGAATGCAAAATTTATAGTTACCGGGCATAGTTTAGGAGGCGCTTTAGCAATTTTGTTTCCGATAGTGCTTGTGATACATGAAGAGAAGAAATTAATGGAAAGATTGTTCCGAGTTTATACGTTCGGACAACCGAGGGTTGGGAATCAACAACTCGGGAAGTTCATGAAAGCTCATTTGGATCATCCGGTCCCAAAATATTTCAGAGTGGTTTATTGCAATGATCTTATTCCTAGGTTGCCCTATGATGATAAAATCTTCTTGTATAAGCATTTTGGGGTGTGCCTTTACTACAACAGCTGTTACATTGAAAAGGTATTCACTTTTACATTGTTCCAACTTTTTATTTTTCTTAAAGTATTTGGATTCAATGATATATTTTGAAGACTCTCGAAGTACATGAAAAGCTTTAAAAAGATTTGAATTAAATCGTGCTAGATAAATACCCATGTTAAAGACTCACTTGAGTCTCATTGCGGTTTTAGTTCCTTTACTATGTTATAATTTGGAATTTTGTCTCTTTATTTTATTTTGACACAATATGATCCCTTTCCTTTAAATAATGTTATTATTAGATCCATTTTGAGGACACAATTAGGGTCACATGAAAATCTAATTAATCATTCATCCAATAATAATTAATTTACATGTCAATTAAACGCTTAAATCTATTAAAAATAGATTCTCATCACTTTAACCACTAATGGTATTATTAATTTGAACTTACTAACAATAATATAACGAGCAGAGGAACAAAATCATGTCAAATTAAAATAGAGGAATTATCCGTAGAATTTCGATGTAATAAAAAGGACTATTACACTTTTATATCATAAATGTTGACTATGTCATGATTTGACCTCTAAACTATAAGTGTTTTCCTAATTTTTTTTTTGGTCTCATTTTGTTACATGAATTTTTATTTTCATCTTAGTTTACTTCAGAAAATAAAAATTACTAATAAGAACGTGATAAGTGGCACATGATATATTCTTATTGGGTGCAAATGATTTTTAAGGTAAAATATGACGGAAATAGTAATTTAAGTATCAAAACGAAACAAAAAAAATATTTAAATACCAAAATAGAAAACGGGTATAACCCTAAATGTTGTAAGTTTATTTATCATCATTACTGAGTGGGTTGGTTTGATGTTGGAAGAGGATGGAGGAGGAGCCAAATAAAAATTTCTTTGACATAAAACAACTGATCCCTGAACATGCCAATGCGGTTTGGGAGTTGATAAGGGGTTTGGCAATGGCTTACACTCGTGGACAAGACTACAAGGAAGGCTGGTTCTCAATATTGGTCAGGGTTTTAGGGTTAGCAATGCCTGGTGTGTCAGCTCATTGCCCTACAAATTACATCAACTGTGTGAGACTAGGAAAGTCAATGTCACATCGGATTTAGATATAAGTATCGAATACGAGTATGTATCAGATTCGAAAAATTTATGTATTTGAATAATCTTAAAAAGAATTTCTTTTTTTTTATATGTGTCGGATATAGATACTAGACACGATAAATCAAAAACAAAGAGTTTCATTTTCATTGAAGAGTTAATTGCACCAGACATCTCCAAATTATTACTTTCATTTTAAATTGATTACTGAACTTTAAAATATTTTAATTGCATCATCAAACTATCGAGATTATATCAATAAGGTCCTTTCATTATTAAAATTGTTAACCATTAAATGACATGTCAAATTTTATATAGGTAAATTTAAAATGAAAATTTAAAAGAAATAGAAGGTTGTGGTATAACTTTAAAAAAAAAACTAAAAATAAGAAAAGAAAAAAAGAATGATAAAACTTCTCTAAATATGAATATGATATGATATTAAAAGATTTAAAATTGTAAATATTAATAATACTATAAAATATTTAAAATTATATAAATATTGTTTAAAACATTTAAAATTGTATAGATAATGTATTATAAATCTTATGTTCATATTATTCGAAAGTTTTAATTCATTGAATTATTTGAAAGTTTTTTTTTATTTAAATTGTCATACTCTTAATTTTTTAAAAAGCTTGGCTAGTAAGCTTTAAGCGATAAATCGATGATTGATACGGTAGGCCAATACATATTGACGAGTAGAAGAGTATACCTTAGATCCAAGTCGATCTGACAGTTAGTGTTGAAGATCGAATAGGAAAGTTGTTTGGATCGTCATAGATTCATGATGTTCAAAATTGTTTCAAAAAAAATTTTTGAACCATAGAAGAGAAGATGAAGGAGAGTTTTCAATTGTTGCAGGTGGTGCAAACAAAGAAAGCCACACAACATGGATTTTAATAGCTCAGTGACATAAATGAAAACTTTTGAATAATTCAATGATCATTTTGTATCTTTTTAAAGTTAAGAGACCAAATTATAAACTTACTAATACTTTAATGATATTAGGTGTAATTTACCCTTTAAAACACTTTAAATATAGGTTACTTAAACTTTAGTGTATCATGTTCATTCTCTCTATGAGTGTGTAATTTGCTTGTTAGTTTCTTATTTTTTACTCAATTTTAAATTTTTAGTCAAATAGTTTATGTCAATAATTTTTTTTGTCAAAATTTGTCAATTCTGTACTAATGCAATCCTACCAACATTAGATGCAAATGTCGATTGAGTCTTAAGTCAATTGATATGAGTATTGTTGTCAATGCAGCAAGACGTAAGTTCGAGTACGTCGAAGCACATTATCCTCCTATTTATGGGTTAAGGAGGGGTTATAGATAATTATAAGCATTGTACAAAAAAAGTAAATATGACCAGAACTTAACAATGGGTTAACAATTGGATTAGAACTAAAAAGAAAAAAGAGATTTTATTTTTAACTTATAAGAAATAAATCATAAGCTTTACGAAAGTATAGGGAATGATTTCATATTTTAACTTATCTTTTGGTTAAAATATGTTTTAAGTCTCTGCATTTTTTTGTATATTTAGAATTTACTCCATTTACTTTTCAGATTTCAAAATTCAAGTTCAATTTTAACACAATTAAAATTCTTTTGCTAAATTATTAGTATGATATTTTGAAATAAAAAAGTTATCGCTTGGTAGCCATATAAAAAAAATGATGTATTGAATTTGAATTTAATAGAAAAATTTAGCGATTTTAACAATTGGACTTATATTTTTAAATTAAAAAAGTAAGAGAACTAAATTCCTTGAAATAAAAGTAAAGGGATTAAATTATAAATGTATGAAGAATACAGGGACTTTCAGCAAATTTTAACTTTTTTTACCTAACTATTTGAACTTAGCTATAATTGAGGGATCAATTTGTATATTAACCCCTCAAATTATGAAGTAAAAAAGTAAAAAAATAAAATCTAAAGAGCAGCTACCCTCTTCTCTGCAACAAAAGCAAAAAAGCTCTCCTCCCACCATTCTCTTTTGATTAATATATTTCCCCTTTTTTTAAATTTAATTTTAAATAAACTATCTTTTTATTTGATTTCTCTTTGAATCCATATAAGAATCAATTTATAGTGTTCTCTTTCCTTTCCTCTCTGATTCAAATCCCCAATCCACAATCCGAAAAAGCTGCCGTTTCGTTCCCTCAATTCGTCGAAATGAAGCTCACCGTCAAAACCCTAAAGGGCAGCCACTTCGAAATTAGGGTTCAGCCCAACGACACTGTAATCCCCTCTTTTTGTAATTTTCATTCAATTCTTGTTTTATTAGGGCTAAATGTTTTGGCTTAAAGTTTCATTTTTGTTCGGGAATTAGGTTATGGCGGTGAAGAAAAACATAGAGGATATACAAGGGAAAGACAATTACCCGTGTGGACAACAGCTTTTGATTCATAATGGGAAGGTTTTGAAAGATGAAACTACGTTAGCTGATAACAAAGTCTCTGAAGATGGTTTTCTTGTTGTCATGCTCAGCAAGGTTAATTTGATTAATTTTCTTACTATTTGTATCGTTTTACTAGTGTTTTTGAGTTTAGTAGTTTAGTTATATGTGAATGGTGTTGTAATCTTATGTTATTTGGACTCCTGTTATTTGGACTCCTGTATGATTGTCGGATATGAGTCTGACTCGGGTATTAAAATTCTTTTTCTAAGTTTTATCATGCTATATACCCATTATCTTATTTGGGAAAATGCCATACACATCAATACGGAATTATTGAGAAATGAAGAGTTGGAGCAACGTAAAGATGATCTACAAGATGGGAATTTGATATATAATATACACGTGTCCGCGCGCGCGCACACACACACACACATATATATATATAAAGGTGTTTCAAATAATATAGTTTTTGGATTGTTTGGTTAGTAACTTAATGTTGATGGTTAATTAAGGTGTTTTGGTACTATACAATTAGTGGTTAATACTCATACAGATAGTAGTGACATACCCACACCACACATGCACACACCATGTCCTAAGGGAGCTGCACTTTTGTTGTATCCAAGTAACCCTTATCTTTTGATTTGTGCCCTAATAAACTTTTACTTCAAATGAAAGGTTGATTTATGTTAAAGCTCATTTAGGTGCAATTTAAGGTTTAAGTGCTCATTAGAGTACAAATTTATGGTTAATGGCTTAATTTGGTGTATATTAATGGTTAACGGCTTTATTTGGTGCCAATTAAAGGGTAACGGCGTATTTGGGTGTAAATTAAACTTTAGCAGCTTACTTGGGTAATTTGGTAAAATTTAGCTGCTTTCCCGTATTTTTAGCCTATTGATTTTAATGATTAATCTACCTAATTGAAGATGGGATCTGATTTGAAGATAGTTTTTGTTAGTTAACCAGCCCCATCCTCGTAGTAAGATACCCTGGTTGTTCTAATATTATACCAATTTGAGGCTGTATGGTTTTGGGGGTGGAGCATTCGTCAAAAGCTGTAGGATTCATTCTGCAAATCTTGAATGAATACATGTTGACAAGCAATGTGGACTGTGGACTGTTTCGTGTTTGCTTTTTAATAGCTTCCTTCTTGTATAGATTAGTACAGTTTGGTACCTTTTGTTGATTTTAGAAAATCCTGGTTTAGCATGAGCCCTTTATATGTACTTGTTGTATTACTTACAATATTTTCAATTCTTTGGTTGTGCTTACAGAGCAAATCTTTGGGTTTGGCTGGGACCTCGTCTGCTCAGGTTTCCTTCATATTCGTTCTTCTTGTTACGTTGAGCATTATGTTCAAGTTTCGTATAGTATATAATCAACTTTTTCCTTGTCTTCCATCACAGCCTGCTTCATCAGCTCCGTCTACAACTGTACCTGCTTCTAATCCTACCCCTGCCCCAGAAGTTCCTGCACAAGCACTGTAAGTTCATTCTGGAATAGTTTTCCTCCCTCAAAACCTGCCCTTTTCCCCAAAGTCAGTGGCATTCATAATTTCTTTCGTTTCAGGGCCTCAAAGAGCGCTACATCTGCTTCAGATGCTGCAACAGCTAAGTATGTGGTGTATCTTCAAAATACCTGTATATAAGGTTAATAAATGCTTGGGTTTATGTGCATGGAACTCATGCTATTAAATGTCATGATAGAGAAGTATTTAAAACCACGTATAATTCGTTTTTGCTTACTGAGGAAAGAAGATAAGAGAATAAGAGTCTTTAGATATCAGTTTGATTTCCTTTTGGTTAGTATTTCTATTCTGGAAATTACTTTTAGATGGAAAAAAACCGAATAACCAAATGGCTGGTGAACAAAAAGAAAAAAAACCTAATAGCTATTATTTACATTCTGCAGTGCCCTGTTTTGTTATTTTTGTTTTCTTTGTGACATATTTTCCTTCCTCGTCTAACTACTGAAGCTGACAATTGCCGTTCCCTTGATTGAAACAATAAAATGAGTAGATGCAGAGATCACATTCTTTATCCCAAGCTGTAGGCATTCTTTTATTGAGTGGTCTCTAACCCCTTTTTTGTTTGTCTTGCTTAGATTCTACTTTTATTCTTCATTTAAATCTAGATATTGAGAAAATTGAAAGGGTTATTTCCTTGTTCTAGGGTCTTTTATCTTTGCCTTGAATCATTGGTTTTAGGAATTACTTCAACGATATTTAATCATTTAAAATATGGTAGCAACATGCCCTTTTTTTCTTTCTATCAAAGAATCATATGAACAATTAATTGGAACTTGGTAGTAGAGCTGTCAACTGACACTTGATTTTCATTTTTTGTTTCATTGATTGGAATTCTTATTATCAGTTTGTTTATTGTTGTAACAAATTATTACATCTTTTTTCTCGGATTGTATCTGTTGACAAACAGTGCTAGGATTATTCTTTTTTCTGTCGAAGACATTTTGAGATTTTATCAGGTGTTATTTGTTCGATTTTATCTTCTTTTGATTTTTTTCTTGGAACGTGTATTTCGAAGCTCTAGCAGACTTTCTTTTTGTACTTTCTGAACATTGTGAAAATATTGGGAAAAAACTTTTATCTTACCTTGTTGCAGTCCAAATACTGATACCTATAGTCAAGCCGCTTCGAATTTAGTTGCTGGAAGTAATCTTGAGCAGACTATCCAACAATTGATGGATATGGGTGGTGGCAGCTGGGACAAAGAAACGGTAACACGTGCACTTCGAGCTGCTTATAACAACCCCGAGCGAGCAGTGGATTATCTATATTCTGTATGTCTGAAACTTAATGGTTGTATATACAGCCGGAATTCTAACATTAAACTACTATATTAATTTGGTTGCGGTTATGATGCCATTTTATCTTCAGGGGATTCCCGAATTGGCAGAAGTGGCTGTTCCAGTGCCTCATTTTCCTTCAAGTCAAACCACTGAATCCGGTGCTGCCCCAGTTGCTCCTGTTTCAGGGGCTCCTAATTCATCACCTTTGAACATGTTTCCTCAGGTAAACCTCAGATTGTTGATGTGCTTTGATCACGTGTAGAAATTGGTAGTTCTTCTTTCGAGTGGTTTGATTTTGGGTTCCTAACATGCTGAAATGATACTAGGAAACACTCTCCGGTGCCGCTGCTGGTGAACTTGGATCCCTGGATTTCCTCCGAAACAATCAACAGGTGCAGGCTTGTTATACGATCTTTGTGTATTTGTTTTCTCTGTTACTATGAAGATCTTTAGTTCTTCGACATAAGTAATTCTAAAGTGCATCTTTGTTTGCATTTTAGTTCCAAGCATTGCGTTCAATGGTGCAATCAAACCCACAAATTTTACAGGTTTGCATTTCTATGTTTTTCACTGGCTAAACATCAAGAGCTTTTATTGTTCCGGATTTGATCGGCTTTTCTTCTATTACAGCCCATGCTTCAGGAGCTGGGAAAGCAAAACCCCCAGCTTTTAAGACTAATTCAAGAACATCATGCCGAGTTTCTTCAGCTAATAAATGAACCTCTCCAGGGTTCTGAAGGGTTAGTGCTTACCAAATATCATATCCGCTTTTTGATGAATCACCTACAGTTTTATTGGGGATAGAGCTGAAGCATTGTTATTTATTTCATTTGTTTTTATAACTGTTTTGAATTCGTCGGTGATAAACCGTTAACTTTGGCCTTCGAAAACCAATGTTATTCGGATTCAGGGGTGAGTATCGGTGATAAACTTGATTTTTTAGAAAAAGTTTTTCTATGTATTTGGAGGATCCTTGGAGATTATATTCTCATATCGGTGTGTTAAATATGAGTAGTTCATGAAGAGTTCAAGCAGACACTATATCTTGAGATTTATATTGATCCGGCTCTCATATCTTTTCAAGTATCAATATCGATACTTGACTTATATCTGAGGATGGGTATAAGATATAAGGATAAATCTTGTGAGGATTATTGAAGTTCATGAAAAGGCCTAGAAAAAGAATAATCATATCCGTGTTGAACACATACATGTCTGAAACTCACACCCGAGTCCTATTGAGATTAACAGAAGCTTTATTGTATCATTAATGTATATACTATCTATGCATCAACTTAAGCATCGTTAGTAACATTAGTATAAATTGGTATTTCAGGGATATATTTGATCAAGCTGAACAAGAAATGCCTCATGCAATCAATGTGACCCCGGCAGAGCAGGAGGCTATCGAACGGGTATGCAAAATTGGTTGTTCTTCTTATGGGGACCCTCTCTAAGTTCTTTTTCTTAGCAATTCTTTATTTTTGTTTTTTGCCTTGTAGCTCGAAGCAATGGGATTCGATAGAGCGCTTGTCATCGAAGCATTCTTGGCTTGCGATCGGAACGAAGAATTGGCAGCAAACTACTTACTGGAAAATTCTGGGGATTTTGAGGATTGAAAAGTTGAATCATTCCTTATCTGATTTCATGTTTAATTGAATGTTTTCTTTTTAATTTCCCATCTAAATTGTTTCTGATATAGGCTTAACAAAATTCATTTTCTTTTAATTTCACTGAACTAAATTAAAAACCTTCTTCATTTGATTGAATTACTTGGTGTATACAAGGCTGTGATAGGGATTTATATTGGTGGTTTTGGTTGGTTTTAAGTATTGAATATAAAATGTTAAAATTCTTCAGCCTGAACCGAATAAATTATCCCAAAATTAATATCTGGCTATATTTTAAAATAAATTTAAATGTTGTATTTAAACTAGGATATAATTTAATTTTTAATGCGATAGTATTTAAAATAAATTTTAAATGAAACCATCTTTATGATTTTGTGGTGAAAAAAAGTATTAAATAAAAATAAAGTGTTAGCTCTAAAATCAATAATCGTAAACAAAAACATAGTGCTACGAGTAATGGCAACTGTTATGAATACTCCTATGTTTATGCAATTTGATTGGTTAGAAGAAATCGGGTTATTGGAATCATTAGTGGTTATTTTTCAATTTTAAAGCTAGATTTTGGAAAATTATGATAATTGATTTGATTTGATTCAATGGTTAAGAATTTTGGTTAAATGTGAGGTTTTGAGTTCGAATTTTACTTTCTGAAATTTTGTTTTCATCCATTTATTAAACCACTACCTTTGAACATGTATGTTGTAAGGTATTCCGATCAGCTAAAATCAATGATGAGCTTAGTGATTCAATGGTTAAGTATTTTGTTTATTTTTCTGGTTTTGTGTTCGAGTCTCTACGTATGCAACAAAGATTTATATTTTTGCACCTTTCTATAAAACTGATTTGAATTTTACATAGTTCCTAATCTATACGGTTAAAAAGAAAAGAGCAACGTTTCTTCTCTTTCTTTTTTTTCATTTTGTTCATGGTTTTGATTTTCTTCTCTTCAATGGCTTTTCTTTTTGCTATCTTACGTTAAAGTAATTCTGTACGGGCTTAGGCTTCTCCTTCTAAGTTCAATTCAATTATCGGTAAGTTTCGATTTAAAGATTTTACGTCGAAGTTTTCGACATGGTTTGGTTTGATGTTAGTTTACAAATTAATTCAGTTAAGAGGTTTGATTGAACATTTGATTGTTGTTTAGGCTTGAAAATCACAAGTGGTTGCTTCTACATCGTTGTATACTAGGTGGGTATCAAAAATCCTTTAGATTTCTTGCGTTTTTCTGTGTTTTTCCTGTCGGAACGGTGCTGTTTGAAGGCACATGGGGGTGTGCCTAGGGTGTGTGTCATTTAAATAAGTTGCAGAAGGCACACAGGCTGGCACAATGGTGTGTGTCAGGGTGTGTGTATACTGTTTTGGGGCACATGTGTAACAGTCCGATTTTCAGTGGTGTCAGAAACAGTGGTTTCGGGACCACAACTCCGACGAGTCAAGTCGTAAATTTAGTTATTTTAAATGATTCTGGTGATACATGCATCGTATGAATTATGATTCGAAAATAGCATTGATTAGAATAGAAAGGACTAAATCATAAAAGAGTAAAAGTATAGATGTTTAATTAGAAGGACCAAATGAATAAAATAACAAAATGAATATTAGTTAGTGGATTGGCATGATTTAAATTAAGTATAAATAGATTTAATTAAGATTGAAAATAATTAATTAAAGCTTAATGATGAAAGTCTCAATAATTATAAAAACACCATTACCATATATATGAAATTAAAAGAAAAGAAATTGATTTTTCATTCCATTTTCTTCTCCTTTCTTCTTCACACGGAAACAAGAGAGAAAAACTTAGGGTTTTTAGTTCAAATCTTTGAGCTTTGATTTGGGTAAGCAAACCTTGATCGTTTTTGGTAATTTTTATGTTTTTGAGTCTGTATCAGTTTAATCTAGCCTATGTAATGACTAATTGTGAATCTTTCAAATGTTAGAAAACTTTTCATTGTTGAATTTGCTTGTTTTTGAAAGCTTTTAATGTATTTGAATGTTCGATATTTTGGTTAAATCTTTTTGTAAAGTAATTTTTGATGAAATTAGAGTTAAAGGACTAAAATGTGAAATTGGTGAAATTTCATGTATTGTTGTGAAATAGATATGTGAATGGGTTGAGTGAATACCTAAGGAAATTCGGCTATGGTTGTTTGTGAGAGAAAAGGGCTATTTTACATGTTTTGTGTTGAAAGGACTAGATTGAACAAAGAGAAACTAGTAGGGGTAAAACCGTAATTTTCCTAAAAGAGCTAAATTGTGTTGAATGACTAAATTATGTGATTTAATTTGAAATTTTAATGATTGTGAATGTAGACTACGATTGTGCTACCGACCATGGAAAAGGGAAATTAGCGGTTTAGTCCCTAAAGTCTTTCCTAAACTGTAATTCAGTCTGATAAGTTCATAATGTCAAATTCTTATTAACAATAGCTTATAACTGCCTTTTTAATGATTGTTGAAAATGAGAAACATCGAGATGAAAATTTCCCGGCCTTGTGCCAAAGATAGAAAATGGTCTGATGGTTGAGATCCTGCATTTGTTGTAGATACTCTATAGCATCGTGAGTCACCGTAAGGTGAATAGAATCCGAGAATGGATTACAGGTCCTACAATGGTTGAGATTCATGCTTGTTACATGTTCTCATCAGCTTAGTGTGAGTAACATCATAGGGAACAGATGTACCGTATCGATGGTTAAGAATAACATTCCTATACTGGTAATAGGCATGACCCTTGGGTCAATAGAGAGCAAATGAGCAACATGACCTTTGTGTCAACAGGGAGTAAAATGAATAGCGACCCTTAAAATTCAGTTGTGCTGACTTGACAAATTTATAGAGTTGCTTATCTCATAAAACTTGGTAAATTGATGAACTTGCGAACTTATTAAGCTATGTAGCTTACCAGTGAACTTGTTGTTGTTTTGTAGATCTCATTTTGTGACTTGAAGATTGGATCATCTTGAAGACAATCACACTATCTTGGGAGCTCGATCGGTAGTATTTACATCACTCAGTTATTTGGCATGTACTAGGATGTTATTAACCTTTGATATGGAACCAAAGATGTTGAAATCATACTATTTTGATTTTGTAAATGCATGAAGTATAACTTGATGTTTAGGCTTATAATGCTTGTAAAGATTTAGAAGTAATATGTGTGTTGTGATGTTTTAATGCATAACTTATATTGGTTGTATTTGAGGTATTAAACTTGTGTCTTGGCATCATTAATGAAATCTTGCATACTTGTTTCGGTAGAAGTACAGGGTAGGAGAGAGGTTGTTCTCTGACTTGGATTGTATCGATAGTTGAATTGCAAGTATCGATAGTTCATGGTACTGATGTATCGATAGTAAGTAAGCTTGTATCGGTAAAAGTTATAGGGAGTGGATTTTTGCTCTCTGGAGTTTTTGGTATCGGTAGTTACATGACTTGTATCGATAGAAACCATACTTGTATCGGTAAAACTACTACACGTACCGGTAGAAATCTGCACAGTTCTAAAATTGTTCATTGAATTGACTACTACCGATACTTGACCATCAGGTACCGGTAGAAGTCTCCTAAAATGTTGGAAATACCATTTTTACCCTTGATAAAATTGTGTTATGTTTAGATATTGTTTTAAATAGTGAGAAATGATTTTTTGTATTGGATAAAGATGCAAATAGTCGGATATTCGTAAAAGATGAACAATATAAATTGAATAGTAGACACCGAAATCCTAACCAGCGATGGTGTACGGGATTCGAGTGTTACAACATGGGCTAACACACGGGCGTGTGTCAAGGTGTGTGTATATTGTTTTGAGACACATGGTCTGTAATAAGCTATAAACTCGATATTTGTGATTTGTTAGTTTACAATATGCCATCTGTACATTGGTTACATTGATATAAGAAACTTAATAGTGACTCGATAATGTGTAATGTGACTTTGTTTGGATGTGTTATAGTGTGTATTCCGTTCAAGTACGATTCGTGTTCTGTTAAGCATACAGGTACGCTTTTGTATTACTGTTTTGATTAAGGATATGTGATATCTGGATAACTGTACAAAATGTTTACGAATAATCTCAGCACACTGTTATACTGGGATTGTATGATCACATCTGTGTGTGAATTATACATATCTATCATCTGTTCTCTGCATCTGCATAGGTTGGGAGACATGAATTGCAGGAAGTGTTCTTTACTGAATCTGTGGTTAAACCACCCTTGATTATATTTGAACTGGCAGTGAGACTGCAAACACTACAACGCGTCATATCGATACTATATGGTGTGTAGGGCTGGATAGATATTATATACCTATATGGTGTGATGGGTTAGACGGAGTTGGTGTATAGCGGATGGGGGTAGGAATCTGCATCTGTAACTATATCTGTATTATATTTGCATTTGTAACTGTATCTGTATTATATTTGCATCTGTAACTGTATCCATATTATATCTATATTTGGAATTATATTCATATTATGTTTGACCTTTTGCTATATGTCTGAAATGAACTGTTGTCACTTATGAAATGTGAGTAACTGATATTTGAAAGTAACAATGAGACCGACTTCACGTAGAATTCCTTTGATTTGGAATTTAATAATTCTGCAATACTTTGGCTGTTCTGTACCGGTTATATAAATGTTATTAAGTTTACCTATATTATTACGATTTAATTGTATTTGATTTTGGTTACATACTGAGATTGGTAGCTCACCATTTGTCTTATCCTTATATGTTCAGGTAGACATCTGACTTGGAATTAGACGGCGGGCGGGGGCTCAAATTGTCTTGCATTGAGTTAACTATGACTAGATTTATCGAGTTTGAAAACTGTTTTTGCACTCAGTTTGGTTTTTACTAAATTAGTCAATAACTAATAATTTCTAAACACAAAACCGATTTTCAACGTGTTAATGTATCTCCGCCAGATTCAATCATAACTTTTAGGCCTAATTTAGGGTGTTATAATTACTTACAAAAATGCATTATGAGAACAAATTCTGAATAACAGAATAAGTGCTAAAATTATCTACACCTCTTTTACCTCTACAAGCGTTTTAATATATAAGAGTGTAAGGCTTGTTAAGATAAAAATCAATTACAATCTAATAAGTCTTCAAATATTTAAGATATGCTAATAAGTTAATCGATCCAATCTAATCCAATCTCTTCAAACTAGAGAAGTCAAATTGTTTGATCAAATCCAAACCAATTCTCAAGATATGTTCCTACAACATGTCTGAATATCATGGTCCAAAATATTAACGAATATCATAGTTCAATGATCTCGTTACAAAAAATTTCAAATTTCATATATGGCAAGTTATTAAGCTTAGCAGTGATAGAACTAATGAGCACTAGTCAAAATTGCCTCAACATCAAGAAAATAAATAAATAAATAAGAAAAAAAAAAACTTAGAACGAGGATCAAACCCTCGATCACTGGTTAAAATAAAAGAGATCCTTATCATCTTACCTAACTCTCGTGGTTAAAAAGAAAAAAAAGAAATACTTTTATATCAAAGATACAAGTTTACTTTTACTTTCCCACGATTGTGGTCGAGGGAAAGTAACTTCCAAAGAATGCTATGTTCTAAAGAAATTTAATATATTTTAGGGTAAATTACATCAAAGGTTATTAAACTATTAGTAAGTGTATGTTTTGGTCATTTAATTTTAAAAAATTACAAAATAGTCACAGAATTATTTAAAAGTTTTTATTTAAGACATTGAACTATTTGAATGTTTTTATTTAAGTCACTAGACTATTAAGTTTTTTTTAGAAAATAATTTGGTTAACGAGTTCCAAGCAACGATTTGACGATTAGTACAGTGGATCAGTACCCATCGACGGATAAAAAACATACATTAAATCCAATTTGATCTAATGATTTGTATTGCAAATAAAAAAAAATTATTTGAATTTTAATTTACAGATTCTTATAATCATAGTTAAAAGATGACACTCAATAGATGGGAGAAGGAAGCCAAGAATCTTACAGTCGACAATTATTTTATCTTAAAATCAGCATAAAAGATTACCGAATTATAAAATTTTATGATTATAGTAAATTTTTACCTTATTTAAATAAAAAGTAATTACTAAGATCTAAAGAATTATTAATGAGTTGTTTATATAAATATAAAGTAGGTCAAATTTGGTTAAAGATTATCTGTTGCGGATTTTTTTTATTTTAATTTAATTATTTTTAATTATTATATTTTTTTAATTGTAAAGTTTCAATATCGATCCAAATGATGATCATTAATTTATTAATTTAAATTATATTATTTTCATAATTTTATGTGACATATATATTATGCTATTTCCATATAAAACTAAAATAAAGAACATAAATTTTTTTGTCAAAAAAAAAACATCATTCTAATTGATTAATTTAATGGTTGTCGTTTGAATCGGATTAAAATTTGAAAATTCAAAAATTGTAAAGACTAAAAATGATCTAATTGAAGAACATGAATTAAATTCACAATGTTTAAAATAGTACAGAATAATAATAGAATTTAACCAAATAAATTTAATTGTTACTGTTTTCTTCGAGACTAAAATTGATAGAATTAATATATAAAGATGAATTACTAATTGTTATTAATGGATGCTTTTTACATGTTTCATGATATTGTATGTTGAAAATAAGAGATGAAATCTATTATCTATGTTTATTGATAGGAATATAATTATAATCTATTATTAAAATAATTGTTTAAGTACATAATTGGTTGTATTTAATTGGTAATGCTTCGAGACCCTAATTCGATGGCGAACATGGGTTAAGAATGTTATATAATTATTCTAGGTTGAGGTGGGGTGGATTTTTCTTAAGGGATGATGTAATTTTTGGTTTTTAAATTTGACAACTACATTCATTTTGGTACTTGTATCTTTTATGGTTCACTTTGGTAGTTGTATTTTTTTTTTTTGCTCACTTTGCTACCTGAACTTTATAACTAGATCTATTTTGATCCCTTAAATTTGGATTTCATCAAAATTTGATGATGTGACAAGTGTTTTTGGAACATGTATATTGGTATACACTAAGGGTTGAATTGATTGAATTGAAAATGGGGACAAAACCAGTAATTGAATAAGTTGAATCAGTTTATTAAAATCTTTTATGAAATTTTAATTATTTATTTAATTATTTTTATCTAGTAATTGAATTGATCAAATCGATTAAATCTAAAATCAATGATCTAATCGATTCAATCACTGGTTCAATTATTAGAACATTGTATAAGATTATATAATGTCATCACATGAAAATTTATATAATTTTTTTTCATTTTCAAGTGATGATGTAGCACGATCTAATGATGTGTTATCAAACTTTATATATTTTTTTAATTCCAGAAATTAAAATGAATCTAATTGTTACATTCAAGAATAAAAAATTATATTATCCCTTTTCTTAAGCCCAACCTCAATTCTACTAATTAAATAATTTGGTTTTGAAATAAATCCGACATTCAAATCCATAGAATTAAGAATAATCTTTTTTTTTTAATCTCTATTCAAGGCGTAGAATAAAATAAATTATTTTTAACCAACAAATGATTTGATGCATAGTAAGGCACATTACACTCTTAAAAGAAATACTTAGACTTAAATCTTGAAAAAATATTATTGAAAGGGACAACTACGAATCCGTATATGAATCGTAGGACATGAAATAATATAAAATAAATTATTTTTAACAAAACAAAAACAAAAAGACGGTTTTGGCAGTAAAAGAAAAGCACCCACGTATCATTGTTTTTCTATTATGACGACCCTTGCACCGAGACATACGGAGAAGATAAAGGGAAACTCGGTGATTATATAAACCTATGAACATCACCCAAATAATCTCTCCCCCCCTCTCCCATTTTCATCATCCCTCCTTTCTGTAAGTCCTTTTTACTTTAATATTCATTTCCACTTCTGGGTTTTGTTTCTTTTCCAATGATACAGATGGGTTTTTCTTTCTTTTTGAATTTGATGTTTGTTTGGTAGGAAAAATAATGTAAATAAAAATTCTTTCATTTTCTTTTCTGTTATGGCATTTGGTTTTCCATTTTCTTAAAAAGGATTCTGAGTTGATAACATGTTTTCATTATGGCTGCAATGAGGAACATTTTTAGGTTAAATAATTAAAAATATGTTGTTTGTTCATATGCTTTCTTGTAATCTAATTCCATGTTAGTTTTGGATACATATTCGAGCACGAATATGATGGGGAATTTTGTATTAATACTATAAAATTTTGTGAGACAATGCTACAAATTTTATGTTTGAAAAACTTAAATTGAATTATTAAAATTTCAAAGGGATTGAAAATGAAATTTTCCCATTTAAGTAAAGGCTATAAAAATGTTGTCTTGACGTTTGAAAGCAAATATTCGTATGTGTCCGACGTGATTTTATTAACTTCTTTAAGTTACGTTATGTTGTCCTGTTGATAGTTCAATGTTTTTCTTGATGCTATTGGTGCGGAGGCAGAAATTTTTTTATAGGGTTTAAAATTAAATTTTATTTTTTATTATAGTAAAAATATAATTTTATCATTTGAATGATTTATATCTTTATAATTTTAAAAGATTAGATAAAATTTTTATCATTTTTAAAGAGTCAAAAGTGTAATTTTACATTTATTAATTTAAAATTTTAAAACATTTAAAGAGCTTAAATGAAAAGGTTTCCATTTTAAGGGGGTCCCAACCCCCGTGACTATGCCCTTGGATGTTATCTTACTTGAATTTGATTGTGAGTATATATACGCGTATTTATAATTTAATTTTTTTTGAAGATTTTTATGTTTTTGGAAGGTATTTAGAGTATTATATTTTCATATGTGTGTTTGAATTCATATTCGACATTTGCCGAATACGAGCCCTTCCCTATGATTACACACTGTGTTCTTTGTTTTTGAGCCATGTTCTTCCTTATGATTTCAGATCAGATCGGGGAAGGACTTTCGATCTTTAAGCTATGGTTCTCGAAAGCATAGTTTCTACTCCGTATCGGAGGTCGGTATCGATGAGGAAGCAACCCCACGAGTTTGGTAGCTTTTCAACACTCGTTCAGAGGCATAGATTCCTCTTGACCACTGTCGGTTTCTTGGCATTCCTTTGTACGATCTACCTTTACTTCGCCGTTACTTTTGTGGCCTCGGATACGTGTTCCAACTTGAAAGGAACACAGAAAGCGACATGCGAGCTCCGACACGTAACGCCGATGTTGTACAATGGAAAACTGAAATTTCTTTAGTATGTTTATGATAAATTGAGAGTTTATACTTATCCATGTTCACATACAATGTCTAATATTAAGTTGGTCCGATTTCTTATTTTTCTTGCATTTTCGAATATATTTGGATATGGGTTTGGGTATAATTCTCCAAAAACTCTTTAAATATATAAAAAATTTATATATTCTCAACTTCGTATCAAGATCATGATCAATAGCATAACTAACATTAATATCATCACTATCTTCAATCAAAAAATCTTTAAACTTAAAAAATATAATTACTAACTAATAAATTTAAAATTTATATTTACTTGTAAATATATTTATTATAAATATAATCGAGATAAATAATTTATTAAAAATTTAAAAATTAAATTAATAAGGTACTGATTACCTTAATTTCAACATCGAATTTCAAGTTAATTTTAAAACTCAACTTATTTCATATTCTCCTCCACCATACAATGTGATGAAAATAATATTAAAAAAAAAAAAGAACAAACCTTGGATACCAAAGAAATTAGGAATTGTTGCTTCAGCTAAGAGAGAGCCTGAACTCGCCATTGATAAAACTATACTAACCAGAAGCAGCGAAAACACTACTTTATTATTTAATAAAAATAAAATATTTTAAAAACAGAAAAAATCGATTCAATTATTTTTTTAACTTGATTCAATCGGTATGTATCAATTTATGGATAAGTTAATTTAACCTTTATCTCTGAATCAGTATCTTAATTAATTCCAATCTAATTCTAAAAACATTAATTTTGATTGACGAATTTTTTTTTGGTCTCATCAAGCATAATAAGTAGTCAATGAAATTTGAAAATAGAATTAATCGACAGTATCTCAACCTCATAAGGACAAATTTCAAGTATTGCTAGTATTTTTAGGTATTATAAAAGAAAGAAAAAAAAATAAAGTGAGATAAATAATGTAAAAAGAAAAAAAAGAAAAAAAAATTTCAAGTTTATATGGTGTGTCAGTTTATTATTAGCTGAAATGTTCTTAACAAATATATCATTTTTGGTGTAAATTGGGTAATATAAGAATAATTTTGGTGTCACTTTTGACAAGAAAAATTTAGGTATCAATTTGGAAAAATTATATAGTTTAAGTATCAATTTTTAGGTTAAGCTTTTTCTAAAATAGATTTAACGGTTTAATTAACGGAGATACCAATTTTTAAAAAAAAAGTAATTTAAGTACCACTTGTGACAAAAAAATTTAGGTACCAAGATGTGAAAAATAATATTATTTAAGTATCAATTTGTAGATAAGTAAAATTATATTATTCATTAATTTAATAAAGGCATAATAACTTTTTTCGCCTACCAACTTCGAAAAAAAAAGTTATTTTAGCCTTTCACTTAATTTTTTGTCTCTTTTAACCTTAAACTTATATTTTTGTCAAATCACCTCAAAATAGATGAAAAAATTAACGTTTTTAACTTTGTTGACATGGCATACACATGGACTACCGTGGATGACATGTCAGCATTTAGTTAATTTTTTAAATTTAAAAAAAATTACAATTTTTATACTTTTTAATGATTTTTAATTTTTAAAAATAATTTTTATATTTTTTTGAACTTTTTAAATTTTTTAAAAGTTAATTAAATGTTAATATGTTACATCAACAAAGTTAAAAAAATTAACCTTTTCATCTATATTAGGATGATTTGAAAAAAAAATATATAAATTTTAAGCTTCAAAAAATAATAAATTAAATAAAGAACTAAAATAATTTTTTGTAAAATTAAAAGAGTAAAATAAATAATTATGCAGAGGTAAAGTTAGAAAAAAATTTTAAGGAGGTCAAAATTAATTTGTATTTTTTATGATAGTAAAAATATAATTATTAAAAAATTAAATCGAAATTTATTATTTTAAAAAGATTAAAGTATAATTTTAACTTTATTAATTTAAAATTTTAAAAAAAATTAAATACTTAAATAAAAAATTCATTTTAGGGGATACTCCCATGTGATTATGCTTTTAATAAAAAACAGCCAACTTTCCAGTAAAGGTGGGGACAAATCGTGCCAAAAAGCAATAAAAAATTACAAATTATTTACTAAATATATATTTTTTATTTGGGTTTCTGACCAAAAGGGTTTGTTTATATATTATTACTAAGGAAGAACGTTAAAATATGTTATAATCTTTTATATTTTTTTATAAATTTAAAATTTGAAATTTGAAATTTGAAATTTGAAATTTGAAATTTGAAATTTAAATTTTATAATTTTATTTTAAAGAATTTATCTCTTATTTTTTAAATTTAAAAATGTAAATTTAATTATAATATCATTAAAATTTTTATTAAATTTAAATTCATTACATTATCGTTTTTTTAGTTATATGGCTATCAAATGAGTACAATTTTTTAATTTTAAAATATCATATCAATAAATTTAACAAAAAATTACTAACATTAACTACTGAATCTTAATTTTAATTTCTGAAAAAGTAAGGGATTAAATTCTTGAAAACAAAATACAGGGACAAAATTCAAAAATTATAAAAATGTATAAAGACTTATAGCTAGAGGTGTTCATGGGTCGAGCTGGGTTCAACAAAAAATTTAGGTCCATTTATTATGCCCAAGCTCGGCTCGGCCCAGCCCAAAAAATAGATCTAAAATTTTGCTGAAGCTCGGCCCGAATAAAAAGTTAAAACCTGAGCCCAGCCCGTCCATATTAATTTTTTATATTATTTTTATATAATTTTTAAATAATATAATGCATTCAAAATACTAAAAATATTAAAATAAATATTTCCTAACAAATTTAAAATAAATTTTAAAACATACTTAAATAACACTAATATAAATGTAACTTAACAAACAAATGTCTCTAAAATAATAACAAAATTAATTTGACACATACTCAATTAGAGAATTTACTTTTTTTTCCTGCTGGGTAGCACGTTTCTCTTTGCCTTTTTGGCATGTTTTAGGGTTTTGTTCTTTTTATTTAAAAATTTTTGCCTTGTTGACGGCTTGATTTTTTGGGCTATGGTTTGTTGTCTTGTGGTTTTGATTGGGTTTTAGGCTTGATCATGGAAAGGGATTTGGCAGATCTGTCGTTAGAAGAGGACGAGGATGAGGGGGTGTTTATACGACAGAATGTCGGTATTGTTTTGGCATAGAGGGAGTATGATCTGGCGAGGTGTTTTTTTACTGCTAGTATGGTGCACTTTCCTGCCATGCGGAGTACTATGGCGAATGTTTGGCATCTAGTTAGAGGGGTTCAAATAACAGATCTAGGGGAGAAGCGATTCCTTTTCGAATTTTTTCATTTAATGGATCTGAATAGTGTGATCAGTAACGCCCCATGGACGTTTAATAGCCATTTGTTAATTTTTCATAAACTTGAGAGGGGGAAGAATCCGTTGAGGGTTCCTTTGGTTTTCGTTAATTTTTGGGTGCAAGTGCATGGTTTACCCACAGGCCTATTTTCTGAGGAGATGGCGAGGTTGTTAGGTAATTTTATTGATTCGTTCGTTGAATATGATGCGAAGAGTATCTGTGAAGGGGTCTATTCCTTTCTACGGGTTCGAGTTAGATTGGACGTTCAGTGGCCGTTGAGACGAAAAAATAAGCTTGTGCTTGAATCAGGTGATCACACATATGTTAACTTTAAATATGAGAAGTTAACTTTATTCTGTTTTTATTGTGGAAGTTGGGACATAGTGATTCGTTTTGTGAGATCCGGATGGAGAGAGAATAGGAAGTATTTGAGATGGGATAGGATTTATCCTTGAGGGCTCAGTCTAGACGGGCAATCGCTATGGAGAGTATTTGGTTGGTTGGTAGTGGGAGTGGAGGAGGATGTAAAGGGGGTGGATTTGTTAACCCAATGGTGAGTATCAATCTTGAGGGTACATTGTCTGGAAGGGTGAAGGACGGTCCTATGGGAGGTTTTATTGATATGGATCATGATGGGGAGGAGGCGCCATTGGATAGTGTTGATGGAAAGAAGAGACAGAGATTAGACGTTAGCTTAAAGAATAAAAATGTTGAGGAAGAGGTCTCGGCAGAAGATGAGGGAAGACTTGTGGGGAGATCCCATATGATATCGGCGGTTGCCAGCTGAAAAACCGATCGGGTACAATGAAAATCCTCAGTCGGAATATCTGTAGTTTGGGACAATTACGGACTATTGATCGTTTCAAAAGTCATTTGAGACAATTGAAGCCCCAGCTTTTGTTTCTTATTGAGACAAAGGTGAGTGCACGAAGAATGGATCAGATTCGAAGGAAGTGTGGTTTTGCATGTGGAATTGATGTGGATGCAGATGGTACTAAAGGAGGACTCTCTCTAGGCTGGAAAGAGAACTTGACGGTTACCCTCTGAAGTTTTTCTCTTTCCCATATTGATGTGAAGGTGGACGATGGTCAGGGAGAGAAGAGTTGGAGGTTTAAAGGTTTTTATGGTTCCTCATTTGAAAGCATGAAAGGAAGTTCTTGGGATTTATTACATCATCTTGGGTAGGATAATAGTTTGCCTTGGCTCGTCTTGGGTGATTTTAATGAGATTTGCTATTCCTTTGAGAAAAGGGGTGTTAGGTAATGTTTGGAGCGACAGATGCAGGCTTTTAGAGATACTTTATATGATTGTTCGCTTTGTGATCTTGGTTTCTCTAGGTAATGGTTCACTTGAAAAAGGGGCGTACTGTAGAGAATAATATTAGGGAAAGGTTGGATAGGGGTTGCAAACTAAGATTGATGGAGTCTTTTTTCTTGCTTTTCAGTTCAACATCATCAGCATAGTTTTTCTGATCACTGTCCTGTTTCAGTCGACACAGGTAGGAATAGCGGAAGTGGGACAGGTCCGAGGAATGGTTGTTTTCGCTTCAACGCTGATTGGGTTTGCGAGGATGGTTTGGAGGAAGAACTAGAGGGATGGTAGAGGGCTAATAATGATCATATTCCCCTAAAATTGGCAAATCTAAGTATGTTTTTGTCTGGATAGGTAATGTCAAATAGAAAGAAACGAGTGCAATGTCGGAGACATTTATTTGATAGATTAAGCTCGCTCCTTGATGAAGAGCCGAGTGATGAGATTTTAGGAAAGATGGTTGACGTGAACTTGAACTAAATATGGAGGCAAATAAGGATGAGCTATATTTGGCCAAAAGGCAAGGGCAAACTGGATTATAAATGAGGGTTGTAATACAGCTTTTTTTTCACAATTGCGTTACTAGTAGAAATAGTAGGAATATGATAAAAAGGTTGCAGAAAGACGATGGGGGTTGGGCGAATAGGCAGGTTGAGCTAATAGCCGTGGCAACTAATTATTTTAAATCTTTGTTTTCTTCCTCCTAGTTTTTGATTGCAGTCATTTACTGAGGGAGGTGCCATCGTTGGTGACGACGTCTTAAAATAGGCAGCTGATGATAGATTTTTAATGTACTAAGATAGCTAGGGCGGTTAAAGATATGTATTGTTTAGAGGTTTTGAATGGGAGAGTGGATCTCTTTAAAATCAATGATACATGTATAGTTTTGATTCCTAAAGTGACAGTGCATATTAAAATGGGTCAGTTTCGACCGATCAATTTGTGCAATGTTTTCGACCGATCAATTTGTGTAATGTTATATATAAGATCTTATCTAAGGTCATTGTTAATTGTTTTCACCATGTTTTAAGTGGGTGCATAGATGAATCACAGGGTGTTTTTATGTCTGATAGACAGATTACAGTAATGTTATAATTGCATACGAAATTTTACACTTTTTCAAAAGGAAAAAGGCGAATGGTGTGGGCTCTTTTACTTTCAAATTGACATGAGCAAAGCCTACGATCGCGTTGAATAGGTTTTCGTTGAAAATATGATGCGAGCCTTAGGATTTTGTGAAGCCTAAATTTCCCCAATTATGAATTATGTCTTGAGTGCTGCTTATTCGGTGCTTCTTAATGGTGAGCAATGAGAACAGTTTAGGCCTTCTCGGGGGTTAAGGTAAGGGGACCCATTGAGTCTCTTTTTGTTTTTAATTTGTGCAGAGGGCTTTTCTCGATTGCTCCATATAAGAGAAGAAGCAGGAAGTATTCGAGAGGCACGTATTGGAAGAGGGGAATTATTCATTAGGCATTTGTTCTTTACTGATGATAGTGTTTTATTTGGAGAGGTTACGGAAGAAGGAGCAAGGGCGATGAAGTCAGTAATATCGGATTATGAGAGGATGTCTGGTCAGTTGGTTAATTTTGATAAATCCCTCATTTTTTTTAGTAATGGAGTGGAGGATGCAATTCGTTTGAATATTGGTAGAGTTTTTCGTGTTCGTATTTTTAATAATCCTGAAAAGTATTTGGGGTTACCAATAATGATGGAGAGAAGGAAAAAGTAAGCATTTGTGGAGATCAAGGAGAATTTCTTACTGCGTATTAAGCATTGGAGTACTCGATTATTATCATGGGGAGGTAAGGAAGTGTTTGTCAAAGTTGTGTTACAGGCCATACAAGTTTACTCAATGCAGTGTTTTAGATTTCCTGTTACGTTTTATCGTGAGCCAAAGAATTTAATGTGTAAATTTTGGTGAAAGAATGTGAAGTCTGGTAAAGGTATACATTGGTGCCGTTGGAGTACTTTGTGTTGTCCGAAGGTGCAGGGGTTGGGTTTTAGAGATCTTAATCTGTTTAATATAGCCCTGTTAGCTAAACAGGGGTGAAAACTACTTACGCAACCTGACTATTTATTTGCACGAGTTTTATAGTCAATATATTTCCCCTGGAGGGATTTTATGAGTGTGCGTTTGGGGTCTTACCCTTTATATACCTGACGAAGCATTTGGGGTACGAGATTTGTCGTAGAGAATGGAACGGGATGGAGTATTGAGAATGGTCGATCTGTTAACATTCGGAATAATGTCTGGTTGCCGGGCTCTAGAAGTGGTAAGCTTCAGTTTCAGAACATTAATGTACACTACTCTTCTGTTTCAAATTTGATTAATGAAGATGGGGTACCTGGAGGGAGGACGTCATTCAGAGTTTGTTTGGAGATGACCAGCTGCGGTAAATCTTGCTTATCTCGTTGGTTGGTTCTGCCTAGAGTGACATGTTAGTGTGGCGTGGTGAAAAGACAAGTGAATATACTGCTAAAGGTGGTTACAGATGGCTTCTAGCTGAAGCATAGAATGGTTCAGTTGCTAGTCTACCCTTATTACAAAGCATGTTTAGCCCTTTCTTTACAAAGTTCTAGGAATTACACACCCCAACCAAAATAAAAATACATTTTTGGAAGGTATTTAATGAGTTCCTACCAACACAACAGGTGCTCACACATCGAAGATTGGTTGTTTCTCCAGTCTGCCCAGTTTACCTTAAGGAGGAGGAATCAGTAGCCCATCTGTTTCGTGATTGTCGATTCTCCAGACTGGTTTTGAAAGGTTTGGAGTTGGCTATCTCATCCATACACATGCAACAAAGTATGAAAAAATGGTTACTAGAAGCATTTTCACAGTTCAGTTTGAATGATTGTCGAAAGTTGTTAATCACGTTCTTAGGTGTACTAGCCCTTGATAATAATGGATTGGTCATAGGATCAGTAACATACTCATGGTGAAATGTCCCAGATCCAACGACAGCGGAGGCGAAGGCGTGTTTTGTGGCGGTCTCCTTCGCGACAGATCTTGGTGTTCATCAGATTTTTGTGGGGGGGATAGTCTCACAGTCATCTAACTAATCCAATCATTGGAGGTTGAAAGATCTGGAATAGGGATGATTTTGGAAGAAGTTAAACGTCGAGCGAGGGATTTTACATTATGTGAGTTTATGTTCATACCTTGTGATGTGAACGGCGTGACCCATGAGGTGACGATGGAAGGGCGAAGCTTAGAAGGACTACAATATTGGATGGAGGAAGTCCCATCGGTGCTAGAATGGTTAGTGGATAGAGAAAAAAGAGGGCCCGTGACGATCGAATCGAGTCCGAATTAAGGGAGTATTTTGTGAGCGGACGAGCTCGAGAGTCTAAGATAGGATTTTTCCAATGGTTTGGTTTAACTGCAAGATTTTGAAGATGTAGTTTCCTATGTTTTTACTACTGCCTTCAAAGTGTTGAGAGCAAGAAGATGATATGGTTCTTAGGGTGCTAGGGGTTTGCTTTCTTTTGACATTTAATTGGTTTTTTATTCTTTTATTTTTTGGTTTTCATTTATGGTTTTCTTTAAAACTGTGGGTAGTTTTAGTAAACTGCCTGATGTCAAATCTCAAGCGCCGTTTGTACTGCATATAGCCAAGGGACATGTGTATTCTTTGCTGAAGGGTCATCTTTATAAAAAGGCATTAGTTATTTTTTATTAAAAAAATAGTAATAAAATTAACTAATGCCTTTAAAATAATAATAAAATTTATAATAAAATAAATTTTATACAATATCCAAACAATAATAATAGGGAGAAAACAACAAGAAAATATCATTAAAAAACTAAAAAATAACAGATTTTTTTGTCTTTTTGTGAATTCGAGTCGGGCCGGACCAAAAATACCTTACCTAAGACCTGACTCGTTACTTAAACGGGTTTTATTTTTTTACCTAAACTCATTTTTCTTTCTTATATTTTTACCTAAACCCTCCCATTTTCTGGACGAACTTTCGGGTCGGGTGGTACGACCTATGAACAGGTCTACTTATAGCATATTTGAACGGGATTATATAATTTTTGCGGTGAACTTGGCGATTAGGTCCACTTTGGTATTTGTACTTTTTTTATCCACTTTGGTTATTGAACTTGACAACTATATCCATTTTAGTTCCAAAACTTAAATTTTATCAAGATTTGATCCTGTGATCAGTGTTACTGGAATAGGACTGTACTAAATGGACCTAGAAGTGACCAACATAACAGTCTGAACAAAAGAGTTAAACCGATTGAACTTGAAATTGGTAAAAATCGAAAATCAAAACAAGAAATTGACAATTGAATTGATTTAATAATTTTTTGTTTGTGTTTTTCTAATTTTAAATTTTTTTTATAAATTTTAATTATTTATTTAATTATTTTTATTCAAATAATTGAATTGATTGAATTAATTAAATCAAAAATCGATGATTTAATCTATTCAATCAACTATTCAATTATTAAAACATTAAATGTGTTACCTCAAATTGTATTACATCAGAATTAAAATGATTTTAATTGTTAAATTCAAATGCCACAATACACAAATATATATATAAGTTTTGGGTAAAAATTATATTATCCATATTTTAAATAAGAAAGGCTGCTCTGGTGCGTCCATAAGCTAGATATTATTATAAGAGGTGATGAGTGAGAGAAATCATCCTGTTTGGGTAGCGAGAAAATTACAGTAGAAAAAAAAGGGGAAAAAAACCATGATTTCGAGGCGGAATCCACCGTCTTCTACCGCATACTTTCTCCCCCACCTCTTATTCCTCGTTGTTTCCTTTTGTTGCAGCAAATCCAACGCCCAAAACGCCACCACTGATCCCGCCGAAGGTACACTCTCTTTAATTCTCTGTTCGATTTTTACATTTCTGGCTTTTCAATTTGCAAAAAAGCGACGCAGTTTCAAGCCTTTTTCAGCTAAGAAAACCAGTCGAACGTGTAAAAGAAAAAAACAAATGAAAATCGTTCTTTCCTATACTTCCGAAACTTCGTAAATGTCGATTACGTTATCGATCGGATTTTTCTTTTTTCTTTTTTTTTTTCAAAATGTTTGTGCGTGAATATTAATATGATATTATAAATTTATAAAAAATGTTATAATAATATAAAATACGAGTTATTTTTAATTTGTTAATTAGAACCACTATCTTTTCTTCTTTATTTTTTGTTTATAAGTTAAATTCACGATTCGATCCTTCAATGGGTCGCTTTTTTCATTTTAATAATTAACTATTATTTAAGAAAATAGTTTTGAGTGAGATTTATTTTCTGGTCTTCAAATAATTAATACCAGTTTTGAGTTTGATTCTCGTAAGTCATACTTTTTCTTTATAAAAAAAAATTAAAAGGTTTGGTCGAACCCTACAAGTGATTTCAGTGGTTAAGAGAATGTTGTTTATTTTAGGAGATTCGAGTTCAAATACGTGTGCATTATCAAAGATTTAAAAAAATATGAACAAATATTACTATGTGATCACATTAATATATATTCAAGAAAGAAAAAAAATAAAAGGTTTGATCTAATTATTTTTAGGCATAACATCAAATTTAACCATCAATATTTATATTTATTTATTTTTAAAATTTGGTTTTTGTTTTTTTTAGCTTAATTTGAAGAGTCAAATAATTTTTTAAATGAAAATGTTAACTAAAGTATTAATTTTTTAAAGATGTATGATTCATGTTAACATAATACTATTAATTTTATATATCACGTTAATAAATAATAAAAATATTATAAAAATATTTAAAATAATAAAAATAATATAATTTTAAAAAATAAAAGTTCATAAAAATTAACATAGAGTATATATGAATTGTCATACGGATTGAAATGTTTAAAAATTTAATGTTTTAGTCAAGAGCGAAGCAAAAAAACTTTTTTAGGAGGGATTGAAATTAAATTGTAATTTTTAATACACTATATCTTTTTTAAAAGATTAAATTAAATTTTGATCATTTTAGGAGACTCAAAGTGTAAATTCACTTTTACTAATTTAAAATTTTAAAATTTTAAAATAATTTAAATGAACAATTTTCTATTTTAGAGGTGTCGGCCCTGCCAGTCACCTATATACGCCACTTGTTTTAGTCTATATTTTTGTTAAAATAATAGCCATTTAATTTTTTTTTAAAATATTGATGATCAAATTTAATTTTTTTAAAAGGTTGAGAATTAGAGGATTGACAAGTGTTTTATAAAAATATATTAAAATATTAAACATTAAGGAAAAATAAATTTTTATTTATTGCCTATGATAAAAAAAATAAGTGAAATTTGAAATTAAACTTTTTATTTTTATTTATAAAAATAATTAAAAACTAAATAAAAATAAAAATCGACTTTAATAATTTTAATTTTTTAATTTATAAAATTCAATTAATATCCCAGCTAAAAATATACTAGGATTCCAATGGATTTGTAGTTTTCACAATCATTCGGTATACTTTCTTTTGAATACCTAGTTAAAAAAGAATAAGGGGAAAAAACAATGGAATGGTACAAACTCTTTTTTTTTAAGTGGTATAGTGCAAATTCATTGTCATTTTACTTGTATTGATTCGACCACATATTTCATGTGATGCAAAAAGTTTTATATATAATATATGGTAAAAGAATAGTAAAAGTTTTTGTATTAAGATTTAGATTGTATTTTATTTTTTTATTTAAAGAGTGAGTAAATTAATCTCTATAAATTAGATTAAAAAGTAAACTAGTAATTTTTGTTTAAAATTTTATCTATTTTTATTGTTAAAAATTAGTGTGATTAACAAAATATTTTTTGCCACGTGTTAAAATGTGAGGTTGTCATGTGTCACCATGCTATTAGTCGTTAAGTTAGGTCTAAAAAAAGTTTAGGTATTAAATAGATATAAGTTAAGTTCAGATATCTCCGTCCAAGGGCGAAATTAGGAGGTTGGTAGGGGGTCTGGACCCTCCTAATTTAAAAGTTTTAAAATTTTTAAATTAATAAAAATAAAATTACACTTTGACCCCTTAAAAATATAAAAATTTAATTTAATCCTTTAAAAATTATAAAAATATAGACTATTAAAATTGTAAAATTATATTTTTGTTATCGTAAATATTATAATTTAATTTCGACCTTTCTAAAAAAAATTTCTGATTTCGTCCCTATTTCCGTTTATATTAACCCATTATATAAAAATGATAAGGGTTTGTGTTGCAATTTTTCCCTCCACGAAGCTTACTTTCTTTTCTCGTCACATATCTAAATTTTATAGTGTCAATAACATATTATGTATGATATATGATTTTTATATCGTACATTGAGCATGTGTTATATAATCAAATTTAGTTAATTTCAGCAGTTAAGTCTGCATCTATTACATCATGATTTCATAATTTTCTGATAGTGGGTAAGTGCTGCTCAATTTTGAATGCTTTCCATTTACTTGTTTATTTATTTATTTTTAAATTTCCAAGTCATACTTTTATTATTTATTTAGTTCATTTGAGAAATATATTTGGAATTTATCATAATATCTTATATGTTTATCCCTTGGTTACACCTTCTTTTTATTATTTTTCATAATTTATCATCGTGGAAATTGGTCATTTTGCAATAATTATCTTACTTTTGTCTCTTTGTCAAACATTTTATTATAATTATTAAGGATTGGGTTATTCTTTTGTATTAGGTTTTGGATATGATTCTTTAATAAGAAGAAATAATATATCTTTTATGAATGTTATTTGGTTTCAACTAGGTACAAAAATAAGACTTGGATAAGAAAATTTAATAATGTTTAGGGACGAAATCAAAAAATTATTTTAAGGGTCGAAATTAAATTGTAATTTTTAAAAAATTAAATTAAAATTTTATTATTTTAAGAGTTAAAATATAATTTTATTTTTATTAGTTTAAAATTAAAAAATTGAAAGACTAAATAAAAAATTTTCCATTTTAAGAATCCCAATCCTCTAAATTCACCTCGATAATATTTAGGTCAAAATTTAGAACGTTTCTAATTTTTTTGTATAAAGATAAGATTGTAATTTTAGAAATGTCACCTTCATATGAACTATGACTTTTTTTTTTTTTTGGCCAGTTATGAACTATGACTTTATTTAGTCATTGATGTCAACAACAATACACTAACTCTTTGAAAAATCTCTAATTTTATTAATAAAAAAGGATACCGATACTAAGACAGTTTAACTAATATAATCTTTTCAAATTTTATTGACAAATTGTACTTGAATTATATTTCAATTTTCAAAAGGTTCAATACCTTTCTTTAGACTAATACTAAGGTCAAGTCCCGATCTAATTAGTTCCATCATGTTCAAACAACTTTTAAAAATTAAAAGAAAATATTTATTTTTATTTTGATATTTAAAATAAAAGAAAAATAAAGAAATTTTAACATATTTTGTTTGATTAAAACGTGGAAAGAAAAGTATACAAATTGTTTAAATAATATTTCAATTATAACCTTACTTAAATATCACATAATATTTCTTACTTTCTAAAGTGAGGGAGTTCTTGATCATTTTTGAATTGAGTTGATGTTCGATTAACTCGTGACATTAATTTAATTAAATATATATATGCAGATACTTACATAAGATTAACAATGTGAATACAGTGAGGGCATTGAACTCGATATTTCAACAATGGGGTACTCAAGCAGTTGACTCATGGAATATCAGTGGAGAGCCATGTAGTGGGTCTGCACTGAGTCAAAGTGACTCAGTGTTTGAAGACCCTACAAATAACCCAGCTATCAGATGTGATTGCTCTTTCAACAGTAACACTCTTTGCCACATTACTCGATTGTATATAATCTCACCGCCACTCTTCTTTCTTCTTTTTTTTTGTTAATCATTATCGGATTTCATTTTCTTTAAAAATATTCGTATCCAATACATATTGACGGACTTATCTCAGGAGAGTATATGCTTTAGATAGAACAGGAGTTATAGCAGAGGAGCTTTTGGATTTGCCTTTTCTCACCTTCTTGTAAGAGTCTTCCTTTCTCCTCACGTTTAAAAATTTGTGCTAAAATCGGTTCAGATTAGATGGATTATATATGATATTAAGTTGATTTTAAAATTCATTGTTTGGTTATGCAGGAAGATCGATCAAAACTTCTTCACTGGTCCATTGCCAGCATTTATCGGAAATATGTCAAGATTAGAGTTACTGTGAGTATTATCTCGAATGTGAATGTGTCATGTTTGAATGAATGAAAAATTCCAACAACATAAAAATACTTCAAAGACTAATGTCATTATTCTTTTTATTTATTTATTTATTTATTTTATTTTGCATAGGTCAATTGCTCAAAATGATTTCACTGGACCCATTCCAAAGGAGCTTGGAAATCTTAGGCAGCTAAAATTGCTGTAAGTCCCCTCTTTCTCCCCATATAATATATTTAATTTTTTAAATAAAATAATCTTTAATCTCTAAATATTAATTTCGGATTTTTAATTTTATTATGATACAATAATGTGGTACGTTATACTATGTCATTATCTAAAAGTTTTATTAAGTTTATATAAAATTTTTAAAAATTACTTTAAAATGTATAAAGATTTTTTTTTTTTTTAAATTCAAGTAATGATGTGGCATAATATCAAAATGTCGTATCATCATAATTTAACGAATCCAAGTTAAGAGACCAAATTGAAAAAAATTATCAAATTTTAAGATTAAATTGAATAAAAAAATTTAAAGACGAAGGATGTTACTTTATATCTTAATTTTTGTATACATTTTCTTGTATTTAGAGGTACTTAAAAATTATATTCCCATGTCCAAGTATAATCATATATTGGATTCTAGTAACCTAACCTAGCTACACTTGATATGTATGTACATTTATAATTTCGCTGCTAAATCCCTTTAAAGGGTTTCTTTCTATTCGTTTTTATTCATTATTAGTGGAATTTGAAAATTTTACACGTAAAGTTGAGATGATTATCAGTCTAATAAAAATTAATATATATATAAAAGGTAAGTGATAAATTTATAATTTTGCTTGTAGAATTTAAAAAAATGCATTATAGGTGTACAAAATATTCTCACACATCGTTAGTAGAGTTTTTTTACTCTACAAGCGAGTTTAGTGTATGAAAAGTATATTGTAATGTATAATAAAAAAATAAAAAGATAAATATGACACTTGTCGCACCTTTATGTGATGCAGATCTTTTGGCGTGAATAGTTTCTCCGGAACACTACCTCCGGAACTTGGTAACTTAGTCAACCTTGAAAAACTGTAAGTTCCAAATTTCTTTGGTTTTTAACAAGGATTCACATGATTTTGTTTACTCTATGAAACTCTAACAACGTTGTTTGATATGAATTTGGACAGTTACATTAACAGTTGTGGTTTGGGTGGTGAGATTCCCTCCACATTTGCCAACTTTGAAAACCTGCAAGTTCTGTAAGAAAAATACCAACCATTACAACCTCTGTGTGTGTGTGTGTGTTTAATTGCATATGGACATTTCCATGTCCTCAGTTATGAAGTATGGAAACTTGTGTCTCGAGAGTGTTCAAGTGTCGGGCATGAATAAAATTCCGGCAAACATGTCCATACCAACGTGTTGCTCCAAAATGTCTTGAAATTGCCTTATGTCCTATTAACTGATTTCAGGTGGGCATCTGACAATGCTTTCAGAGGCAAACTACCTGATTTTGTTGGCAATAACTGGACTCAGCTTACAACGTTGTAAGTTATTTAAAACATCTTGCTTTCTACTTTATTGACTAACTTCTCGATTTTCATAAAATTCGAGCATCAAATTTTAACAAATTAAGAACGATATCGTTTCAGGAGATTTGAAGGGAACTCTTTTGAAGGACCTATACCTTCCAGTTTCGCAAACTTGAACTCATTGACATCTTTGTGAGTACATATAAAAAAAACTCTCTCGCTCGTAGAACTCTAATCTCACATTGAAAATCTCGAAGATCCGTTATTAGTCTCACTATTTAATCATAATGGACCCTCGAAGTTTCCGAATAAGGATTGGGATGTCACAATCATATATATACATATATATACATGTGTTTGATGCTTTAAAATAAATATCATGTAGGCGAATTGGTGATATTTACAATGGGAGCTCTTCTTCTCTTGATTTCACAAGAAATTTAAACAACTTGACTGACTTGTAAGTTAAAACCATCATCTTGTACTATCTTTTTCCCCTAATTTAATGGACTAATCAATGATGTTTGATTGGATCGGATCGGTTGAACCGAAAATCGATTGGAGTATCGATCTGAAGAATAGATTTAAAACCGGTTAGTCCGAGAATCGGTACGGACCAGTTGAAATGTTTTTTAATCTCGTCAGTTGGACTGACAAACTGGTGACTTGATTGGTTTGACCATCGGTCCAGTTCTGAAAACTTGGAGACTAATTAAAGACTAATTAAATTCTTTTTGTTGTTATTGTTTTTTTTTTTTCATGTAGAGTTCTAAGAAATGTGCTACTCACTGGTACTTTGCCATCTTATATCACAGAATTACAATCTTTGCAAAAGCTGTAAGTTACGTTTACAAGTTATATGCTTTAGTAATTTACGATTATTTCGTATTTGAGTGTCGGATACAAATATGTACTCATTATAGGTACAATTTTTTCAAAGTTCCTTAGAGGGACATGTTTCCATAATCATAAATATGATTACATATTTGTATCCGACACTCAAATACGAGTTTGAGAATTTTGCTTATGTGTTTAGTTTCTTTTGTCTTCCAGAGACTTGAGTTTCAACAATTTAACAGGCCAAATTCCAAGTGCTTTGTTCAATATGGATTCTCTAACATACTTGTAAGCTACAAAACTTATTGTATTGTTCAACTCTTTATTTTTCTTGAAGTACTTACATCCGATTTCATACATACACGGACTCTTGAAATGGCCAGGTTTCTTGGAAATAATAGCCTGTCAGGTCCAATTCCGAGCCGAAAGAGTGAAACTCTTCAGACTATGTAAGTCATCCTTTTACACACTAAACTCATTCATTCCATCAAAGAATAAACATATGTATTCGGATATTGAAACGAAGATATGACCCTCCAAATATACTCATGCGTAATGATATGACCCTTGAAAGCCCTTCAAATACATGTAAAAGTTTTAAAAATTTGAACATATTTATGTCGAACATATGCCCTTATTACACCGTTACACTCGAATTCAAGTAACATAGAGTAATATGTGCATAGTCCCTACTCACTTTCAGCAATTTGGCTTCTCTATGCAGTGATTTATCATACAATATGCTATCAGGAAATTTGCCTTCATGGATAAATTCAGATTTGAACCTGTATGTATCTGAAAGCATGGTACTTCCTTTATGCATATAGTCTGTTCACTACATTGTCTAAGAGATTATTTCACGGCTATTTATGCAGGAATTTCGTGGCCAACAACTTCGAATTGAACAGCTCGAGGTCAAGGTAAGTATGGTTTCGACGAATAAAACTGTGAAACTTTCCATCAAAACCATGCAATGGATTTGTTTTGAAATTCTGCAGGCTTTTGCCTGGATTAGAATGCCTTCAAAGAAGCTTTGCCTGCAATCGGAACTCTCCTCGATGTAAGCTTTTGCGAAAAACTCGGAAACAAGCATATGTTATTGAGGTTTTAATTGTGTGTATAGATTGATTCCCCTGCTTACATGTTTTTTCATGTTGGCATTGACAGATGCAAACTTCTCGATCAAGTGTGGCGGTCAACGGATGATGTCAAATGGGATCGTTTTCGAGGCCGAGAACCGAACTCTCAGTGCGGCGGGGTTTAACGTGACGAGTGCTCAGAATTGGGCAGTTAGCAATGTTGGTTTGTTCGCAGACCGACAAAATCAACTGTATGTGCAGAACACGTTAGCACAAGTTGCACGTACGAACACGCCGGAGCTATATCAGACTTCGAGGCTATCCCCTGGATCACTTAGGTATTATGGCCTAGGCCTCAAGAACGGATTGTATACAGTAAACTTGTTCTTTGCTGAAACAGCTTTCTCGGACCGAAGCACACGGTCATGGAGGAGTCTGGGAAGGCGTATTTTTGATGTTTATGTTCAGGTAATATCTCAGTTTTGGATCATACAATTGATGTCCTCTGTATGGAGTGTTTCTATGTCGCAGCTTATCAATGCTTCATTAGGGAACCCGGGAATTAAGGGATTTTGAAATATCGAAGGAAGCAGGAGGCGTTGAGAGAGCAATAGTTAAGAATTTCACTGCTAATGTAACGGAGAATCATCTTGAAATCCACCTGTTTTGGGCCGGTAAAGGAACGTGCTGTACACCGGAACAAGGTTATTACGGTCCTTCGATTTCAGCTATTAATGTTGTTCCAAGTAAGGCACCTTAAACGGGTATGAATCTTTATGTAATATAAATTTCATGTGTTTATTCCATGCTTTTCATTGTTCAGATTTTGTACCAACCATCAACGGGATACAGCCAGGCACACGTAAAGGGAAGAACCGGACAGGATTGATTGTCGGTATTACAGTTCCCATTGTTTTTGTGTCATTGATACTCATATTTGCGATTATTTACATTAAGAGAAGAAAAAAAGACAACGATGAAGAAGGTAAGATCATCAATGTATCATAGAACATATATGCATATTGATATAGAACAATGAATCATCCCATTCAATAGTTCTTGACAAAATTCGGGAAAGACTTGGTTTTCACTTCTCAAATAGGCCGGTTGCACCAGATATCATATAGGGAATGCAGCTGTTCTAACTTCAAATCTCCGACTAATATCATTTCTCCTATGGTAACTAGAAATGTTGCATTTTTAGCCTACTAAGTGCCTTACTTAACCTGCAGTGTTTATTGGTATCGGCCCAAGACCAAACACATTTAGTTACGCCGAGTTGAAAACCGCCACGGAAGACTTCAGTCCTTCAAAGAAGTTAGGGGAAGGCGGGTTTGGACCTGTATACAAGGTAAACTATTTTAGCCTATAACTATAGTTACAGCTCGACATGTTATGGCGAAAGTTACCAGTGATTTACTACAATGTTATTATGTTTTAGGGTACACTTTCGGATGGGAGAGTTGTAGCAGTAAAGCAACTTTCAGTAGCATCACCCCACGGGAAGGATCAATTTGTTGCGGAGATAGCAACCATCTCAGCGGTTCAACATCGTAATCTTGTTCAACTATACGGTTGCTGCATCGAAGGAAATAGGCATCTCCTTGTTTACGAGTACCTCGAAAACAAAAGCCTCGATCAGACACTCTTCGGTATGAGAACATTCAAAATAATCCTTTCATGCAGGAGACAATGGCTATGAGACTTATTGAACTGTAAATGCAGGACATAACAGCTTGCATCTCGATTGGCCGACCCGGTTCAACATTTGCTTGTCAGTTGCGAGAGGCCTAGCGTATCTTCACGAGGAGTCTAGGCCGAGGATTGTCCATAGAGATGTCAAAGCAAGCAATATTCTGCTTGATGCAGAGATGTGCCCAAAAATATCGGATTTCGGATTGGCAAAGCTGTATGATGACAAGAAAACGCACATCAGCACTCGCATTGCAGGCACCATGTAAAACCCTTTCCGACTTTTTTCGACCTTTTTGTTCAACATTTCTTCCTTAATGACATGTAATTTAATCATCTTGTAGTGGCTACCTAGCACCGGAGTATGCAATGCGAGGGCATCTCACCGAGAAAGCTGATGTTTTCGGCTTCGGTGTCGTTGCATTGGAGATTCTGTGCGGAAGACCGAACACGGACACTACCTTACAAAACGACAGAATTTATCTTCTTGAATGGGTAATGAAAATGGAACCTTTTAACCCCTTTGTTGTACTTATGGATAGACCTATTCATGTATAGGGTCACATTGAATGATTATTTATTACGACCAATGTCTCTAGGCATGGAACCTTTACGAAAATGATCAAATCTTGAACCTGGTCGATCCGACTTTAGCCGAATTCAATAAAACCGAAGCTTTCCGAGTGCTCGGGGTGGCACTGTTATGCACTCAGGCTTCACCATCAATGCGGCCACTGATGTCCCGAGTTGTTGCAATGCTTGCCAGTGATATCGAAGTGAGCAGCGTTACATCGAAGCCAAGTTATTTGACTGACTATGATGTTAAGGATATAACAGGCACTTTCATGAGTGAAGAAACACAAACATCCATGGCATCCAGCAGCAGCCACACGATGAAGAGTAAGAACAATGCCGCTCCGGTGACAGATCCGAGTCCCTCCCCCATAAATGTTTCTGGATTTAGTGACATTCTCGGAGAAGGGAGGTGAAGAGTCCTTGGAATCAGATGTAAATATCGGACGGGTATGCTCATTTTTTTCCTTGAAATTTCAATATATTTGGAGGATTGTTGATTTTTTATACTTCCAAAAAAAAACAAATAAAGAGTTGGGGCAACGTAAGGTTGTTTCATCTCTATTTTTTTGTTCTTATCATATCTGATCTTTTTGACACAATCTTTAGAATTACTCATAGTTCCTCCCAACTCTTAAATAGGAGGATAATACGTTTAAACGCACTCAAACCCACGTCCTCTTGCACTTGCAATAATACCAATACCAATCAAGCTAAGACTCAAACGGCATGAACATGTTTAATTTTTTTTTTGAATATACTGATCTGATTACATGGTAGTATCTGTTTATACTGAACATGTTTAATTTTAAAACAACATAAATAATGCATGTTTGATATTTATGTTTAAATTTTAATGGCATGATGATAAATTTAACTCGTAGCATTTATATTTTTGTCAAATTGGCCTTTTATTTTAGTTAAATTCAACTCTTAATTTTTTTTAAAATAGTTGGATTTGATCATTAAATTTTTAATAAAAATATTAAATAAAATATTAAATTTTTATACATGCCTATATAACAATTCACATGTATTTCATTAAAAAATGATTATTTTTATTTTTATTTAAAGTATAAATAAACTGCCACTTAGGTTATCATGCCAGCATCATTAAATAATTAATATTGTAGTCAATATTTTCATTATGAAAAAGTAATTTAACTCTTTTTTGAAAGATTAATAATCAAATTTAACTAAAAAATAAAGACTAAATTAACAAAAGATATCAAATATCTTTTCTCTTAATGGGTTTACAGAATGCGAAAAATTAATTATTGGACTTACTCCAATAAATACATTAAGAAATAAAAAATTAACAAACATTATATATACACACATTCACTTTACACTAAACTATGAAATAAAAAACTAACCAATAAGAATTCTAAATTAAATTCATATGATGAAATCCAATTTTTTCTATTTTCATTAAAATGATATTAAAGTTTTTTTAGATCTAACCATTTATATTTATATCAGTTATATTTATTCTCATACTCTAACATCAAGTCATCTCATTACATCTCAATAATCTCAGAAAGCATTCATGTCTCTATAACCACTTATATATAACAGGGCATCATGTCCCATGAAACCATGCCAAAGCTCCTATCCTCTATAAAACCCTTCTGCATCACAAGAAGAATAAAAACTCTCATACCTCGACAACCACCTTATGTATAGTACGACATAATTCCAGTGAAACTTATGAAAACGTTATCATATCCCCAAAAAGCTGTATAAACTCATAAGACCCATTGAAATTGTGTATTCAATGATTTTTTACACTATCCACCATGTCAATCACCTTTAGTGACTTTCTGCATCATTAAACCACCATTACAAGCCATTCTCAACTTTTTTGTTGTAATAATATCATAATTTTTTTTTACTCATTATACCTATGTTTATGAAATTTGTTATGTATATAAATTTTGATGTGTTAATGATCATATTACATAAATTTGATATGCTTGATAATCTCATTTTATAATTCTTTTTACATAGTGGGTAAATTGTTTATAATCCCTTAATCTTTAAAGTAGAGGGCACTATGCGATGAAACACGATTCAACTCATATTCTCCAAATTACTACAATAATAATGGTGCCAATTAAATTAAAATATAATATTTTAAACATAAATAATTAAAATGTAACTTAAGGCAAACAAAAGTGATTATTTTGATAGTTTAACCATAATAAAAATATAAGTAACTTTGTTTATGGAATTTTAGTTGTATTGGCATAGTTAAAAGATAGTGATCTTTTATTTTATTTTTAAAAAATAAATTATCTTACATAAAGTTAGCTTATTATTTTTGCATAATGACTTTCAATTTTATATAAAAAAATTATTTTAACTCATTTTATTTTTTGTCTTTTTAATCCTTAAATTTGCATTTTTTTATCAAACCACTTCAAATTAGATGAAAAAGTTAATGTTCTTAAACTTTACTAAGAGCTAAAAAAAGCAGAAAAGTAAATAAGGATTAAGATGATTTTTGTTTGTAAAGTTGAAAGGTAAAATAAATCATTATGACTATTTTTTTTCACTGGAGTAAGTTAGATACCAAATCAGCCAATATATATATATATTTTCCTTTAGGTCCTACCTAAATTTAAAATCAAACTAAATCAAACCTTCAATGAAAATCTCTTGACACTAAATTCTCTATCAATAAGATTCGAGTCAGACCATTAATTGGATTTGTCTATGTTATCTAGATTGATCGATCAGATCGATTAAGCTAAAAATTAGTAATCATGTTAAAAACTGAATGAATCAATTTTTAATATATTTTTATTAATATTTTAATTAATTATTTAATCAAATCAATTGAATCAATTAACCCAGTAATGTAATTGATTCCATCAGGAATCTGATTCTGAAAAGCTAGATGATGCCAAAATCCTACATATATGATTGGAACTGATCAGACCCACCACTAAAAAGGAATTAGAATAAGTAGGCATTGAAAGCTTTTAAAAGAATCTGAAACATCCAGAAGCCAAAGCCACTGAAAGAAATCTGTTTATAAAAAATATTCATTCCCACTTAGGAATTTCATCAAACACATAGAGATCATCAACAAGGAGCTCAACAACATTCCAACATAAAATGGGTATGGTTATAATCATCTCTTTGCCTTTAATTTTCTTTTGCTTATTACTTGGACTTGGATGTTACCTATTGGGAAGATACAAAGGGAGACAAGAAATACGTACCAATCCTGAGATTTATGGTGTACCAGCTCCGCCGTCTAGACCGGCAGCTTATTTCCCGTCTCCTCCACCACCACCACCGCCGGCGGCGCCACACAACAAGCCTGATAGCTTGGCCTATGCTTGACAGGTGTCCAATACTAGTTTTTATATTTGGTTCTTCTTTTCAAGGTTGCTTAAATTACAGGTGTGTGATTTTGAGATATGGTGTACAAATTGCTGTGAAGTCCCTCTATTAATTTTAATCTCTTTAATATTAAAATAAATTAAATAAGGTTAAATTTTAATAGAGTTATCAAGTGCCATTTTCAAATTAGTTATATTCAGCTTGCATTAGTGTAGCGTGAAGATGTTCGTGAACTGGGCCGAGCTAAGCATATCTATAGTATTAATATCATATATAGTTGTCTCGACTCGATTTCAATTATATTTGTAATTGATTAATTCAAATTCGATGTAAAAATATGCTTATGTAAAAACTTCAATACCAATTTGACATCATTATTGTGTAGTGCAACCGCTTCAACCCACTTAAAAATATAGTCCACAGTAACAAGAATATAAATATTGCCCCAAAACGATGGGAATGGTCTCATGAAATGCAAACCCCATACATCGAACAACACCACTTCGGCAATGCCTTCTATTACCATTATTTTTTTCTTTTATTAAATTTCCAAATATAAATAACTTGTTTTTTTTTTAATATTTACATTATAACATAATATAATATATTTATTTTTTTATATAAAATACATAATATATGAAATAAAATAATAAATAACATAAATAATATAATATGAATTTGAAAAGGTTAAGCTATTTGTCTAAATCTATTTTTCAAATTGGTTATAATACGTTTTGCTTTTATTAGTAACGGATTTGGATTTGGTTTTGGATTATAAAATGTGCACGGGATTATTTTAGTACTAGTTAACGCATTTTCAAGAGTTGAATTGATTTTTTGTAATTATGACCTTTTTAAATAATTATATTCAAGGGTTTCACTATATTTAAGTGTCACAGGTTAGAACTTTCGTCTGGCAAACTGCGCGGTCCTAAGGCGGTTTTTTGGGTTCAAATTTATATAAGTTGACTTAATATTCGAAAGATGAGAATTTTTACAAAAATTCTATAAGGCATTGAAACAAATGAAAACAAACTCGAAAGGAAAGAATAACGAAAAACATGAAAAGTAAAAGCACGTCAAGTTTTTTAGTAAATGCATTTAATATATTTTTTTAACTCGATAAGGGAATAATTACAAATGAAAGGGAGGGTTCTAGTTATAGTTGAGCTCCACCATATTCAACAGTACAGATCAAATTATATCAATAGCTAAGGTTATTTCCCATCTACAATAAGAGAGTCCTAAAAAATGTAAATTCTATACATGTTTATATTTTACGATTTACAACAATTATCTTGATAAAATACAATGTTTGCAATTTAATCAGGATCCAAGTAGATGGGCTTTTAGTCTCTTCCAAGAAATAGCCAATTCTAACAGGCCGGATGGCCCCCAATGAACAAGAGGGAAATTATGTTGGACAAAACACGTTAGCAAACATAAATAAATATAAATATTTATATTAAAACAAAATCTCAATAAAATTAATATAAATAAATATTTATATTTATATAAAACCATTAGATTTAAACAAATCACATTAAATATTTATTTAAAAACCATTATATCAAAAAAAAATTAAAACAATATTTGAAGATACCAAAAATCGATTTAGAAAATCGAATTTTTACGAGATATTGAGGCTTGTTTGCACAGTTTCTTAAAGACAGATTCAGTCGTTCCTATGGTACTTGGAGAAATGTTAGTCGCTTGTCTCTCAGGATACAACAACAAGATGATCATGGTAGTAGCACTTCTGCGGTAATCAACAAACAAACTGAGCCTTCTCCTATCACTGGAACATTTGGAAAATACCAGAGAGAAAAGAAAGAATTTTCGAGAGAAAAAATCAAAATAATGTCATTGTGTGTTTGTTGTGATGCCAAGAATTCTGCAATAATTCTTTGATATTTACAGCTTGTTTGGTTGGCTGTAATAGCCATTCTGTTACAACCTTATTCAGCATGCCCACCCATAGCACTTGTTTGGTTCAATGGAATGCCTGATTACAGGCTTATTCCATTCCTGTCATATTCAGCAACATCCCCCAATTTCTATTCCCATCACAAACCACCGAATACAGCCCTCATACAGCACCTCCCCACTTTACCCTCTAGCACCGATTACAGCGTTTCTTTCTTCGACTCCGGCCATAGCAGTCTTCACCGACGTCGCAGCATCCTTCAGGTAAACAATTCTCCCTTCGTTCTTTTCATTTCACTCTCCCCCAATTTCCCTGCCTTTTTCTTCCTTCGATTACTGTCATGGCCCTTTTCTTCCCATGCCTTAAAATTTATTAGGTTTTGATTTTTTTCGATTACTTTGTTCTTGTTGTTGGTGATTCCGGTATCGAATTTTACTTTCTTTTCTTTCTTTTTTTAGTCACAGAATCTTGTTTTCAAGTATTGTTTATGTATTTGCAAAGTTTTTTGCTCTTTTCTGTATGCATTTTTGTATGGAGTAACTGTTCAGGGTTTTAACGAGCTTGTATGCTTAAAAGTATTATAATTGTAACTATACGAGAAGGAACATGCTTGATAGCGATATCTTGGTGTAGAAAAAACCATTGTTTAGCTGTTGCTGATTTTGGATTGGCTAAACTTATGAATGTCAGCTTTTAGCCTCCCGAAGTGCAACTCTGCTGGAAAAAAGGACGTTTAAAAACATTTTATAAATTGGTTTTGATTTTGGATTGTTATGCTGCAATGGTTGGATTTACATTTTGGATGTGCTGTTCCTTATTGATTTGATAAATTGGTTGAATGCTTCACACACTGTAATAAATATAGCGAATTGAATTATGCTTTGTGGATTTGAATGAGTTGCCTACTGTTCTGTTTTATTTAGTTTCATGCATAGATTAAATATAAAGATGTTTGTTTCCAGTTTGTGTTGCTAAGTTAAGGCTATGTAGAAGGGAAGTAGGAAATAGCTAACTCTTAGGACTGATGCCTGTTGATTTTCAAGTAGAATGAAGATGGTTTTTGTTAGATTCTATGTTGCTCAGATTCTTCATTTTGTTAGAAGCATTTGTATTCGACAAATATTGGGATAATTTGGTTGCCAAAGCATTTAAATTTTGAATCTTTTTGGTTTGGGTGTGAAATTGACTGCCAGTTTATAATAAAAAAATATTTGGTGAAATAAATTTATCTGCCTTCTCTAACCTAACTGCCGTGTATGTCAATGATTCGGTCATTTCATGTGGAATTGCTCTGTTCTAATGATGATTTAATTTTTTGCAGTTTTCTTGTATTAGTGTGTGGAGATTTTATAGGCTTGATGAAAGCCTTGTTTCCATTTTATAGGTACAAATGCATTTTGTGATATAAAGGTTCATGTCTTCATTATCTTTGCATTAGAAAATGAAGGACAATGCTATGGGTCAAGTATTGGATAATGTATTTAGGCTTAAAGACTATCTTAATGCCATAACAAATTTTATTATGACAGAATCAATGTTACCCTGAACCAAAAACTATACTAGACATCCAAACAAATTATACTAGACTATCTTAATGCATTTAGGCTCAAAACTCAAAATTCTGCTCACCATTGATAAGAAATTAATGCCATAACAAATTTTATTATGACAGAATCAATGTTACCCTGAACCAAAATCTATACTAGACATCCAAACAAACCTATCAAATGTAGTTCATGTTTCAGCCAATCATTTACCTATAGAGTTATTGATGTCATCTTTGTTTAATTTTCATCAACTTTCTTAACTACTTCCCCACTCAAGTACATAAATCTATAAAAGACTATCTTATAGCCCATTAGGCATCAATTCAAATTTATGGAGTGCCTACCACAAGAACTGTCATATAAAACACAGCAGAATAGGAGTAGATTTCCAAACAAATATTAGCTACTAAAAACAATTCTTCATGCACAAAATTAACCGGACGAATCACTATTCATATCATTGAACTAGGTGCCTAAACTGTATAATTTTATACTAGCATCCACCCAACATGTCTATCATCTATACAGGCATGACAATAATTAATGAAATGAACTTGCCTGCAGGATCCTAAAGCTGTATGATCAAGTAATTGTCTAAGAATCAACCTACCACACTATTTGCATGCTTGAAGTAATCAAAGATAGTAACTCAGGGAACAAAATGAAACTAACAAAGTTGAACCTCCCTGGCATTTTGAATCACTGAAACATGACAGAACCAGCACTCAACTTAGGAATACATCACAAAATCAGTGCATTTCAATATGACTTTTGAAGACAAATTGCATCTATCATATACCATATCCATAACTGGCGTCGAACTAAATAAAAGTCTAATGCAAGCAAAGTCAATTTTCTTTAACAAAGTCAACCTCGTTAAGCTCATTATGATCACTGGTCAAAATTAGTTCTAGTCAACCAGTCCAGGAGCAAAACATCAGCTTCACCAAGCCCTGAATACTTCACTACTAAATTTTATACTTGACAAGAACTTAAACTCTTTACTATTTCATATTTTCTTATGCCTTGATTATTTCAAACTACTTCACTATTTCATCAAAGAAATAATGCGTGCTTAACAGGAACTTTTTATTAAGAAGTGAGCATAAGGTATAAAAGTTCTATTTTTCACCATATCAAGAAGTTTTTTATATCACCATTATGCATTTTTTAAACATACCTTGTTCCTTTTAGAATTTCAGGAGGATAGAATCCAAAATTGAATCAATAAAGAAATAACACATAGCAAAGTCTTTTTTTTCCCTCAAAATGGCAGTGCTTATTCAAAGCTGATGAAAAAGCTCTGCTTACTAATGCCAAAGTTCTTAGAGTATATCATAATATAAAAATAGAGTTCAGAATTTTGAGTTTTGAGCAGAATTTTGAGCTTGTATAATTTTGAGCTTGCATTAGATTTATATTTGGAATTGTATTAAGTATATTATTTGAAGATTTATAACACTTTAATATCTTGCAGTAATGGCTCGTTTACCTTTAATAGTACAAAGTGAAAGGCGTAGAAGAATTGGTCTTGCTGTGACAGTATGGCTGCAAATGTGCACAGTTGCAAGTTGGTTCTTAGTTTCATTGGCTACCGTCTATAGCCTACATACTTATAGACCAAGGATTAGATCATATATTTTAGATTTTTATGCAAAACAAGATTATGTGAAAAGACTTGTATATGCTAGTGATGAGACTTGTATTGAACAAGTTAGGATGAATAGAACTACTTTTTTTAAACTATGTGAGATGTTACAAACTTTAGGAGAATTGAAGTCGTCAAGGAACATGCTTGTTGATGAGCAAGTGGCAATGTTTTTACATATTATTTCTCATCAACTTAAAAATCGAGTTATCAAACATCACTTTAATAGGTCTGGGGAAACCATTAGCAGATCATTTCACAATGTTTTAAATGCTGTCATACGCTTACAAGATGTGCTATTTAAAAAGGCAGAGCCAATTATGGGTAATTCTACAGACCCAATGTGGAAATGGTTCAAGGTATTGGAGTGAGTTTCAATATAGCTCGTACATCGTTTAGTTGCTTTAGATTTAAATATAGTATCCTAACTCGAGGTTTTATACATTTCGTGTAGAATTGCTTAGGTGCTTTAGATGGAACCCACATCAAGATTGGGGTTCTAACAGTTGATAAACCTAGATATCGAACGCGAAAGGGTGACATAGCAACAAATATGTTAGGTGTTTGTACACCTGATATGCATTTTGTTTATGTTCTTCCCAGTTGGGAAGGTTCTGTTGCTGATGGACGGGTTCTTCGAGATGCCATTAGTAGGAGACATGGATTGAAGGTTCCTCATGGTAAAGTGCAGAATTAGAGGAATTTGAATTAATTTTTAAGATCATACTTTTTTCGAAAAACTGACCATGATAATTAGTTTTTTTTTCTTTTTTATAGGTTGTTATTATCTAGTTGATGCTGGTTATACAAACTGTGAAGGATTTCTTGCGCCTTTTAGAGGACAAAGATATCATTTGAATAAGTGGCGTCAGGGTTACCAACCAAGTACTCCAGAAGAATTTTTCAATATAAAACATGCTTCAGCACACAATGTTATTGAAAGATGCTTTAGGTTATTAAAACTTAGATGGGGAATACTTAGGAGTCCATCATTCTATCCTGTGAGAGTGCACAATAGAATCATTATTGCATGTTGTTTGCTCCATAATTTTATTCGAACCTATATGAGTCTTGATCCTATTGAAGTGGAGTTAGAAGAACAATTATCTAGTAATTTGATAGATGAGGATGAGACGAATATTGTAAACATTCATCCATCGGATGCATGGGCTATTTGGAGAATGGAACTAGCCAATCAAATGTTCTATGAATGGCAAACATCTAGAAATTAGTTAGGTTTATTAAAACACAGTGGAAGGTTAATTTCTTTATTTTATTTAATGTACCTAGTTTATGAAACTTTGGTGGTGTTTGAATTATCTTTACGTATTGTACTAGACTTGTTGGATTGCAAATTTAATCTATTTTCATTTGATTCGTCATGTGTTATAATTTTATAAAGTGTTGACCTTCTTATTCATGATATCAAGCTTTAATTTTAATTTGTGTTTTTTTTCTTAAGATAGTTATGTCAGGCTTTTCACAATCAACTGCTTCTTCTCAAAATTCTCGAGGAACTAAAAGGAAATGGGTTCCAGAAGAAGATGCTGCGTTGGTTGCTTGTATGGTTGACTTGCACAATGTCGGAACCTTTAATGCCGATACGGGGTTCAAGGCCGGATATTTAAATGAGCTAAAAAAGATGTTAGAAAAAGTTTTACCTCATGCAAAGTTAAAGGCTAAACCTAATCTTGAATCAAGGATTAGGACATTAAAAAGGGATTGGACAATCGTTTATGACATGCTTAGTGGAAAAGACAATAGCGGCTTTGGTTGGGATGAGCACAGACAGCTTGTTGTTGCTGAAGATGCTGTGTGGAACTCGTATATAAGTGTAAGAATTATTTCATGTCTTTATTATATTGCTTTGACCTAACTTATATCTAATATGAATTTCTCTTTTTTTTTATAGAGTCATAAAGAAGCCGATCAATTCAGACATCGTAGTTTCCCTTATTATGACCAACTTACTGCCATCTACGCAAAAGATCGTGCCACTGGAAAAGATGCTCAAACAGCCGCTGATATTATTGAAGAAATAGATGCTGAAGATGTAGCTACTGCAAATACTCATGAAGAAAGAAACAATTACCATGAGTGTGAAGCTGATGTTTCTTTAGATGAGATGGATCTCTCAGGTACACAACCGCAACAATCTAGAAATGAAGATGATTCCAGGTCTTCAAAGAAGAAAAAAAAAAGATTTCTGATGCAAGTGAACAAATTTCTTCTACTTCATTTCTTGAGGCTGCCACATTATTAGGGAAAAATATACAGACTGTTAGTCTTGAAATAAGTAGAAGTATTGCCTCCGAAGTGCTAATTCAACAAAAGTCAGAAATGATCATTCAAGAAAGTGCTCAGAAATTATATCCGACTTTATGCAAAGTGGAAGGATTAACGGAGGATGAACGATATTCTGCGTTGAGCAAAATCCCAGACAATCCAACGCAAATGATCGTTTTCTTTAGTCTACCTTCTTCCGTGCGACTGGAATGGGTGAGAAGATTTCTTTCAGACCATTAAAAATCAAGGTTGTGTTGGTGTTGTTTTGTTAACTTTTTGTATATGTAATATTTGGATCGTAAGATGGTATATTGTTGTAACTTTTTGATGTTATAAAATTTAACATATAGATTATGACGTGTAGATTATGTTTGAATGTAAAATATAATTATCAAGCTATTTTATTTCTAATCTTTTATTTTTTAGTTTAGATGATAATTAAATTATTTATTTTGTTAATGATATTTAAGCATATTATATATGCATCATAATTTAAAACTAAAAAAATAGGTTATATATTATTTTTCTAATATTATATATTATAATTTTTACTAATTCATATTTTAATAATAATTATGTTAAAAATATTATTAAATTATATATTATTTTATTAAATTTTATTTAATAATAATTATATTAAAATATAATTTAATTAATTAATATTTTTATTAAATTATATTTAATAATAATCTTATTGAAATTTAATAAGAATAATCCTCTAACTAAAAAAATTCTGTTAATGGTACTTTAGTCATTTAAGCATTTTTTTCTTATGCTATTACAGTATCATTCCATTCAACCAAACACAAGAATATTATTACAGCTCTATTCCATTCCAATCAACCAAACAACTGAATTACTGATTACAGCTCTATTCCATTACAGCTCTATTCCATTACACCTCTATTCCATTACAGCGAACCAAACGTGCCCTTATAGGTATTCAATGTAGAGGAATTAAGGAAATATCTTGTGAATAAAGAAATAAATTTGATTTAAAGGAGTCTTAAAATCAATTTGATAGGATCAAATTAAATCCTAATTTAATATGAAAAAATATCAAACTGATATTTTGTCCTTTTAAAACAGATTTTATATTAATATTAATAATTTACATTTTGGGCTAAAATATTTGCAAGCCCTTTTTAGGCCTAATTGGTCAAAACATTTTGTGTCACCCACAGCGTGCGAGTGCACCCCAACATTGATGGATTTTGTGCACTAGACAAAGCTTTAAGCTTAGTCATTCTATAATTCTTTGGTGGGTTTTTCATATATAAACACATCCCACACTTTGGTATTTAACTAATGTGGGATCTAAGTTTTTTTTTTTCGTCAACTTATTCACAAGTGGCTTACTTTGAGCATCAATTTCTTATTCCTCACTCATCCATTTTTGAGCATATGATATACTGTTGTAAATGTCTTATGGAGTAGAATATAAAACCATAATTTTATAATTCAATCCTCCACATTTACTTATCGAGAATATGCCTCAAAGTTACCCAAAAATACCATTTTTCCAACACATTAGAGTGTGCCTTGATTGTAGGCTTCTTTGCAAGACCTGTAACACAAGGATTGAATTGATAATTATGACATGTTCTTAGTATGTAAATTAGTGATAATTATATTACACTTTGAATAAATTTGTCAAATAGCATACTTCAATTAATATAAAGTTGTATAAAAAATTATTTTACACAAGTAAATTGAAAATAAATTAATAGTACATAAATATTCAAGAATAAATGGGTTTGATTGAAAATTTCTCGCTGCAATGTTAATTTTTGTAGATTCACGATGGTTTTTTTTTTTTGAGATTTACTTTAAACTTTAAAGGTAAAAGTGAAAATGAGATAATAGAGGCTACTAGTCTATTGACACCCTATTAGGTTTGAGGGCATGTGGCAAAGAGAGTAATTTTTTAGCAATCATGATCAAATATGTCATTTCACATATCTCATTCTTAATCAGTTGTTGAAAAAAGTTATCCATTCCATCGTTTTTTATTTTGAGGATTTAATTCAACAAACTCTTGCAAATTGCATTCACCAAACAGAGTTTGACTATACAATCCTCTATTTGTGTCCAAATCAGTTAAAAAAAAATCAAAACTATGTTTACCCAAGACCAATTTTAATTTTTTAACATGATTTAAAAACAATAAAACATAATTTTCTAAAAAGTATTTAAAAACAGTTATAAAAACAAAATTAAACTTCAAATCAAATATAAAAATTAAGCATTAAAATCAAAACTACAGAGAAAATATAAAAAAAATAAAATGATAAATTACATATCTTATATATAATATTAACAAGATACACATAAAAATTGCGATAAGTGGTGCAACTACCTTTTTTTTTTTATGTAATTTATAAATTTTTGAAAAATATAATATTCATTTAGTTTAACTTAAATAATTTTATATTTAATTATATTATGTATAATTAATTTTTAAGTTAATTTTATGTTTAAAATAAATATTTAATTAGATAAACATAAAAATTAAAAATTAAATAAATAGAAATTAAAAAAATTATTTTTCCATTTAAATTAAATTAAATAATATTTTATTTATTAAGTTATATACTATTTATATTATAAATTAGTATTTATTTTAATTATTAACATATACTAAATTTTAAACCTTATAACTATTTTTTAAGTTAATATTTTTTAAATTTAATATTTAAAACAAATGGTTAACTAGGTAAATAAAATTAAAAAATAAGTTAACTTGTCAATTCAATTTAATTTTTATTTATTTAATTATATATTATCTATAACTATTTATTATTTAAATATTTTAAAATTTTGATAATATTTCTGAATGAATTTAAACACTTGATCAAAGTCTAGATAATTATACTTAAAAAAAAAAGTCTAATATAGTTTACGCTTAAATTTACTACCATCATAAATATAGTTAGATTTGAAATGAATAAATATCAGTATTTTTTTTTATTGTGTGATATTTAGAACTATTCATGGATCGGGTTATTCGTTCAACCTCGAAGGTTCGTTCAAATTTTGGGAGGATTTGGATAAAAATATGAAGCTCGAAAAAAGAGCTTGGATAAAAAAATTAGGCCGGTTTAAAATATGGATCGATCTCGAGTTGAACATTCAATGTCTCAACTTGGCTCGATCGGACCCATTTTTAAGTTTATAATACTTTATATTATATAATTTAGAACACATTAAAAAAATAAATATTCACTAAATATATAATACTACTGTAATGTAAACATTAAAATAATGTTGAAATGATTATATAAAAATTTTCAATAAATAAAAAATATATAAATTTATTAAATATTAAAAAATATAATATATTTTTTAAATTTAAAAAATAATATGTGTGAACTTAAAATAGACTTAGTCTTTTACAAATATGAGTAGATTTAGGTAAAATTTTAAACTTTTATTTTAGGTCAAATCGAGCTTCGTCCAACACAAAGTATATTAATATTATGCTTAGATACGACCCAACTTGAGCCACATTGAATATTTGATTCATTTGAAAATAATTTTTCCATATTTTATTCAAGTTTATTATGTATGTTAAGTATCACGAAAAAAAATTTTGTGGCTACCATATAAATATTAAGATTTCGTATTCATATTTTCTTTTAAAAATATTTGTTATTTATATATTTTTATAAGAAATAATATAAATTTGTTTTCTTCATATTTATTCCATTGGTTCTTATGATTATAATTAAGGGTAAACTATAAAAATAGTCACTTTTGTTTGTCTTATATTACATTGTAGTCACTTATGTTTGAAATGTTACGTTTTAGTCACTTATGTTAGTATTATGTTACGAAGTGATCACTGTTCCGTTAAGTTCATCATCGAACAAATTTAATTTGCTTTGCTTAAATTATATCTCAATTAGTTTTTTTTACTCGTGCATCGTGCTTATTTAAGGTATAAATTAATTATAGGATAAACTATAAAAATAGTCACTTTCATTTGCCTCAAGTTATATTTTAGTCACTTATGTTAGAAATGTTACGTTTTAGTCCCTTTTTTCAATTAAGGTTTAGGGTTTAAAAATTTTAATTAATTAAATTTATTTAATTAAAAATTTATTCTCATTCCATTTAGAAATCCAAGTTGTCACTTAAAATCTAGTTGGACTGCCACGTAGGATTACCGTTAGGGAGATAACAGAACTTAACGGAACAGTGATCACTTCATAACAAAATACTAACATAAATGACTAAAACGTAACATTTCAAACATAAGTGACTAAAATATAACTTGAGGCAAACGAAAGTGGCTATTTTTATAGTTTACCCTATAATTAATTTATACCTTAAATAAGCACGATGCACAGGTAAAAAAAACTAATTGAGATATAGCTTAAGCAAAGCAAATTAAATTTGTTCGATTCTTATATGATTCTTATGATATTTTCATTTTTAGAATTTTTGTATTTGCAACGATTGAATAGTTGAATTGAAACTCGATGATTTGGGCAGATTTAAGAATGATATTAATATATTTTATGTTTGTTCAAATTTAATCTGATTCAAAATATGAATCTAAAATTCTGCCTAAGCTCAACCATATTTATAAATAACTAACCTGAACCCAATTTAGCCCCCACTCATATTATTTCTTTAAAAATAATTATATTATTTTTAATTTAATATTTAATAATTTTATATATTTTTTATTTATTAAAATTATATATATAGTGATCTTAATATTTTTAATGATTACATATATACTACATTATTATAGAATTAATTTTTACGTGTTATAATATATATAAATAACATAATACGAAACATTATAAATTTTAAAAAATAGGTCAGTCTGAGTCGAGCTCGAGCATTGAATGTTCAAGCCATGAGCCCAACACATTTTATAAACGAGCCTAATTTTTTTTTCAAAGTCTATTTTTTGAGCCTAATATTTTTGCCTAAACCCTCCTAAATTTTAGACGGATCTTCGGGCTTGGATGAGTAACCTGACACGTGAACATGTCTAAATTTCTTACATATTTAGTTTTAATTGATAGTATTTTCTTTAAATGTTAATATTTGCGGTATAAAAAATATATTGATTTCTTCTTAAATATACTCTTAAAGAAGATTTAATATGTCTTATATTGTGATTGAATCTTAACTCGATGAGTTTAAGCGTATTATCTTTCTATTTAAGGGTTGGAGAGAAATTATGGGTAGTTGTAGATATTGTATAAAAAAGTATTGATATGTTTTATATTGCTAATTTCGTCGAAATTCATATTTTATTTTCAATATAAAATAATTAAAAAAAAGTGTTGATATGTGTTTTTGTTCATTGAAAAAAATTAATTCAAATTTCAAAAAATTAATAGAAAAAAAAAATCATCTTTGACGAAATTAATATATTTAGCAGGAAATTCCATTTTGGAGGAAACACATGTAAGTTTCATTCATGACAAAAAAGGGAAAAAATGCAATACATTAGGGTTTATTCTATTACACACCCCCAAATTATTTTTGAAATTTTAAATTGATTCTTAAATTTCAAGACATTCTAATAGAGTTCTTAGTATTAATATTGTATCAACTAAATTATTTAATCAACCTCGACATTAGCTTAGGCTTTAAGTGTATGCTCAAATACAACATGAAACATATTTAAAACATATAAATTAAATTGCAAACATGTGTGTACGTATTACTTGAATAACTTGGATTTTATGTATTAAAAAAAGAAATAACCCTTTTCAATTTTAATAATATTATTGTTTTTTAATACATTAAATCCAAGTTGGATATACAGTAAGTGTGTATATATATATATTTATAATTTAATTCACGTATTTTAAAAATACTTCATATTAGATCTGAATAGCCATTTAACGTCTAAATTAACAGTTCGATTAAAGAAAACACCTAATTGATAAAATACTAATATTTTGAGAACTCAATTAACAAGCTGCGAATGAAAAATTCAGGGACCAATTTAGAATCCAAGCAATAGTTAGGGGATCTTTGGTTGTATTAATTCGTATATTAATTATATGCCGCGACTTGACTCTGAGTCAATTCTCAATAATCCGAAAGAACAGGGATAATCTTGTAATTTCGTGAAACCAATTTAATACATAAATCATAAAAAAATTTGTGTCTATTTCTTTCGTACACTTAAATAAATAAGAAGCAGTGAGAGAGTAGCGAAGCGCCTCCCTCCGCCTCCAGGTTATTTATCTTTATTTTTTTCCTTTAATTTTTTATATAAAATTTAATAGATTTAGTCTTTGATTCTTGCTTTTTGATGTTCTAGCTTAGATTAAAAAATAGAAATTGAAAAAAGGAAATAAATTGATGGAATTTTGAGCTTATTGAAGAGGTAGGGGTTTCCGATTTAAATTTCGAGGAATTTTAAGCTCCAAGCATTTAATATCGCAACTTTTGGGATTCTTTGGCTAGTAACTGTATATTTTCTTTCATATATTGCAGATTATTAATTTTTTGTTTTTATTAATCCTTGGAATTATTTTCTAGGTTTTTTTGGGTGAAAGATTGAACTGATTCTTTTTGTTCTTATAATTATAATATTTATATTTGTAGGTTGAAGGTATAATGAAAGAGATAGTGTAGCCGGGATATCATTAGAAGATAGCGGCTGTGATCAATTTGTTGAGCACAAATTTACCTACTCGACACAAGCCAATCACCGTAAGGTTGGTGGATGATGAATAATTTTCAGATGAAATCTTTTTATGAGATTTTGTATCTATTTTATTTAATTTTTGGCTCTGTTTTTTTAGATTTTGGTGGTGTGTCTATGTGTGGAGGATTTGTAAAACTTTACAAATTCTTTTATTTTCCAAACTATAAATTTGAATTAATTCAAATCTTGAATTTGAAATATTTTATTTACCGAACAAAGATTTTTAAATCCATGAACTTGAAACCCTAAACTTATCTTGAAGATTTCTACTTAGAGTCATGAGATTTTGAGTTATGGCTCGGTTTGTGTTAACTGTTGTCTGCCTTTGAATAATTCTGGTATATTTGATTTTCTGTTTTCGATCCTACTGCTTGTTATTCTCTCTCATCTTAGACTCTTCTGTCTGATTACTTTTTTTTAGAAGAATTTATTTAAAATGTTTTGGTTTAGAGGAAATAGTGGACCCTGACCTCTGCTATTATCCATTACATTGTCATTTGTGGCCACGATACATTGCTATTGATGTGAAATTTGTTCACTCCACTATTTAATTCTTTAGTGGTGGCAGACACTGCTATGCGACCGCCATTTGGAACCCTGGTAATTATAATGGGGTGCTTTCCATGTTCATTGTGCAGCATTTTTTTTCTCATTCATGTCAATATAATGTCTCACATTGTTTTCATATCTCTGATCAGAATAGTTCTAAAGGCTGGTTATGAAAAAATAAAGTCCTGCTCATTTTATAGGGAGTTGTCTTTTGTTGGAGGTGTCATAGTGTTAGGAGAGAGAGATATAGCCAGAATGTTACCTGGGGATTCCTCGCATCATTCGACATCTGATAGTGGGCCTTCTAGAAATTCTCAAGATAAGCAGGAGGAAGTTCGTCGTTGGTATTTTTCAAGAAAAGAAATAGAAGAAAATTCCCCATCAAGAATGGATGGTATTGATTTGAAGAAAGAGACATACTTGCGCAAGTCGTATTGTACATTTTTGCAGGATTTGGGCATGAGGCTGAAAGTGTAAGTTCATGGTCCACATTTGGATGCCAAATGGGCTGATTTATTGTGTTGAACGTGAATATTGGGTTTCATTAGTTGCCATTCTGAACATCAAGCATCATTTTGAATGGAAATAGAAAGTTAATGTAATTCGCTGCATGTTTTATGTGTAATGCACATGCATGTCTTTCCTGTTTATTATCAATGTGTGTATTCAATTTCTTCATGAAGTTTATAGCTTCAAAAATGGAAGTAATACTGATGTTATATTAGTTAGAAGGTTTTTAAATTTGTTTGACTTTGTTATAATTCATTTTGCAAACACTGAGATGTTATTTACTGCAATTTGCTGGTTGTTTTAGTGCTGGTATCTGGATTGAAAGTAGATTTTGAATTCACTATATCATAATTATAGAAAGGCAATAAAGTTCTGAATGTTAGCATTTCTTTTTTAAAAATATATATATTTTATTTTACCGTCTATAGTGTACATGTTTATAGCTGCTGTTACTGATAATTTTGGGAAACATTGCCTATTTGGATAGGATGCCTTTGGTGAGCGATTGTTGGATCTCTATGGCTTGCTGTGATGAAACTATAGAAGAATCTAGACAAGTGGTTGTTTGGGAGTAGAATGATGTAGGAAATGGTCTTGTGCCTGCATGTTGGCACTCATGCATGCGTGTGTCTTTTGACTGTCATTCGTTCTATTATTGGCAATCTTTTGACACTATGTGTGGTTTAATCGTAGTAAAAGCTACTCATGCACATACACATGTAAATTGTGTGTGTGTCTATGAGTGTGAATATCTGTCATCCTTTTCCACATTATATTTCTGGGAAATGTGTCTATATCAGTTATATATAACTAAAGGGTGTTGTTCAAGGAGGGCTTTTTCGTATTTGACTAGGTTTGATCTATGGAGAGTTAAATCAAGCCCTGACAGTGTGAAACTACTTGTATTGGTAATATTTGGATCTTTGTTGGCTTTGATTGAATGAATTTGACTCCGTTTCTTATCTGATAAAGGCCTCAGGTAACAATAGCCACAGCAATTATCTTTTGTCACCGATTCTTCATTCGACAATCACATGTGAAAAATGATAGAAGGGTGAGTTGTTATTCTCATCGTCCAGTTAATTTTTCTTAAACTTTATCAAGGTAAATGTATTTATCCTTTCCTTTTAAAAATCGAAGCAGTCCTCGTATTTTGGTTCCATTCACTATGCATTTTTATTGAGTTGCCATTTCTTTTGGATGGATAATGGTGGTATGCATGCTAGAATGATTGAGGGTTAAAACCATGAAAAGTGTTATTATACTAGCTGAAGATTATTTCTTTTGTTATGATCATATGCTTAACTTCATTTCCTTGCTTGGCAGACCATTGCTACTGTGTGTATGTTCCTAGCTGGGAAAGTTGAAGAGACACCTCGTCCATTAAAGGATGTTATTCTCGTTTCCTATGAGATAATACACAAAAAAGATCCTGCTGCAGCTCAGAGGATCAAACAGAAGGTGTTCTTTAAATTAATGGTGCTTTCGCCAGTTTATATGTATTCCTCGTACTGATGCTTTGACCACTTTTCCTCCGTGTCGTGTATCTTGCTCCCTGACTTGTTCAGTCATTCTTTTGCCTGTTCTTACTTGCCATTCATGATCTTTCTCATTCCATTTTCTCTTTCACTCGTTTTCTTATTCATCGGACATATAAGACTAACCCCATATTTTCTTCTTAGAAAACCTAATGAGCTAAAATTCCCATGCACGGTTCGGTATGAAGACTTCACCTTTGAGATGTTAGGCACGTGTAATATTTGTCCAGTCTGTTGATTATTGTGTGATATATTGCCCATGAGTGTAAAATCGCAATCATGGTGTGTTTCTCTTTCATTCTGTCTGTTCCTCTTGAACTCAAAATTCTTGCTCAGAATCCAATTTTTTCCTCCAACAGCTGTGTCCTTGGTAAAATATCTCCCTTTACTTTATTTTTTTTTCTTTTAAATTATTGTTAAAATATAACATTTCTTTATGCCCTAGTTATTATTATTTTTTTGTTTTTAATATTCTTTTGTTTGCATAATGTAGTTATTAGGTGTTGCTCATTAGCCTCAATATCTCTTGCAGGAAGTGTATGAACAACAAAAGGAGCTAATTTTAATTGGGGAGAGGGTTGTGCTTGCCACTTTGGGGTTCGACCTCAACGTTCACCATCCATATAAACCTCTTGTTGAGGCTATAAAGAAATTCAAGGTTGCTCAGAATGCTCTTGCCCAAGTCGCATGGAATTTTGTTAACGATGGGTATGTTTTCAAGCGGTGCTCCTTCATGTTTGAAAACAATCACTTCTGTTTTTCTGACTCATTGTGAAGCACCTTGCAGGTTGAGGACATCGCTCTGCCTCCAATTTAAGCCCCATCATATTGCAGCTGGTGCTATTTTCCTTGCTGCCAAGTTCCTCAAGGTAAAGCTTCCGTCAGATGGTGAGAAGGTCTGGTGGCAAGAATTTGATGTCACCCCACGCCAGTTGGAAGGTTGGTGTCCTCTCTATAAATTTGTTTTTCAATATCTTGTGGATATACTATGTTTTCTGGACTCGAGTGTGAGCGTTGGACACAGGTATGTTTTTTTTTCTTCAATATCTACATATCTGGATATGCATTGAACATGATTATTTCCGGAAAAATGAATAGTCAAAGCAACATTGCTAATGTTGCTTGATTGAAGTATTTGTCAGATGATGTTTCTCTTAATTTTAACCCATTGGATGCAAAATGATATCTATCTGTTACATGCAATTCATTTGGTTTGGTAGGCAGTCTTTTTATTGTCGTGTCGTGTGAAATTCCATGGATCCTGCTGTGTACTCATAGTTGTTGTCTTCTTTTTTTCCTCGTGTGTGTTTAGTTGGATATCGTACTAAGTCAACCATGGTTATTTTATCTTGCAGAGGTTAGCAATCAAATGCTGGAACTTTATGAGCAAAACCGAGTACCCCCATCTCAGGGTAGTGAAGTAGAAGGAGGTGGTGTCGGTGGTGATACATTTCATCGAGCACTGGCTAAACATCCATCAGGAAGTGAGGAAAAACAAGTATCTTCATGGTCAGTGGCCGACCACTCATCTGTTGACAAACATGGGATGTCAACAAGGACTGCCCAAAATCAAAATAATGCTAATGGTGAGATGGGAGGTGTTATTACTGATCACAAGTTGGATACTGAGACCAAAGATGGTAATCAACATCATGAGCTATTACCGCATAAGGAGCACATGAGGGAAGTTTCAAATAAATCTAGGTCCGGAACTGAGCGAACCGGGGGAGAAGACCAGGAAAGAACTGGTGGAAGAAATGACACTGCAGAAACTGGTGAATGGAGAGATGAGGGAGCATCACGTAAGGCTAGTGGTGTGGTTGGGCGAAACTTGGACATTCGGGAAGGACCCGTTGGCCAGTCACCGAAAGAAGCTATTAAAATAGACAAAAATAAGTTGAAGGCTGCGCTTGAGAAAAGAAGGAAGTCACGTGGGGAAACGATGAAGAAAAAGGATGTCATGGACGAAGACGATCTTATCGAGAGGGAGCTAGAGGATGGAGTTGAATTGGCTGTGGAAGATGAGAAAATCAAGCGAGAACGACAGAACTGGTCTAGAAATGAGAATCAAGATCATGTTAAGGAACACGGGGAAACGGGAGAAGCGAACCACTACATTACAAAAGGGCAATCATCTCAGGGATTCGAAACAGAGGCTGCCGAAGAAGGAGAAATGCTGGATGATGCTTCCCCGAAAGTAAACCCCCGAAAGCGAAAAGGTGGAAGCCCACCAGAGAGGCAATCTGAGGGGAAGAAACGTCATGAGTACACGTCAAGTTACAACCACGAAACCATAGAAGACGGGCCAAAAAGTGGTCGTAATAGTTATCCGGATAAAGAATATCGAAGGCATGCACACGAGAATCATTTCTGAGGCAGCATTAACAGTAAGTCCACGCATTTTGATTTATTAACGAGCGTATGATATCGGAAAACCGGTTTCTGACTGATTTTCGAACCTTGCTTTCGATGTACTAAAAATTAAATTCTGATTTTGATTGCCTACACTGGCTTTTATATGTTTGACTGTAACAGAATGTTCGGAACGAGGGTGCTTAGGCTTGAAGAAGAGAAAGTAAAAGAGGCAATTAATTTATTTACTTTATATGCATGGTTTAAGTGAGGTCCCTATAATCCCCTCTATTATTAAATGGAAAGAATTAATTAAATTTAAAGTATAATAGAGTTAATTTTTACTGTATTAAAAATGTCTTGATATTTATTTTTCAATTGCTTTTAATTTCAAATAAAAGATTTAATTTACAAATTTTAAAATAGATTTTTTAAATAGTAAATGTTAATTCTATTTTAATTTGATTTTATTTGATATATTTAATAATATATGTATCAAAATTGATTTATTAAATAGTAAAAGAATTAATTTAATTAGGTTTCTATAATAGAGGATTTCTTTGGTACATTCGTCAATATGTGTGCATGTTTTTGTTATTTTATACTTTTTTATAAAATTCAATATAAATTTAAATTTAAATTTAAAAAAATAAGAAAAATGGATAGGATGAAACTTTTTTTTTTTTTTTGGGTACAAAGATTAACTTTTTATGAATATAATTTTTACATGAACTATAAATACTCGGATAGAATAACAATTGCTTCGGGACATCAAATTGTTCAAATCGGACTAAACCAATTGTTATTTTGATTCAGATAAAAAATTTGAATAGACTTCTGGGTAAATTGCTCGAAAGCGATAAAAACATTGAATTCTTTTAATTATTTAAACCGAAAATCCAACCGTGAATCGACTGTTTAATATCGATTCAACTTCTAAAACATCCTGAACTGCTCATAATCCTATACAACAAATATCAGTTATAATGAAGATACAATATTCCAAAGAAAATAAAAATTAAAAATATAATCGATTTCTTTCCCGGTCTTTTTTGTTTTTTTTGGTTAGAGAATCATTCGTAAGAGCGTTTGGTTTTGATTTTGTTGGAAGGTTGAGTGAGGAAAATAAAATTAAAAATAAAAATTTCCCTTTACAGTGATTTTATTCTTCTTCATCAACCTTCTCAACAATCCCACTACTCTCAATTTTTCTTCAATTTTTTTTCATAATCTTTTTCCCTAAAAAGCTCCTACGTATTTTTCTTGATCTGTTATTATTTTTGGAGCTTACAAATCTCATCATCATCGAACGATCTCATGGCCACCACTGCAAACAAGACCATCAATGCTAAAATAGTCAGTTTCCTCTAAACCCTCCTTGAAAATTGTTTTTGTCATTATCAGTTGAATTTTGTGCTTTGGGACTCGTTTAATTGCGGAGTTACGATCTGGGTCTTTCTAAATTATGCGTCATTGCATGTTTTTTATGTCAAATTTTGATATAGGTTTGCATGTTCTTGCATTTTTATTTTTTTAAAATCTTTCTAGGTTTTGCTTTGATCCTCGTTTTTCCCCCCTTTTATTTTTTATTGCTGATTTAATTTGTTAACTTTTTTTTTTTTAAATATGTCATGTTTATTTTGTGGTGATGAGGCGTGTTTATTGTTTTATTATAATGAATGATCATTAAGAACATGATCAAATTAGAGGTTAACAAATAAGTGTTCTGACTGAAAATTACTAAAATTAAAATAAAGTAAAATTTATTTACAGATCTTTAAAATAAAATCAAACTGGTTGAGGGGATTTCCGTGGAAGGTCGTAAACCCCTCAACAGGTCTGATATGAGGCTCGAGGTGTCTATGTTCGGTTGTCTTTCGACTTCACCAAAAGCTGCCAGGAGTCCATGGAGTCGGAGCGCCAATACCAAACCTGTTGAGGGGATTCGTCCTCCGAAACTATATACACTTTTTAAATATAAAACAAATAAACAAATTTAAATATATAAGCACCATTGTTTTTCCCCTTTTAAGTTCTATGTTAGAGATGTTTTAGGAAAAGAAATAAAGCAATATTTCTTGTTTTCATAGCAAGCATTATAGTTGTCAACTATGTTACTCGGATTCTAGTATGAATGTTGCCATATGCACAATTGGGCTGTGTTCAATACGAGTAGCTTTCCACCCATTTCTGTATATATGGAGGGTCCGTGAAGGGTTTTCTCAGATCATGTTCGAGAATTTGTCTGTATCAAGCATGAGTATCTAGAAAAAACAGAGTAACATAAATTGTTGAAAATGTGTTGTGTTCCTCAGGTTCTACTTGGGGATGTTGGAACTGGAAAATCCAGTCTTGTGTTGCGCTTCGTTAGAGGCCAATTTGTCGAATTTCAGGTTGGTGATGTCAAGTATTTTTGTTAGTAATTTTTATATGTGCATACATACGTATATACATTTAGAGGCTAACTAGTTAGTAATATATGTAGCTTGACACTTATCTTCTGATGTAGGAATCAACTATTGGTGCTGCATTTTTCTCCCAGACGTTGGCGGTGGATGATGCAACCGTAAAGTTCGAGATTTGGGATACGGCCGGTCAAGAGCGGTACCATAGCTTGGCTCCAATGTATTACAGAGGAGCTGCGGCTGCAATTATCGTTTACGATATAACAAATGCCGTAAGTTCATTATAAGTGTCGGATACGAATATGTTTAAATATTTTTAGTAAATTTTTCCATTTCCTACACTTATGTATCTGACATGAGTGTTAGATTAGGTTATTTCAACAGAAACAAAAGTTCAAAATGTGAAACTGGGAAATAAAGCATTAAAGCTTTGGGATTCCCTAAACATTCCTGCAACTTTCTTGCCATCTTGCTCGGGTTTTTGTGTGATTGTTAGATAAAAGTATGCATCTTTTTACAAGTATGTTAAAATGTTTTTCGAAATTTTTATACGTTCGAGATACTTGGAGGAGTATATGCTTATACCCAGGTATGTATGTCGATTGAAGGACATTCCTGCAATTTTTATATTTTCAAAATTGTTAGATAAAAGTTCAAAATTTTTATCTTTTTACAGGGTTAAATTTTGTTCTAGTCTGAAGTTTATAACAATTTGTTCTTATTTTGTAGACATCATTTGAGAGAGCTAAAAGTTGGATTGAAGAACTTCAAGCACAAGGTAGACCCTTATTTTTCTTTTACGTTTTTCGGATTCAAATGTGAGTGTTAGATAAGAGTATATGTTCAACACGAGTACGGTTTTTTTTTTTTGAAGTCATGTATTTGAAGGATTGTATTCTTATATCCATGTTTAGGAATGTGTCTTATACAAGTGCTTAACACAGATTCTTTAAAAAAGATGAAGAATCGAAGCAATATAAATTATTGGTGAAAACACATTTCCAGTCCTTATCAATTTTGAAATTGAGCAAATTAGTCCCTCTAAAGAAATTTGGGCAATTTAATCTTTATCAATTTCAAAAGTGAGCAAATAAGAACAATTAATTATGAGGTTAATGTTTACTGTCAATTGTACCTAATTTTGATTTGTATAATAACAAATTTAACTTTCAATGTTTACATAAATGTTGACAGAGTATGTAAGTTTTGCAGGTTAAATTTGTTAAATCAGAGGATCAAGCTGACAGAATGTGTAAATGTTGTAGGCTAAATTTGTTAAGTCAAGATCAAATTGACAAAATGTGTAAACTTTGAAGGTTAAAATTGTTATTATATCAATAAAATACATGTACAATTGACAAAAAAGCATTGACGTAGTGATTAATTGCTCACTTTTGAAATTGATGGGAGTCAAATTGCTTCAACTTTTTTAGATGAACCAATTTACTTAATATCAAAATTAGGAGGGACCAGAGAGATCTTTTTACCTAAATTTTTATATATTTTTTACTTACTCTTTTTCTTTTTAATGTGAAGGCAATTCTGATATGGTAATGGCACTTGCTGGGAACAAAGCTGATTTACTGGATGCAAAGAATGTGGAAACGGAGGTAAGTTATCATTATGTTATTCGGATTCGAGTGTGTTTAATATAAATACGTCTTTGATACGGGGTACATTCAACTTGTTCTTAAAAACGTTTTTCATGTCATTTGAGGATGACCATATCTTTCATATCCATATGGAAAAATGTATCAGACATTTCAATTTTTCGACTGTTTTGACATTTCAAAACAACTCGTTATCTATATGGGATATGGAAAAGGATCATATAGTTTTGAGGTTCGTTTTGTTTCAACTCCAACGGTCGGTCCGATCGACCGACCAGCATGTGAATGTCCAGTTCGACTTCTTATTCTCTTTTTTCTTTCAGGAAGCAAAAACTTATGCTCAAGAGAACGGCCTTTTCTTCGTGGAAACTTCCGCCAAGACTTCGTCCAACGTCAACAACATTTTCTACGAAATAGGTGTTTTATTTCTCATTTATGTGACTTAGACTGGGGTTCGAGTGATCAGTATACGTTCAATTTAAAAAAAAAAATGTTCTTTTTCATATATTGGAAGGTTATCAGAGGGATCATCTCTCAATATCCATGTTTGAAAATGTATCAGACACGATGTATTTGTTATCCAAGTCAGAGAATTGACCCCTTTTTTTTTTTTTTTTTTTTCCATTTTCGTACAGCGAAAAGAATACCTCGAGTGCTGCTGTCACAAAATCCTGCCGGAATGGTTCTCATGGATAGATCTGCAGAACAACCAGCAAGGGCATCTTGTTGCTCGTATTAGGCGATGGTTATCTAGGTTACCCAAAGTCAAGATCGAGTATCATATATGACTATGCGTTCAGCACGGGTATGTTTAATTTTTAAAAATTTTATTTACTTCCATGTACTTCATACTCAAGCTTAAATATATGTCGGACACGAGTAATTTAGAGAAAATGAGAAGTCGAGATAACAGGGTAGTCTGTTTTGGTTACTCATTTATGTACCGATACATTTTGGAGTTGTACATGCACGATGTGTAGAGGTTTTGAAATCGACCCGGGTTTTTTGGGGTTGGAGAGCGGGTTTTCCTCGTAAGTTCCATATATTTCTGAGTTCTGACCTACATATTCAAATAAGAAATGCCATTTTTCCTGTTTTTAAATCCAGTTTTTGGTTGCTCATTTATAAGTCTTGTTATTTGTTAAGAGATGTATTTGTTCCATCTTGATTTTGGTAAAAATCCTGTACAAGTCCTTGTATTGTAGCACAAAATGCATTTTGATTCTTGTAATTTTAAAATGAGAAAACGGGGTAAAAAATATCATTTTACTCAAAAAATGATTAAATTAGTCATTGTACATTAGATTAAAAAGAAAACTAATCTTGTTAAAAATTTTATTTATTTTTACTGTTAAAAACTTATCTTTGTAAGCTAGTATGAGATATACGTAGCACGTCATATGTCACTGTTTGATTTTTAATTGTACAAATAGATGGAATTTTTAACAGAAAAAATCAACTTGTTCTTTGCTCTAACATATAAGGATTAAATTGTTTGTTTTTTTTGTAAAGAGGATAATCTGTAATATGATTTTTATTTCGAGATACTTTTACCAACAAACAGATATATGGATGTTATATGTTAGAAAAACGAGCAAAATAAAATTTTTTATGACATTCATCATTTAAATGCAACAGTTGAAGTTTTTTAAGCAACTATAGATCAATTCAAGTTATTTTCATACGTTTGTGGCATATTATTAATGTAAAATAAAAATATTAAATTAATAAATTTTGATGGAAAATGGTAACGAAGCCAATGATTATGATTGGATTAAAACTTTTAATCCAAAAAGAGAACTTAATTTTTAACTTTTAAAGCATAAGGATTAAATTTTAAATTTTATCAAAGTATAGATACTAACAACATATTTTGATATTTACAAAAATAAAAATACGAAAACACATTCGGTACTTATTTTCTCATAATATAATCATAAGAAATTAGAATTTGATATTCAAAAATTGTTGAAAAAGAGAGTGAGAGGATTTTTTACTTTTATTTAAACTTAATTAATATTAATTCATTATTAATTTTTCTAGTTTTGTAAAAATATTTTTAGTGAAAATAATGATCTTATAAAATTTTCATATATTTTTATTTTTCAAAAAGTCATTTTTAATTTTTCAATCAAACATATATATCTTTTAATATTTTTCATTTTCTAAAAATAAAACACAAAATGACAATTTTTTCTAAATCAAACACACTCTAAATATTTCTGAATTTTCCATCTTGATAATAATATTATTATATTTTATATATTGTTTATTAATTTTATATTCATATCACTTTTCTATATTAGTTTATAAAAATAGTTTTAAATTATTACTAATTAGTAATTATATAAAATTTCGCAAAATAGTTTTCCATGCTATATAGTTTTTTTTTTTAATTTTTCAAATGATTTTTTTATTCTTTTACTTCAAAGAACTGAACCACTTAATTTTTCAAAGGTTTTAAGGATCAAAATGAGAAAATAGTAAAGCTCAGGGACTAAATAAAAGATTAAGCCTAAATATACATATAAAAATATGAAAAATAAATTAAAATTTTAACGGAGTTAAACCCTAACGTAGGGTTTTATAAAAAAGGCAAAAAACAGGGCTCAAAATTCCATTAAAACTCCTCTCTTATATTCATCAAAATCCCCAATTTTTCTTCATTTTAACCTAAAGAATCTTGTTTGGGGATAAATCCCTTTATCAGGTAAGTAACCCCAATTAGCTTCTTTTTGCCAATATTCTGCAAAATCCCCAATTTTTTTGGGGCAAAAGAAAATGATAAACCCGCAAATATTTTCCCTTTTTCCTCTCAGAAAACCAATTTCAGCCTAGCTTTTTTGCTAAATTTTGTTTAGGGATTATGGTGCGATGTTTATATGCAGAATCAGTAGAAAATTCTGTAAGTTGTCTAAAATGATTGCTAATTTGGACAAGTTTATTGTTTTCTCTCATGCTATCTATGGTAAATCCGATGTTGTTCACAACCCATGTTCTGTTTCATTGAATGTTAGGTCTTTTAGGAGTTCTAGGCTTCTCTATGAGTCCGTACAATCATCGAGTTCGGGTTTAGCGATTCCGATCTCGCGAACGGCTAAAACCGAGGCTCGGGATGTTTTATTCGATTACTTGCATTCGACTAGGGGCTTTAGTTTCGTGGATGCTGAACATATAAGCAAGAACTCACCTCATTTTTTTGAAAAATTGTTGTCCAAGCTTGATCCTGAGGAAGATGTGGCGAAATCTTTGTCTAAATTCCTTAGATACAATCCTATTAATGAGTTTGAACCGTTCCTCGAGAGTCTTGGGTTGAGCCCTGCAGAGATAACGTCTCTCGTTCCACAGAGATTGATATTTTTAACTGATGATAGTGTCATGCTCGAGAATTTTCGTGTTTTACGGGATTATGGGATTCCTCGAATTAAGATGGGAAAGATGTACAAGGAGGCTAGGGAGATTTTCAAATATGATTACGGGATATTGGCTTCGAAACTTAAGGCTTACGAGAATTTGGGTCTGAGCAAAGCAATAGTTATAAAGCTTGTTAGTTGTTGTCCATCACTTTTGGTCGGTGGTGTTGATGCAGAATTTGCTGTGGTTCTCGAGCGGTTTAAAGCATTAGGAATGAAGAAGGATGAGATTGGAGGGCTAATATCGGGTAAGGGCATATATGATTGGGGTAGAATGCTTGACACACTCTATTTTCTTGATAGAGTGGGTTATACTGATGAGCAGTTACGTAATTTGTTTAAAACAAATCCGCCATTGTTGTTTCAAGGTTCCGGGAAGAAGGTTTATGTACTATTTGGCCGGTTACTCAAATTAGGTTTCAAGATGAACGAGGTTTATTCCTTGTTTATGCAGAATCCGCATATCTTGTCGGTTAAGTGCACCAAAAACTTTTGTAAGGCATTGGATTTCTTGTTCGATATTGCGATGCAGACCGAAGATATCATGCACATTGTATCTACGCGCATGGAACTAATGGGTTCATATTCTTTGAAAGGACCTAAAACGGTTTGTAGAGAGTTAAACGTTAAGAGAGATGAATTATGCCGAATTATAAAGGAGGATCCGATGAAATGGTTTGATGCGGCTTCGAAATCCAAGATTCAAAGTAGTATCCTGGTAGCTTCGAAAGATCCGAGTACATTCCTTGAGAAAACAGCTTTCTTATCAAGATTAGGCTATTTGGAAAACTCGGACGAGATGTTGAAAGCATTGAAGCAGTTCCGAGGCAGAGGGGATCAACTTCAGGAGAGATTCGATTGTTTGGTAAATGCAGGTTTGGACAGCAACGTTGTCAAGAACCTAATAAAAAATGCTCCGATGGTGCTTAACCAGTCGAAGGACTTACTCGAGAAGAAAATCGATTGCTTAACAAACTGGTTAGGGTACCCGCTCGAATCCGTTGTGGCATTCCCTGCATATTTATGTTATGACATGGAAAGAATTAATCAAAGGTTTTCGATGTATGCTTGGCTAAGGGAGAGAGGAGCTGCGAAGTCGATGTTGTCATTGAGCACCATACTCGCGTGTTCGGATGTTCGATTTGTCAAGTATTTTGTATTAGTCCATCCTGAAGGTCCAGCCAAATGGGATAGTCTAAAGAATTCATTGAATACAGTGTAAGTTCTGTTCTACTCAATATACACTTTATATATATATATATATATATATGTGGTGTTCTAATAAGAGGATTCATTGAGTTTTTGTTTTAATTCTTGATTTTAAACTTAATTTGTTTTTTTCAGAATAAGTCTAATGGTTCAAATGTTGGAAATTTTGTGATTTTTTTTTAATGTTATGCATGTCCGTTTTACAATCCATGTTCGGGGTTTGTGGTTGTCTCTCTCAACAATGTTCTCTCCAATATTTAAACTTACATTCTCCTCTTGAGAATGCAATGTGATTGATTGCTCCCAACTATTGTTCTTGTTCTTCCTTCTATTGCTATATTTGATCACTTTTCAAGGTTTTCAAGTTCTTGAATATTCCTGTCAGGTCATTTCGAGTTTGAGCAGGTTTGGGTTTAGGATATTGCAAGCGACATGTTTATGTGTATATATATATATTGGAAAGTATTCACTCACACTGACATAAAATTTAAGTGGATTTACTTTATTTTAACAACTCAATTATTGAATTTATTAATATATTTATACTTATCATACATGTAAATTTTTGCGTTGATCTGATATTAATATATATTTAACGAGTAAATCGTTATATATTTTTAATTTATGCCGGACTGAACGTGCATCATCTTGATAAATGAGACATGAAATATGATGATTGAATTGTTAAAATATTAATTGTGTAAAAAGTTACCGAAAGATGTAACATTATTTTAAGTTTATTTTAATATATGATTGTTTTTGGTGTATTTTAAATTTCAACTTTACAATTAAATTTATTTTTTTCTCTAAACTTAAAAATAACTTGAAAAACAAATTTATATAAATTTTCAAGTGACCAACCACTGATTCAACCAATTCGATTGATTCAACTCCTAAACCAATAATAATTAATTAATTAATTAAAAATTCATAAAAATTTTAAAAAATTAAAAATAAAAAATTTATTAAGTCCATTCAATCTATTCAATTGTTGATTTTTATCTCGATTTTTTATTTTTATTAATTTCAAGCAGTTTTCAAATTAATCGATTCAATCCTTTTGTTTAGTATGTTATATCGAGTAGTTACCAAGTTCAAAATAAATAAAAAAAATGAATAAAAAATGAATAAAATTAAAAGAACTTGAATTAATCATTTACAAATATAAATAAATTTGAATAAAATATGAAACTCATATTTTGAACCAAATCAGATTTAACTAAATACTTGTTGTCGAAACCACCTCGAAAACGAAGGTTTCGAAAAATATTTTAAGTTTTGGAAAATGGGAATAAAAAAGGGAGTCGCCACCAATCTTTTATTTGGGTGTGATTGGATCACCACGAAACGCTTAAAAAACGTTAAAACGTCGGTCTACGAAATCCAGAAGAAAAGGTTCGGGAGTCGGTTACGCACGAGAAAGGATTAGCACCCTCGTACGCCCAGAATTGGTACCACATGATCATTTTCGGGTCTTATTTTATGAAAACAATGAAAGCTCGAGTAAAGTTTAAAATACGGTATTCATTTTGAAAGACTCTGTGTAATTTTAAAGGAGACCTTTTAAGAAGAATTCGTCCCCGTGTTTCATTCCTCTTATGAGAATTAGAAAGCGTGTCCAACACATTAGGACACTACATTCTCGGAGTATCGAAATTGAAGGACGTTTAGGGAACTTTTGAAGAAAGTATTCGATTGCGTGATTTGTACGAAATCATACCTAGCACGTTAAGGCACGATCTTTCGAGGTTTCCTCGTGAAGGAACATTGTCTCGTTTATTTAAAAATTTGGATACGAATAGGGGTGTGTTGAAAACTTTTGAAGATGATATTTCTTTCGTATGAATTACGAAAATCATGCCCCGCACGTTAGGGCACGATTTCCGAAGTTTTCACACGAAATAATATTGCCTTATTTTCGTCATGAAAGTTCTTCGTATATATATTTTGAGAACTTGAAAATTTCGTATGAAGGTTAAAATGCAATCCTCGAACACATGATTTGAAGAATTAAAAGGAATACTCGTTTACTTCGATTTTCACGAAGATTTGAAGTCGCGACCAACACGTTAGGACACGACATTCTAGGAGCCTCGAAGTGAACGGGTGTAAGAAAAACTTGAAAAAGATATTCGATTCGCACGAATTATACGAATAAATCACACCCGACACGTTAGGGCATGATTTTCCGAGTTACGCTTGAACCGAACATTGCCTAGATTTTTGAAGTAATTTGTAAATGAAATGTAAATTTAAAAACACGAGTAGCAATTAATGAGAGAAATTAGATACGAAGCAATAAGCAGATGAATAATGCGCGAATATAAAATGTAGATGCAAACAAACGCAAATATTGATAAGCGATGAAATCGGGGTGAAAAACGAGACTTTTGGATACTCGGGGGCAAAATGGTAATTTTGGTAAAATCGGGGTTAAAATGGAATTTTAAAAGATATGGGGGTAAAATGATAATTTTTTTGGTGAAGTCGGGATAAAAATGGGATTTTAAAAGATACGAGGGTAAAATGGTTATTTTCGGTGAAATCGGGGTTAAAAATGGAATTTTAAAAGATACGGGGGTAAAATGGTAATTTTTTGGTGAAGTCGGGGTTAAAAATGGAATTTTGGAAGATTCGGGGGTAAAATGGTAATTTTCGGTGAAATCGGGGTTAAAAATGGAATTTTAAAAGAGTCGAGGGTAAAATAGTAATTTTCAGAAGTTCAGGGTTAAAAATGGAATTTTAGAATATTCGGAGGGTACAATGGTAATTTTTGGTGAAATTTGGGTTAAAAATGGAATTTTAAAAGATTCGGGGGTAAAATGGTAATTTTTGGAAGTTCGGGGTTAAAAATGGAATTTTAGAAGATTCGGAGGGTAAAATGGTAATTTTCGGTGAAATCAAAATGGTAATTTTCGGTGAAATCGGGGTTAAAAATGGAATTCTAAAAGATTCAGGGGTAAAATGGTAATTTTTGGGTTGTTTGGGGACCTATAAGCAATAATACCAAAGAGTGGGTGACACGTGGCAGCCCCACAGGCAACCAGCAGTCAAAGGATTAACTTATAAACCATGAAAAATTCTTGGGCCAATTTTGTAATTAAATAAAAGTTGATTTGGGGATTAAATTAAAACATATTAAAAATAAAAAGGACTAAATGCATAAATAATCAAAAAATGACACGTGGCAGCTCCTGGTGCAGTCAAACAGTCAAAGGACTAAATTGAAAAGAAATTAAAATCACATGGCAAAATTGCAAATAATTAAAAAATACAGAAAGGACTAAATTGAAGCAAATAAAAAATGCGGAAGGACCAATCGCGCAATTAGCCCTTTTGTTAAAAACACGCGGACCTTAGGTGGGTCGGGTCGGGTCGGATCGGGCCAAACGGGTCCTATATATATTATCTCAGATTATTTTTTTCATTTTTCTTCATTTCTCTAAAAATTCACTTTCTTTCTCTCCCTTTTCCTCTCAGCCATCTCCTAGGCCGGCCAAACTCCGGCCGACTCCGACAGCCACCAAGGTCGCGCGTGGGGGCGCGTCACCGGTGCCTTGGGCCACGCGCTTCAACGCCGGTCACTCCTCCACCATCGAGAGTCTTTCACGCGCCGTTCCAGAGCCTTCCGACCGTCGTACACGCGCCGATCAGGGGTAGGTTAATCGCTTCTTTCTTTCTTTCTTTTTTTCTTTGTTTTTCTTTGATATTATTTCATCTTCCCTTTTCTTAAAAAGGATCTCAGATCTGGGTTTCTCAGATCTAAAAAATATAAAACCTTTCCCCTCCTTTTTATTTTTTATTCTCAAAACATATATTATTCTCTTTTCCAAAATCCTATTTATTTTATTTTTTGTTGTTATCGTCTACATAAAAAGGGTTCGATTTGTTCTCAAGATCTGTTTAATACTTGGTATCTCCTGTGTAGGTGTTCGTACGACAATGACGGTGGCTCCGGGGGTGGCAGCGATGATGCACAGTGGTCGGATGGAAACAGATGAGTTCCAGCCCCCTCAGTTTCTCTTTTTTTATTTAATTAATTATTTATTATTAGTAATTATTACCAATATTAATTACTGACATTAATATTGATAACACTACAGTTAATAATCACAATTTAAAACGTTTTTTAAAGAAAATATTAAATGCTAAGAACGAATAAAATGCATGTATTAATGCCTAGTTTGAAACCGATAGGTTTGAGAATTTAACCGAATACACTGCAGTTACACATACATTGTAAAGTAGCAGACGTTCATTAATAATACCTGTCTGTAACGCTTGGGTAATCTAATGCTTTGGACTTTGAATCTGTCTCCTGTTTGGTGTCTGTTTGACTATTGTCTGCTAGTAATTGCTTACGGTCCTTCTATGATGTGAAACAAAGGGTTCGTATTAAAGACTGGGTTTGTATATTGATTTTGAGAACAGCCTTAGTCACCGAAAGAAAAGGAGAAAAAAAAAAAGATCCCTTTTACAATGAATTGATTCTGGTTTTATAACCAGAATCACCATGATGCTAATTTGTTGTTTGCTCTTAAATGTCTGCCTAACTTCTTTGCTTGTTGCAGGTTCTTCTTGGCAATGGTGATGGCAGGGCATGGTGGAGTTGGTGGTGGCAGCAGCACGTGGGTTGAAGCAGATTTCAAAGTTCTGACTTTGAATGCTGCTGGTTCAAGAGAGGTTTCGGTTTGGGTCGATGATGTAATTGGGTCAAGGGTTAAAATGGGCAAAGGGGATTGGGCCAATTGGGCCATGTATTTGGCCATTTGTAATTGGGCCGAAAAATGGGTCAAAAAATGGGTTTAAATGGGCTAAGAAGATTGGGCCAATTGGACCATGTAATTAGACATTAGACTTTTAATTCTTAATGTTTAGTGTTTAAATTTTAATTTTAATTTTAATTTAAAGCAAATTTAAATCAATTTAAATCCAAATTAAAACCAAAAGTCCAAGCTCGGTCAAAATTGAGTTCCAACACTTGTGATGTATGTAAAGCCATGTAGTAAATAAATAAAAGGTTAAAAAGAGTACGAGTCAAGTTGAAAGTTTATGCTCGATTAAAGATGTACTTGATTGGGTAGAAAAATAAAAAATTAAAAAGATTGAGTGAAAAAATTAAAATAAAATTAAATTGAAGTATGCTTGGTTGAAAAATAATTGAAAAAAGAGAATGAAAAAAATATATATTACTTCAAAAATATACATTTTTCAAATCTTTTTCATCTTTCCTACCAAACAAACTTATAAAAGGATAAATTATATTTTTCATCCTTTTAGTTTTCTACCCTTCAATTTTCCATCCTTCTAATTTTCTTTTCACTCAATCAAGCAAAACCGAAAAAAAAAACAAAAAAAAACCCATCTCTATAGACATTTTAATGGTTTGTTAAGCAATTAAAAACATTAATTTTACAAAAACAAAAAAACCAGATTTCTTCATAATTTTTGGAGCTTGTATCGACCGCCGTCTTTTAAAGACGACGACGATGAAGTTAACCCGTTCCGGTTAAACTCGGCTTTGTCTTTATTAAATGCTTTCTGAACATCCTCCTTCAGCTCCCTGAAACGCGATCTCTTTAGTTTTTGCTCCTCGAGGCTGCCCCGCTCGAGGTAAAACAAATCGGGAAGGTCATCTTCCATGAACTTATCTAGCACTTCCGAGCAATGTGGGAAGTAACGCCGACCCATTTCAACTGTGGAAAAACAAGCATATTGATTAAGAATCGCATGATTTAACGAACATGACAATGGAAGATTCAAATATAAGGGTATTTCGACCACCTGTTTTCATAAGGGCTTCCATCCTCGCGAGAAGTCGTTTCTTCTGCATTATGGGTGTCTCGTTCAAGTCAACTTGACTTAAGTTCCCGTTCGTACCTTTTGATGAGAGACCAGAAAACTCGGAGGTTCTCTCCGCATGTGCGATGTCCATGGCAAGTTTCGCTTCGCTCGGGAAAAGTAACCTTGCGAATGCCACTGCAATAGACAACAATACTTAGAGCTAACCTTCTAAGAATATGGACTCGTAACGAATCAAATGCTTTCTTTACATGTAAGCCAATGAATTCAAACAAGCAAAAACTATATCTTAAACCAAATTATCAAGGGAGCATTCACAATAGTGGAGATAAAGAGCCTTGGGAAATCCTGACATAGAGTAATACCTCGGTTCTCTAGGTATAGAAGTCGCATGTGCATATCATCAGCCATTGTATGGGAAGTAACTGAAACATCTCCTGCCATAGGATTTCTCCTCATTTCTCTCTCCAAAACATCGATGCATATCCGATCTTTATTTGTTTCCTTCCCTTGCTCCGTTTTCGCGTGATAATCCTTCGGTCTTGTCAATCTCTGGCAGATGTTAAAAGCACTTCGTCCATCCAATGTTAACTCCGAAGCAGATGCCCCTTTTGCTAAAAGTGACATTATCACCGACGGTTCTTTACGCATTGCAGCTATGTGAAGAACCGTATAACCACAAGAGTTTCGTCGATTGACATCAGCCAGACGTAGGGCAAGAATCTCAGAAACAACCTTGGGATCACAATACGCTGCGGCATAATGGAGGGCAGTGGCATCATCCAAAGTTACATCGGACTCAGTTAAAAGCAGTTTAACAAGCTCAACATCGTCGGAGTCTAAAGCTTTTTGTATTCTCCGGATTTGTTTCTCTCTCAAAGGAACAACCACTGCCTCACCATCTTCAGCTTCGGTGGGAGGCTTGCAGCGAAGTAACCGAATGCTCTCCGCAACTTCATAAGGAAGCTCTTTCTCGATGGAGATGCTATCGAGATCCGACCTTGTCACTCTATCAACACATTGAGAAACAAGCTGACTGCATTGACAATGGAAAGCAACCACAAGGATCGGAATAATGTCTTCTACGAGAGCCTTATCCACGAAATTAAGAAGCCGTCGCTGCAAATATATACACAGATATAAAATCAATATACATTCATTTGGCCTAATCAAGCTAAAAGTTTGCCAAAATTCATCCGTGATTCTCCTTTTCAGTTACTATATGAACTTAATGGCTTCCTATTAGGTTAAACTTCTTCACAAGTCCCTCAAAATGTGCATTTAGAAAAGGTTAATTGCAGCAACATTCTCTAAACTACAACTCAAATTCTAAATTGATCTCTAAACTCCAAATCATTCTAATTAAGTCTCAAAGAATCAGTATTATATCAATCAAGTCCTTCTATCAGCCTAACCATTGGTTTACACCTTAATTGCCGGTTTGGATTTGAAGAGTATTTTAAACTACACGAAGCAAATTGTAAACACGCATGCACAACTTGGATAAAAAATATGAATACTACAATTTAAAAAGGTTTTTTTCCTTCTAACACATTGAATCTAAGTCGTTCACTCATGTGCTTTAAATATACTCCATGACATATTTAAACTAACATCTAACACCCAAGTTAGTGACGAGGCTTACGAAAGTAGCTAGTTGACACGATATCGATACTTCAAGGACTCAATTAAAACATTTAAAGTTCGGGACCAATTGAGAGCCTGAGTTGTAGTTAGAGACATCTAGTGCAATTAACACTTTAAAAGTGCTAAATTTCAATACTTTAAAACGTGATAAGTCATCATTTAAAGTAAATGGACTAAATTAGAGGGACTAATTAGCTGTCCAACCTATAGTATAAGGACTCCTCAAGAATTTAACCCTTTCTATTAAGAACCCACAGGCAATAATCTGTTAAAGCATTCAACATATCAAAAAATTTCACGCATCTAAACATATATTTACTGCAATTATACACAAATTTGCTAAAAAATGAAGTAGAAAAACCCCCTTTACTGACCTGAAAAAGTGAAACCATCTCAGGTATTTGAAATATAGAAGAAGCATACATCAATTCCACAGCAAAATCGATGGCGGGCCGACAAGCATCATGTGCACAGTGTGTATCAACACAAGTGGAAACCTCCATGGGAGAAGCTTTAAGCTTCCCAGTATATAAATAACTCAAGAAAACTTGAAAAGCTTCAAGCCCAATCTTACCATAAGGCAAGAACTCATTCATGTTATAACTGGGTTTCCCTTCTTTTTCAACACACCCATCATTATTATTCTTTTTGTCAAAAAGCTCCTTAAAGAACTTACTTCGAACAGCTAATATGCATCTATGAACACCCACCGGAACACCTTCAACCACTACGTCGGCGTCGCTAAACGGCGGTGAATTGTCGGAAACGAGCTGTTCTAAGCAGGAACTAAGCTTGGTCAAGCTTATAACCTCGAGGGTAGCAGCAGCAGCACTGGTTTCATGAGTGATTGAACCATTTGAGAGATGAGATGATGAACTGAAGCTTAAAGATGATGATGGTTCAGATAAATTAGCCATTTGAAGATAAAAAAAAAGTAAATAAAATAAATTATTATTGATCTTTATATGGAAAACTGAAGAACCCAGATTGGATTTTTTGTTGGTATTACTATTTTGTACCGAATCACATGATTGAAAATGATTATACTAAGGGATTAAAAGATGAACTTGCTTTAACTTCCAGGACCTTTTGATCAACATAATAAGGGAAAAAAAGGAAAAAATAGTAAAAAAAAAAGACAAAGACAGTGATTTTAAAGAAAGATTACGAATCAGATCCTGGAAAAAAGAAAAAAAGAAAAACCCAGTAATTATTTAGAGAAAATACTTTATAAATTGGAAGAAAAAGAGGCACTTGGCAAAGATCAAAGATGGAATTTGCTTTTTTTTTTTGGTGATAAATGTTAAGAGAACATGGAGAGAGAAGACTTGAGGGGGAAAGGAAGGGAGTCAATGGAGGAGGAAAATAAAAAAATAAGGTTTTGGTTAAATTTTCTACTAGTCCCTGTGGATCTAGTTTATGTATTTTAATTTCCATTCATTTCGATTTTTAAAATTTCAATCTTGATCAAATGGTACCCGTAATTGTTTTTTATTTTCAAAACCTTACTAGTCAACTTACTATTTTTACACATTTCTCACAAGAAAACTCGTTAATGGACTTAACAACAAACATTTTTGTTAAGACTAAAATTTCAAAATGTGAAAAGTATAAAAGCTAAAAATAATCAAATTGGAGAGTATGAACTAAATCAATAACTTTACAGTAATATTAATAACAAAATTTAACTAAACAAATTTAACTACTACATATTTGAGTCAAGATTGAAATTGCATAATTCAAAAAGTACATGAATAAAAGTAACTAAATTAAATTACACATAATACAAAGACTAATAACATCATTTGACCCAAAAATTATTGCGTAAAATAGTTTCAAATTATGATCCAATTTTAAAATAACCTTTAAATTTCAAAATATTTTAATTGAGTCCTCGAAGTACTTGTATCATATCAGTCAAACTTTTTTTTTTCAACATAGCCAATAACTCGAGCTTTAAATGCAATTTCAAATACAACAAATACATTTAAAAGATATGGATCTAATTATAAACATGTCCCTGCCTACTACATAAACAATTTGGATATATTATTTATTTTTTTTAAAAATAATCCTCCTAAATTTTATTGATACTATTTTTTTTTGTCTATGTTAGATTCAAGTTGTTCATGTGATAAATAAACACGTGTTCACAATTTAATCCATGTGTTTAAAATATTCATGTCAATTTTAAACCGACATTTAATATGTAAATTTATGGCTAGACAAACGAAAAGACCTAATTAATACAATATTGATTCTTTCAGGATTTAGTTAGCAAAGGCGAAACCAGGGGCTGGCAGGGGCCTTGGCCCCCCTAAAATAGAAAATTTTTCATTTAGACCTTTAAAACTTTTTAAAATATTAAATTAGTAAAGGTAAAATTACACTTTGGCTCTCTTAAAAATGATAAAATTTTAATTTAATCTTTTAAAACTGCACTTTTACTATCGTAAAAATTATAATTTAACTTCGGCCCCTTAAAAATATTTTTTGGTTTCACCCCTGTTAGTTAGAGTGTTTTAAAGTTTAAAGATCGATTTAAAATCTATATGATAGTTCAGGGACTCATTGTGAAATTAATCCTATTATAATAAATAAAAATAATTGTAATTTTCGATAATAAAAATAATAATTTCGCGGAAATTTCATATTTCATTTTCGATAGAGCGATGAAGTGGTGCGGATGACTTAGAAGATGACGTGGTCAATTGGAGCTGGGTTCCACTGGCGTCATCCATGACGTCATCTCCATGAGGGGATAGCCGCTGTTGTCAATTATCAATTGTCATCAATTTTTCTCTTTTTTTTTCTTCTTATTATATTAGAAGAGAAAAATTATTTAAATAAACCTTCAAACTTTTCCAAAAAAAGCAATTAAACTCCTGTTTTTCACTCAATTAGATATTTAAATTTTCAAAATACATCAAAAAAGTCCTCAAATTTTTTCAAAAAACACAATTAAGATTTCGGCTTTTTTTTACTCAATTACTTAAACTGTCAAAATACATAAAAAAAATTTCCCTTTTAACCATTAAAGTTAACTGCCCTTAATTCTTTAATTAAAGCCACCTCGTATCACAATCACGATATAACATGTAGCAAAAAAATATAAAAAAATAAAAACCTATAAAAAATAAAATATTAAAAATTATAAAAAAATTTATAAAAATCGTAAAATATATAAAATTTTATAAAAATCATAAAAAAAAGATAAAATGCATCAAAAGACCCTTTAACCATTAACTTTAATAGTTTAAAGTTAACGACCCCAAAATATTTTTTTTTCAGTTAAAGCTATAATGTATCACAATATAACGTGAAATGTGATGAAAAATGATAAAAAATAATAATAATAATTATAGAAAAAATATAAAATATTTTTTTTGGTACGATAATTTTTATAATTTTTTATAAATTTTATATTCCTTTACAATTTTTATAATTTTCTTACTACTTCAGAAAATTTTATAATTTTTTATGATTTTTATAATTTTTAATATTTTTTCTAACTTCTATTTTTTTTTGTCACATGTCATGTTGTGGTTATAACATGTGATGACTTTAATTGAAAAAAATTAAGGGTGGTTAACTTTAAAGGTCAATTGTTGAAGTTAACAGTCAAAATATTTTTTAATGCATTTTGATAATTCAAGTATCTAATTGAATAAAAAAAAGATTTCATTACTCTTTTTTTTTTAAATTTGAATACACCCTTAAGCCTTTAAAATAATGTAAAACAAAATTAATTTGATTGTTTTCTATTTCTTTAAATGAATATATTATTAACAAAATTTTGAACTGATGATATAATTATATAATTATCATTTAATTATTTATATATTTTTTTAACTGAATTAATTAAATAACAATTAAATTGAAAAATCTACCATTCTTTTCTAGATAATCTAAAAAATAATTAAAAATATGGTGATTTTTAAATTATTTAGAAAAAAATGTTAGATTTTCTCTCTCCAAAAATATGCTACATTTTAAAATAATATTATTTTTAAAATTTAAAGTGTGGCATGGGTCACATGCAAAGTGAATCCGTCAACTAACATGGCAAGATCAATTTTTTGGAGAGATATATTTTCCTAAATAACTTTTTAAATACAATATTTTTATGATAATTTGTAAAATGTGATGATAATTTTAAGTGAATAAAAATCATATAAAATTCAATTTTTGGCACTACTCTACTGGCATTTATTATTATCAAAATATGTAAAACATAAATACTGAATTATTATATTATATGATTGTATATTATTATTAAGCATTTATTATTTTAGTACATGTTTGGTGGTTGTTTTTTATTTCACATCTGTTTAACATTGGCATAATGATATTTTTGGCTCTCTAATTTTATAAAAAAATTATTTTAATTTTTCATTTAATTTTTCATTTTTTTTAATTTTTAAATTTATACTTTTTTGTCAAATCACTTCAAATTTGATAAAAAAATTAATGTTTGTTAACTTTGCTAATATGACATACATATAAATGATGGTATGTCAATATTTAATTAATTTTTTAAAATAATTTATATAATTTTATTTTAAAAAAATATCGTGCCATTCACGTGGCAATTTACATTATCAAAGTTAAAAAAATTAATTTTTTTATTTATTTTTGAGTGATTTGATAAAAAACAAATTAAAAAGTTAAAAATATAAAAAATTAAATGGATGGTTAAAATAATTTTTTTTATAGAATTGAATGACTAAAGAAATCATTATGACTTGAAGGTTTGTTGTTCTTAATTAGTAATAAGCTTGGACCAATTACTGATGGACAGCTTAGAAACAAACAAAAAGAGGGTAGCTATAGCCTATAGTAATTAAATAAAATAATAAATATGCATTTATTTTCTTCTTTTTCTTTAATTAAGGGAATCTGTTTGTCTTATCCTCAAACTTAATTATTTGCAATTTGAAAAGAATAAATATTTTTAAATGAAATAAAAAAATATTTTTGCGCCACTTCACTTTGTCATTTAAAATTAAATATAAATTAATAAAAGTGATGATTAAAAATAGTAATTGTTAGATTTCTGTAATTATATAATTTGATTTTATCAATATGTATCCACCCAAGGGAGTTGTGAGGTATATTTTTAATATTTAATTTATTTAAAACCTGAAATATATATATATATATATATATAAATATGTATTTTTTTTTTGGTCCATAAATTTTTTTACATTCTCAAGTAAAATGTCTCCAACAAATAATAAAACAATTTTTTTTATGTTTGAGATTTTTCGAATTGGGTCAATCTCTTAAAAGATGTCAATTTTTTATTATTCAATCCTATATATTTCAATAATTTTAATTATTTTTAAAGATTAATATGTCATTTGATACTCGAGTTTGATATCAATGTTTAATTTTTTTGTCTCAATTTGGTACATGAGTTTAATTTTAATGTTCAATTCGATACCCAAATCAAACAACATCATGTGACTTAATGAATGTTTGACACTTATGCTTTAGTAAAAAAAGCATAGATACTTAATTGCAACAAAAAAAATATCTTGTACCAGATTGGATAGTGAAGTCAAACTTAAGTACTTAATTGGATTAAAAAAAACTAAAAGTAGCAATGGATAAAACAAAAACTTAAGTACCAAATTGAATAATGAACCAAATTGATGCAGTTAAAAAAAAATAAACCCAAAATTTAAAACCTTCATGGCCATAGACTTTATTGATAGGGTCCCATGTTCCCTAGTTTTATAAATAATAGAAAATTAAGTGTTGAATATCATTGACTTCACAATTAAAGGGTTAAGATACCAACACTTGTGTTTGTAAAGCTTTTAGTGTCCCAAAATCTCATGGATTATAATATAGATGCATGCACCTTTACTATCATATATATACAAACCAAAGATTCTGATCTAGGTAAAGAGAAAGTTCTAGAAGGTGATTTTCTTTTTCTTTTTCTTTTTATAAAATTATTCGAGCAGTTGGAATTAAATTCTATATTTTTACGATAATAAAAGTGTAATTTTATTATTTTAATAGTTTATATTTTTATAATTTTAAAAGATTAAATCATTTTTTTATCATTTTAAAAATATAAAATATAATTTTACTGTTATTAATTTAAAATTTTATAAATTATAAAATTATCATTTTAAAAGGTCTTTAACCCCTGAATCTCTACTAAACTCTGCAACCAGAGGTTGAAAAAGGTGAATGTATGCTAATTTTTGCTTTATAATATCCATTCCTGTTTTAACACTTTTTGACCTCTTTGCCAATTTGTATTTGGTATTTTTCAATTTTGTTTTTTAGTTAGGAAAATCACTTAGTACAAATGAAATATTGTCATGTACTTTTAGATAATATTAAAAAGAAAAATATTTGGTATACTATCAGTAAATTTTTTAAGTTTTATAAAAGTGTCTTTGGGTGGGTGGTAATTGTGATGCAGTTAAAACTTTTATTTTATGGCTACAGTAATTAATTTTATTGTCATCGTTGTTTTTAACTTTACAAGATATAAATGTATTGTTCATCCAAAGACACCCAGTAAGATTGAGATGATGATAAGTGCCCTATAGGGTATAATAAAAATAAATATATAAAAAAATGAGACAAATAAAAATGTTTTAACTTCGTTTGAGGAGAAAAAAATGTACATTGTCAATATGCAAAATACGAGAAAACATTTGGTTCATTGCTAATGGAATTTTTAGAGGGATTGACAAATGTCTTATAAAATTATAGTAAAATATTTCAAAAAAATAAATATTAAAAAAGAGATACACGGTAATTTTTTTAAGGTTGTCTGTGGAATAAAAAAAAACACATTGTTAATGTACCAAATATCTATACACCAACAAGTATTTGATACAGTTGTAAGGCACATTATATTCCAATGAAAATACGTATGTCGAGATAATATTATTGAAAGGACAGTCACAAACCCTAAATATAGACTATAAAATAGACATAAAGAATAAAAAAACAAATGTATGAATAGCTCTAATTAGAATTAAATTGTTACAATATCCCAACTTAAATTAAAATAAATCTAATCAAACCTTGCATAGCATTTTTTTTAAATCCATTTTTCATTAAAAATAGAAAAAAAATACAAATATCATTATAAATGTATGTTTTGATTTATATTTTGGTATTATTCAATTAAATATTTTTAGTAATAATAATTTAAAACAAACAAATAAATAATGAAGACAAAGTAGAGGAGGTTAAGAATATGATTACTTCATTAGATTCCAAATAAAAATAAAGTAAAAAGGAAACAATAAAAAGAAATATGCTTAAAATTATTAAACTAGAACCATTATGCTAAGCATGTTAATTAAATATTCTTAATTATCCTCTCCTTATTTGATAAGGGAATAATTATGAATAAACTTTATACCATTCATACACTTATTTTTATATATTATTAATGATGAATTATATTAAAAATTTATATAATAAAAAAATTGATTTCTAAATCTAATTGAAAATAATAAAAATAATTATTCTTTGTTTATTTCTAAATTCAATGAGAGAAGCTAAGGGTACAATTACTGAGAACCTTATCGCCAAAAACTCAACCACCTAAAACCAGGGCCGATTCTAAGGGGGGCAAAAATGGAAAATTGCTATTAAATTCCCTCTGACTGCCACACGACACTCTGTTGATCCTGATTTTGGATCGGATGAACCGTGGTGACACACTCGAACCTCCTCTGTGTATAAATAATCCCAAAAATCCATTGTTGTATAAGGGAAATGTCTGAGAAATGAAGTTTGTGATACTTTAAGATAATTGAACATTGCTTCTCAGAAACACATTTGGAATAAAATAAATAAAAGTATTATTAAATAATATACTTTTTAAAGTAAAATATGCTTTAAAAAATATTTTTAAAATTATTGCTAAACTACTCCTTAAATCGGGTCACAAACACTTGTGGATTTAGATTGTAACCTAAAGTGTTGGCTTCCAAAAAACAAAAGGGCAGACAAACATGTTGGAAACCAAAACAGAACATCAACTTTATGACAAGGCTTTAATATTACCCATCTTTGCTGTTTTCCAACTTTAATATATATTAAATAATCTATTTCATATGAAAAGAATTGATTGAGGTTTAGTTCGAATGATATCGATATTATTATCGGTACAAGGAGATGTGGGTTTAATTGCATTGAAACGTATTATCCTCCTATTTAAATATTGGGAAGGGGCTATGAGTAATTTTAGGTATTATATAAAAAAAAACAAATATAATAATAATCTTTAATGATGTTAATATTTAAAAAAATTAATAAATTATTCATGATATTGCCTTATGCATAAACTCGATTCGAATCTAACCCGACCCAACCCAACCCATAAATGCTTCTAAAATCTAAGACCGTTGAACAAAAATTTTAGGGATGAACCTAAAATTTGTACATCAATTTGATTAAACTTGTAATATAGTACATAAAGTTTGATTTTATGCAATTCAACCCAATATTTATACCCGAATTATAGATGCACATCTCAAAAATTTTGTGCAAATGAAAATAGGGTTTTCAGCCAAATTTCTGTTGATCCAGCCCACTTGGTTGAGACCATTACTGTGATGGGTCTCACGACTTGGACTCCTTCATTTCACTATTTCGGCCATTAGGGGCAAAACTGAAAATATGTTTTGAAAGGGTTAGATTTGAATTATAAATTATTGACCAAGTTAAAATATAATTTTATTATTATTGAATTTACATAAAATTTTATAATTTTTATAAAATTAAATTATATATATATTTTTATTTTTTTAACGGAAAAAAATAATTTTAGATTTTAAGAAGGGCAAAATAAAATTGTACCATTATGGGGTCAAAACCCTATCTATCCCTCGTTCATGGTCCATTTAAAAAAATACACATCATTTTTAATTTGAAAATTTAGTTCAAATGTACATATGATGTGAAAAAAAATGATTTGTCCTCTTTTAATTGAACAGAATCATAAATGATGTGATGCAAAATGATTCATAAAATAAATTATCCTATCACCGCCTCTACTAGCAATGCGAATGCTTTAGCTTTATTAATATAACAAGTTCTAAAGTCATGTTATATATGACATAGGAGTGATATCAATTCAAATCAATTAAGTTTTTCAAATTTTTTAACCGTTAATCATAATTCAGTTCAGTTTTATTTAGATTTTAATTTTTTCATATTAATTTTGAGTTTTGAATTTTGGACAAAATAAATTTTGTTTTATGATTTTTAAATATTATTTGATAAAATTTTAACTTTTTTTATAAATATTTCTAAAAACAATAATTTTAAATATAAAATATTTATTTATATATAATAAAAATGTACAATTAATTATATATCAATAAAACATCAAGTGTGAATAGTTTCCAAAAATTAATTTTTACATTCACACTTGATTTTTTCTAGTATTATACCAAACAATTTTTACAATTCAAATTCAGTAACTATTAAATTCGATAATAAAAACTCATCATTTAATTTTTTTAATTTATCAAATAACACGTTAATTCCATAATAATCTTGATTCTTCACCTACATTCGAAGTCTATACATTTTTTTTTTAACTTTTCAATTAGAACCTTGAAAATTCCCATTTTATTTTTTTAAAAATATCTTTATAATTAAATTTAAATAAAATAATTTCATTGATAAAACTCAATCCAAACAATCTCTAATTATAAAAATTTCCATCCCAAATGAAATTCGATGAATAGAATA